>CM053785.1:517995618-518595618 GCA_028749045.1 Cupressus sempervirens | reverse complement strand
TCTATGTCAACATTGGTACAAGATTATCAAAGAATTGGGTATAAGGGCCCCATGTAGTGAACAAAGGATATAACAATGTGATTGCCTAAAAATACTTATATTTTGCCCCTTTGTAGAACAAAGTAGTTTCTATACACAGTTTGTGAAATAACCTTCAAAGAATTTATCTTGTGGATCAACAAATTCTTGATGGTTCTAATTTCAATCTCTTTTCTAGACTCCATCTCCTCTTCATCCACTGCCATAGCTTGACCTAATGTATCTTCCATCTTAGATGCATAGCCCTCTATCTGTAGTAGATCTAACAGTATTTTTTAATGCTACTACCTCAATTTCTAACTTGAGATTGATCTACTTCAAGACATAAGTCTTCTTCATTTCTTCTTCATAGCACCTCCTGGTTTGGATTTACCTCTCATAGGCCTTTTCTAGTTGTTCCTCTAGGACATTAGTCCTGTTCTTTCCCAATAGCACTAATGAAGTTTGCAATCCATAAATTTGGCTACAAGAAGTAGAATGCACATTCCAAAATATGACATTCCTCCTAGGGGATTCTTTGATCTCCATGAGAGTGGGCTTTTGATGCTTTGGAGCTAAACTCCATATTTTCAAGGTTTTGGCATCAATGTTATACCCAGACCATCTCAACTCTCCCAGTTAATTCTCATCTTCAAATGAGATTTTCTTGTCCTGCCTCCTCATCTGATCTAGCAAAAATGAAGATCTAATATCCCATCTAGGAAATACAATCATTCTACTCCTCTTTGTTTTCTCCCTAGCTTCTTCCAAAGTGAGGGTTTCAGTAGTAGGATTATATTCTTGTAGCCTTTGTATCGATTCAAAAACTACCTCATCAGCATCACCTAGTTTCATCTATAGAGACAATTCATTTTATTTTAGCTTAAACAAGAAGCTATTGAATTCTTCAGTTTTGATAAAATTCTCAACACTTATAAACTCATTGGCTTCAATGATCCTATCATCAATCATTTGAGCCTATAGCTAAAATTTCTTAGCCCTTTGCTCATCTTTAGTGGCTTGAGCTATCAGATATTTTCTCCTTACATCATCAAAATATTGGTTACCCCTTGGTAAGATTTGTAAGGCTTTCTATTGAGCCTTTTGTGGAATTTCCACCATTTTCTGCTTCTTGCTCCATTGCTAAGCCTACTCTAAACTTTCAAGTCAATCCTCCTCTTCATCACTTACCTCCACAACAATGTCTTCATCAGAGGACTCGGGATCAACCTTCCTTCTTATCTCTTTAGGAACTTGTGCTAATATCTCATCAAAATTTTGCACACACTTTTCTAGCCTTGACCAACAATCTTCTTCAGGATAGAATCCCTTAAAGGATGAATCTACCTTTCTCATCTCATGCTCAAAACTCAAAACATCTCTATACTTGATTATTCTTTCTCTGCATATATTTTCATCTAACTTCTTAGCAATGGCATCCTACTCCCATAGACATTTTGTTGGAGGTAAATTATATCCTCTCATGTTCTTTAAGGCATTCCTAACTAAATTACAAGGGTCATATGTTCTTGCTGGCCCAGTTGGCATCTTAAAACTTCTTAAGAAAGCACCAGTTTCCTCTATAGCATTCTTTCCTATATCAAAATCTCCTACCTTGGTACATCTACACAAAAATGTTCCCTTTTTGATAGGGCTAGCATTTTTTCATCAGTGGTTGTGCCTCCCACTAGCATGAGAGATTCAACTCAGGCTTAAGTTCATTTTTTTTATTCTATTTAGAAATCCATAACACATATGTCTATAAATCTAACATTTTATCACTTACCATATAGCTGGTGCCCCATACTAGCGCCATTTCATCATTGGTTATGCCTCCCATGAGCATTGATTCATCATTTGTTGTGTCTCTTATTGTCACTCTACCTCATCATTTTGTTAGGATTCTTGCTCATCCATGGTAGAGCCCATTACCATTATCATTGAGTCTAATAGTGGGACAAAGTGATGGGGTAATCAAGAACTTAACTATCAACAATTTAGAACCCAATTTTTAGTTATTTTCATATGATTTATAGATAAAATTTTTGATATAGCATTTTAATTTTTCTTGTGCAGACACCTAGCAAGCCACAAACTACATCAAAGAGGCTAAGTTTTGATGATCCAACATAGTCATAGATATTGATAGAGATATACATATGTAGTTGTTGTCCTTACATGACATTGGCATATTATTTATTTTTGTATTGTATATATTCGAGATTTGTATTGTGCACATTTGACATTTCTATTGTACTCATTTGATATTTGTATACATTCAACTTTTGTATTGTACTTATGAGGCATGGCATCTCTTTGTAACTATATGATTGATATGGCACAATATTGTTCATTTTGATATACAGTAAATTTGAATTTCCATCCAACTTGTTTAGTGTGTGCATAAAAACTTGTATTTTATCTTACTTTCTTGCAATTAATCAAACACATGAATGTTCATTATTTTATACAGAAAATGTAACATATTTATCAAATTCTTTGTAACATGTAATCAAACTCATATAAGACTTATTTTGATATAATAAGACATGGACAATAAAAATATGTCATGAATTTTGTATTTGTGTCAAATTATTAAAATTGTGCACTTACTTTGATATTTTTTTGGAAGCCCTTATCGCTACCTAATAGTGCTTAGAGACCCTTAGGAATGCATCTATTCAATGTGATCGATAGTGTCTGAGGGACTTTGTGGCTGAAACAAGGTTGGAACTAGCCTAAACTTGGCCAACCAGAGCTAATGAAGTAGATGATTTGATCTCAAGATGAATGATTTGAAATATACACAACCTTGCTCATTTGAACTAAGTAACATTGCAACTTTTTGCATTAGGTGAGAAAGGGATGCCAAATCCAAACAAAGTTGAATCTCTTAAAACTAAGATAGCTTATTATAGGCCTCAACAACATAATCCTATAGCACTTGAGAATAAGTCAATACCTCGAATGAGCTTAGAGATATGCCCTCGCAAAGATCTCTACCCAATAGTGCTTAGAGACCCTTAGGGACACATCTGTTCAGTGTGGTCGATAGCATCTGAGGGAATGCATGGATGAGAAAAGGTTAGGCCTAGCCTAAAATTGGCCAACTAGAGCTAATAGAGTAGATGATTTGATCTTAGGACAAACAGTTTGAAATATACACAACCTTTCTCATTTGAATTAAGCAAACTGCAACTTTTGGCATTACGCGAGAAAGGGATGCCAAATCCAAACAAAGTTGAATATCTTAAAATTGAGATAGCTTATTGTAGGCATAAAAAATAAGATTGTGTAGCACCTAATAGTTCATCAATACCTTGCATGAGCTCAGAGGTATGTCCGCTCAAAGATTGTTGCCCGATAAAGCTTAGACACCCTTAGGGACACTTTCGTTCAATGTGGTTGATAGTGTCAAAGGGACTCTATGGCTAAGAAAAGGTTGGCCCTAGCCTAAACCTAGAAAATAGAGCTAAAAAAAAGTAGATGGTTTGATCCTAGGATGAACAATTTGAAATATACACAACCTTGCTCATTTGAACTGAGCAACACTGCAACTTTTGGCATTAGGTGAGAAATGGATGCCAAATCCAAACAAAGTCAAATTTCTTAAAATTGAGATAGGTTATTGTAGGCCTTGAAAAAATAAAATTGTTGGACCTAATAGTGAGTCAATACCTCACAAGAGCTCAGAGATATGTCCTCTCAAAGATCGCTTCCCAATAGTGCGTACATACCCTTATAGACACATCTATTCAGTGTGGTTGATAGCATCTGAGGGACGTCCGAGTGGTGTAGTATGGATGATTAAAAGTCCAATATAACATGTATTGTACATAACTAATCAAATAAGGTACAAGAAATAAGGATTGAGGGGTGTACGTTGTGAGGAAGCAATGTTGGAGGGTAGAAAGTTAATGCAAGGGTATACCAGCAAGTCATCTACCTTAACGAGGGGTAATTTTTTGAGTTGATGTTTATTATATATGTTGAATTGAAGGTGCACATTGAAAGAATTAGTTATAAATGTGATTAGAGAGTGGATTTCTAGAAGGCCCTAGTTTTTGAGAGAAAATGGTGAGGATTTGATGGTTGGCAATGTAAACAAGGCCAAGGGGACTTTTAACCTATTGAATCTATAATTTTGACACCTAAGTAGGTATTGTACAAATTTGGAGAATCAAGGATTAAGAATAAAGAGTAGTTGCTTTGTAAAAGTGGCATATTTTAAGCGTAAAAAGGGTTGTCATAGTGTGACAAAAAGGACACGGTACAAAACATCCTTATCCAAGAATTTCATATATTGTAGAGAAGCCAAATGGGTATCCAAATATATAATTTATTTTCCTTATATTTTGGGAAATTTGGGAGAAAAACACAAGAGGAAAACCATCTAGATGTCATTAGGCCTATTAGGTGAACTTTGTATTTCCCTTGTAAATCCATACAAGTTGAAGATAATTGAATATTCTTTGAAGGAGGCATTATCATCAAACCCACGAAATAGAGTTCAAGAACCAAATTTATAACCATAAAAATAAATTCTATAACCAAATTTATAACTATAATAATATATAACAATATACAAAATTTATATCTCTTATTGGTTTTATATACAAAATTTGGCATCTAAATATGCACATGTTACATCTCTTATTGATTTTTTTACAAATTATGGAATATAAATATGCACATGTTACATGTCTTCTCTTTTTATATATACAAAATTTGGCATCTACATATGGACATCATTGCGAAGATGCAACATTTTGCACAACATATATACAAAATTATCAAAAATTATTCTACCATATGTAGAATGATTCAGCTATATAGCACAATATCAATCAAGGGAACCTTTTGGATCAAATCTAATCCTTATTGTATCAAGTATTGCCTCATGATCAAATTCACGTACTTTCCATAATTTTTTGTTAAGAGGCCTACCACGGTATAGTATGAATTGAATTTTTGTTACAACAATAACATTAGAGTAATGAAGAATATGTCTATGGTTCTCAAAATCCTCAAACAACCATGTGCTAGAATTCTTGATAGGGTACTTGCATTTAATTGTAAAGATAATTTAAAGTCAAAATTGATACATTATACATGACAATTTGACTTAAAGAGATCTTTATGCCACTAGACATAAATATACTAGGTCTTCTAAGCCATGTTCCTATCACAACGATGAATCCTATTGGGTAGTCAATACCTTGTCATCAATGACTATAGCTATTAGTTTTCTTTTGGCCTCAATACACTGACATAGAAAGTAATTGGTTCCTTCATTATTATTTTCATATGCAATAACTGCATATACATGACCTACATTATATAGAATGATAAATTAATGCCAAAATTGAAAGCAGTCTATTTTAACGAAGTATTAAATTGATAACTTAGTGCTTTGTTCAACTAGGTTAGATACATGCTTAACATCTATTGATGCTTCAACCTAGTTGAGTTATAGTATTTTAGGCAGTTGATATGAATCAATTGGATGAAAAGGTCTACAAGACCTTTCCTCAATCCACTCTTTTGATTCACATTTGTCCCATAAATGATGCATACAAAAATAGCATAATCATGCAAGCTATCTAGTATGAATAGTTAGTGACGATGTATTTGAACTTTGAAATGAATGCATCTCACTTGAGCCTATAAGTGTACAACAATCTTGCAAATTTTCAATGTTAGATTCATGTATCAACCAAAAATATCTATAAACTATAGACTTTCTTGCATTACCTGGTCTCATCATAGAATTACACCATTGCACAATTGTTCCAATATTTTCAAATATTGTGCCACCTTCGTACTATAATCCCTCTCTACTAAGGGCTATTTTCGCACATGCTCCAACACCATCATGCTCTCCCTTTCCATATCCCACCTTAGTGAAACTCCAAAAATGTTGCACTCCACTTGTCACATGCATCCTACTCAACCAATAAAACATTCTTGCACTCTTGAATTGTGTGGTGTAATTGTTTGACCATATAATGTGTTGATTATATCTTACATCTCTTTCCCTCAAATTGTCATAGACAATTCTAAAACATTCATGGGCATGAATAAATGATGTGTACAAAAATTTACTCTTGTATAGAGTTGTAATACATGTTGAATTTGATGAAAGGTCAACCCCACAACTTCCAAGAATCACCTATCATAGAAAGAGAGAAGCAAAAGCTATGGAAGCAAGAATTGTCAAATCTGTAGACGAGACATTCTTGATGAACAAAAAGAGAGATTGCTATTATCAAAAGTGAATGAATAAATTACAAAGAGAGATCGCCCTTATAAAGGAGAGCAAAACCCTAATAGGTAAAACCTAGGTTGCATGATAATAATTAATAAAATAATTAATTATTATATGCTTAAATTTTAGCTTAAGTAAACTAGAGATAATAAGTGACTTAATAATTAAATCAGAATGATTTAATTAATAAGGCAATATATTATTATTCTAACACGCCCCTTAAGATAAACTTAGGGAGTAGTTAAAAACCTAGAAACTACTATTGAAAGAAAATTCAGTCTCAACAACAAGGCCTGTGAGCTACCCAAGTACAACCAAATCTCTGTAAAGAGGATAAATATAGAAAATCACATGGGAAAAGCCCTACTCCAAAAAGAGATGGAAAGTATATTCTAGAAGATAGGAACAAAATATGATCATGAAGAACACCATTGAAGCATGAAGCTTCAAACATTGCCAAACTATTGATCTAAAGAACCTCCATTGTATAGAACATGACCAGGTAGAGAAGACTAAGTTTGAAGAGCTGATCAATCAAAGATGGAAGGTATCTTCATGGCCTCCAAAAATAGGAATGAAAGAATGTCTATATGGTAAATGATCCATCTCACTGTAATGCATAGGTATCTAGACACAACAATTGCCTAGTACATAGGATCAAATACTGAATATATAGCTCACTCCATCAAACCAAGAAAGAAATAGAACCAACATAACCCCCATAATGTTGAGAGTTAAGAAATGAACATTGGAACTGAATGCAATATCTCTTGCACATAGAAGAATCAGGAACATCGAGAGTACAAAAGAAGTACACACGCCTATATGGCATGTGTCATTGACATATCATGAGACTAATGTCATGGAAGGAACACTCACTTGACAAAGGAAGATGACAAATATGACCAACATGAAAACCCCCAAGGAACTTTATAATGTAGTGTGAGTACAAAAAAAACACAAAGATATGCAAGATCCCAAAATGTAATAGAGTGGCATGTAGTGCCTGCCCCTGGTTCGCATTTTGCTTTCATTGCCAAACTCTTTTAGGCCAATTTTATGGTTGATGTTTAGTAGCATTACTTTCAAATATTGTTTCAAATTTAGTTGATTATATAATGAGATTACTTGGTACTCTATATTTCATGTATGCATGATGATTATTACAGTGTTTTCAGTTATTGATGATGATTAGTTGGATAGTTTATTATCCTATGTGTTTTCTTATGGATACTTACCCAATACTTGCATGTGTATGGTGTGCGTGTTTGTTTTCTTTATGTATGGCATTTCTGATGTGGTTAAGGAAGGGAGTCGTAGTCACCTACTAGTCAAGATCTACACGGTGCACCACTTCCTACCATTGCCTGTTTAGCTTAGTATATATTGTGTCTGTACATGTGTGGATTTTATGCAGGTTGCAAGTACCGAGTATCGACTTCTCTGAATTGCCAGGATGAGCGTACCTTATTGCATTATCTCAATGGTAAGAGAGGGGAGATAAATTCTTGAGTCCAAATCCTAAACCTTTAAGTCGTTTGTCCCAATTTAAAATTAGGATTAGTATCTAAGTCGAGAACCCTCCAAATGCATTGCATGACATTAATTCGTGATTATACCCCTTTAGTTTGATTTTGTATGTGTTTTTCTATGATGGGTTTTCGTATGTTGTTTTATGAGTCTTTGGTGAATTTTCTATTAATTAAGTCTAATTAAAAGATTAAACTAATGATTTAATTTAATGAAATATTATTATGATATTTTAATATTTAAATATATTTAATTAATTGGAAAATTAATTAAATAAAAAGGATTAAATTTGGAGATAAAAAACTTATAATTTTAAATTTTAGAATGTCATAATATTAATTTAATTTAATAATAATATATTTAGAGTTCATTTTTAAATAAATGCTAAATATTACTGTTATTTACGTTAATCAATATTTATCAAATTAAACGTTCAAAAATAAATTAAAAGTGAAGAGATATTAATTATTGAAAAGTTATTAGTTTGCATGATTTATGCATGAGATTAAAATATAAGAAATTAATAAAACAAGTGAATTTAATAAAGATATTTTAAATTGCATAAAGTGTGCATGGGATTAAATTTAATAAATTAAATTAAAAGAAGTCAATTGGAAATTTAATAAAGTAGGATTAAGAAAAGATAATAAAAGTTAATTTGGAGTTCAAGTGGGGTGAGTAGAGAGTTCTCCTGGGTGAACGCACAATTAGTGCCTCGATTTAAGGAGAGGACTCTTTATCTCAATTTAGGGGGTTCAGTTTCAAGGGGAACAAATTTGAAGAGAAAAATTTTGAAGAGGAAAGGGTTCTGAGAGGAAGGATTTCTCATCAATCTTCTTGAGCGTAGCGAGTTAGCATCAGGGTTCAGGTAGCCACTTCTGTTTATTTATAGAATTTAATTACGCAATTTCCTTCCCTGTCTTCTTCGTGCCTGTGGATTGTGAATTTGAATTTCTCTATGATGAATACGTAAACATTTCATTATTGAAGATTGTTAAATGCTAGCCAATATCTTTTGCATGCATAGAGATTGGAAAAGTAATAAGAGAACCCTCATTTCATAGATTAAAGAGAAAAGAATTTGATTCGGGAAGGGTTTTGAAATAAAAAGAGAATTTTTAAATTAGAAATTTTAATGGTTAAACTTATTTTTCCTATTAGACTAGTATTCTAAATGTTATAAAAAAAAAACATATATAAATGTTAAAATATGTTAATGGGGATTTTGTTTTAAATCCTTAATAAAATAAAGTTATTTATTAAAAGAAAACTTTTTAAATTTTTTTATATATTATGGGTTGGGTGGGGGAAACCCCACACCTTCCCCTTCTATTATAATATAACCATGTACATGTTATTTTATTTACACTTTTTAGTAACTTGATTGGGTTATTGAGTCCTGACTATAATGTCCATAGGATCTAATAATGAGAGAGAGAGAGAGAGGAGAGAGAGAGAGAGAGAGAGAGAGAGAGAGAGAGAGAGAGGTTAGGGGTTTGAGAGGGAGGGAGAGAGGTAGGTTAGGGGTTTGAGGAGAGAGAGGGTTAGGGGTTAGCCTAGATAGAGAAGGGTTATAGGTTAGAGGGAGTGGGTGTTAGGGGTTATTCAGAGCATGAGAGAGAAAGAGGTTATGAATATATATGATTGCATATACAATAATAGATTAAAAATATTTAATTATTTATGAATTTAGTTGTATACTTATAAATATATAGTTATAAATCTATATATTTAATATTTAATTATATAATTATAAATAAAAATATAATATTTAATTATAAAGATTATTTATTTATTTTTTAATAAATTTTTAGTTTATTTATGATAGACAAAACTTGATCGAGTTATTGCTATCATAGTAACTCGAAAGGGTTATGTGAATGGAATGTATCTTACATTCACTCATTAATAACCCGATTAGGTTATTCAAAAACACAAAACCTGATCAGGTTATGGCTTGGAATTCACCTTGGGAGTTGACCCAAAGACTTGGGAGCTCATTTTCCCTCTAATTTCAATCCTTTGCTCATTTTCCCTCTAATAACTCAGTTGGGTTATGTAGAACTATTACACACACAAAGAGAGAGAGAGAGAGGGGGGGGGGGGTGGGGGGGGTGGGGGGTGGGGGTGGGGGAGGTTAGGGGTTTGAAAGGAAGGGGGAGAGAGAGTTGTTAGGAATCAATGAGAAAAGGAAGGTTAGGGTTAGAAATGTGGGGTTAGGAGTTAGATAGAAAGAGATGTAGGTTAGGGGTTTGAGAGGGAGGGAGAGAGGTAGGTTAGGGGTTAGCCTAGATAGAGAAGGGTTATAAGTTAGAGGGAGTGGGTGTTAGGGGTTATTGAGAGCATAAGAAAGAGAGGTTACGAATATATGTGATTGCATATACAATAATATATTAGAAATATTTAATTATACATGAATTTAGTTGTATACTTATAAATATATATATAATATTTAATTATACAAATAATTTATTTATATATTTATAAATTTTAGTTTATTTATGATAGACAAAACCCAATTGAGTTATTGCTTTCATAATAACTTGAAAGGGTTATGTGAATGGAATGTATCTTGCATCCACTCATTAATAATCTGATCAGGTTATTCGAAAACATAAAACTTGATTAGGTTATGGCTTGGAATTCGCCTTGGGAGTCCACCCAAAGACTTGGGAGCTCATTTTCTCTCCAATTTCAATTCTTTGGATTTTTTTTCATCTTCTAAGATGAATTCTTGTCTTAGCCTTCATCAGGTTTCCAAACGATAAAGTGGGTATCTTTGAAATCACCACCATAATCTGACCTATCTTCTTACCTTTCTGAACATGTAGATTTTTTCTTTTTCCAACAATATTAACATTGTAAATGTTAATTAGTTTTACCACTATCTTCATAGTCCTCACAGACATATGCTTAGATTTTTTTTAATAACTTATATTCTTGAAAAAATGCAAAATAAACTATGTATTATTGTTCTAAACTCTATTCTATACACTTTAAAAGATCTTTTTTGATTATTTTGATGCAAGTTATGCTTTGCACATGAACAAGTACCAAAAATTTAGTATGCAATCACTTCAATAATTCATTAAAAAAATACTCATCATAAAATTACATAAAAATACACAACTTCCAGATATCACTCTTAACCATCATTCTACCAAAGGGATTTACAAAATACTGAATATAAATAGGTGGTTTGTGTTGCACACAAAAACAACTATGTTATATTTTCTAAAAAAACTAGGAACTATTTTTTGTGTGCACAAGGTTTGACCCACCTAATCTTATATATTTTGTAGAAACACTAGGAGTTTAGAAAGTAGATTCAGAGTACTCCAATTTATATTTTTAACACATCTTCTCATTTTGAGAGGATGACCCTCAAACATCTAGTCCAAGTTTAGGGTTACCTGATTTTAGGAAAAAGGTGTCCACTTATACCCTCTTTTTGTACTTCAACTTGGTGCACTTACCCTATTATGAAAATTCAAGAAGAAGGGTTTTCTTGGCCAAACCATGTATGATTGTTCTTCATGAATTTGAGTGTAAATTTAATTAGAGGATGACATTGTATAGGAAATTCATTGTGTGCATCAAGATGTGTGTTTGGGCATGTGGTATTCGATTGGTGCATTTAGAACTCAAAATGTATTAGGGAAAATTCAAGGTAGTGAAATAATTAGTGTTTTGAAGAACACTAAATATTTGTTGGAGGTAACATAATTGTGTGTTGATCATGTTGTGGTTGTAAGTATGAAGGTGCGATCAATCCATAAGATAGTTGGGAATGAAGTGAAGTGTTTGTGTATGCTAAATGAGGTTCGATCAAGTAAAGGAGGTTTTGTTCAATAGATCATTCTACCTATTGTTCGTTACTAGTGACAATAGTAAAATCCCTCTTAAATAGGTGCATCCTAATAGGTTATTTATTGTAAATTATTTAATAGGGTGGAACATTAATTAGTGTTCTAAGTCGTCTAACAATGCTACTATTGACATGGCAAAGCTCCTAATAGAACTATAGATAAATCCTTTGACCAAGTGGTACTTAACAATGTCTTTCTAACTCCTAACATAGCATACTTCAAAAAAGTGTATAATTTGTGGGTACTAATTCCCACCATGGTTTTTACCCAAGTCAAATTTCTATGAGACCAAAATATGTGTGTCAAGAGTTGCATTATTTTTTGGATGTGCTTATATGTTTAATGCTTTCATTTGTTATTTTTAAGTTTATACTGTGATAAGGATTTGAGTGGTTCATAAGTTGTTTAATTGGTTGTTTGTTGATTTACCCCCCTCTCAATAATATGATCCCTTAGGACTAGAATATCTTACATGTTTCATGGTTCCATTTGGTTTGTAACAAAATGTTATGATATTATGATTCATGGCATGACAAAGATAGTGTACAAATTTCAAGAACACCATGCATTCCTCTGCATGCAAGTGTTCTACTATTGTGGCTCTTTGATATTGATGTGTTGGTGTCAAGTGATGCCATTTTCACATACATAGTCATTCTAGGGGTCCAAACTACATCTTGTAGTTTCTTGGTCAACAAACAATACAATGCTATCTTTTGGGGCTGCCTTAAGATATTTTGGTTATGCAATAAGGTGCAATGATAAGGATTCAGAGGAAGGTGTGCTAACATGGTGTGATGTCTCACATGTCTTATTTCCTTTCACATGGTTTGTAGAATGAAATTAGGAAAATGGTCTAAACTTTCAAATTACATCTAATTAGGTTGCCTAATTGATGATATTTTGAGATGAAGTTGGTATATAAAGGTGGACATCCTTTGGAAATTTAAAGTATGAGGTTTGTATGATTGTGTATATTGTATTGTGAAGTGTGAATGTGTAGATTTTCAAACAAGCATAATGAAGTCAACTATAGATATATGAATAGTTAACTCCAATCAACATTCCCAAGATTACACTTCTCTTTAATTCAATCAAAATTATTCATTATAATCATTTATATTGTACTTTATGATAAAAAGTAATCTTCGTTATTAACAAGTCCTTGCATATTTTCTTAAGGTTTTGCTTTAGTCCATGAGTTCATATTAGGAGTAGTAAGCTCCTTTATCTTTGGCCTAAAGTATTGTAATCAATTTTCATACAATGTGATTCTCACCATGGTTTTGCCTACATTGGGCTTTCCACACAAAAATTGTAATGTCCTTCTGTGTTGTTTTAGTTGTGTACTTCTTTACACAAGTTGATTAGAATGAATGGTTGATAATTGGTTAAATTTTAAAAGAAGATAATTCAACTTGCCCAAGTGTTCAACAAACCCTTACAAATGTGTACACAAGTTTGAAAATAATAGGCAAGGGCCCTAGAATAATGTAAGGAAATTTTTATATTTTTTAGTACAATAAATCCAAAAGTTTTTCTATTGATTACTCTTTTAATACTCTAGGATGAGAGAGAATCCTTAAGATATGATATATGTGAAATGAATGTAGTTAATGCCTTTAGATATTATCACATAACATCAAATGTGTGAAGCTTGTGTTTATTTGACTTAAGATGAGAAAATAAAGGGAATTGTATTCAATTTTGAATTTCAAACCTAAAATAAGTTACATGGACAAATAATTAGGATTTAGGTGTGCAAAACTATGTGTAACGAGGTGTATAGATAGGTGTTATAAATATTTGGTCCAAGTGAATGTATTAATGTATCATGCCTATAAAAATAAAATGAGCTAAACATGTGAAAACAAAAACATGAGAATAAGAAAAAGTTATAGAATAAACTAATCTTCACACAAGAATATACCATTTATCACCATATCATATATCAAAACTTTCCTTATGAAAATAATACTTATGTTATAGTTTTTACTGTGGTCTTTAAGACACATAACATAAAAATATGTATCTATTTAATCTAAAATAAGAAAATGAGAAGGAATGATCTACTAAAATTTCAATTTTAAATATTAATAGATTAAATTCATAATTATAAGATCAATCTTACAAGTACAATAAATAATTTAAGCAATTAAATAGCTAAAAATATATATATAATAATTATATGAATGAGGTGTATAAATAAATACTCAAATAGATATAGATACTATATATAGATAGTGGTGCGAGTGCCTTAGAGTACTATGCTATAAACATATTGTGGTTTGAGTGCCTTAAAGTACTATGCTATAAACATTAAATGAAAGTTAACATGTGAGAATAGAAAGATAAGCATAAAATACATTATTTATTAGTTCCTGCCAAGGCAGGAATACTTATACATTCATGTCAATCCAAATATGGCATTAACACTAACCACTCAAATCCAAAAATTTAAAAGATTATATGAGATTTCAAATGTTTATATCTTTTTCTAATTTTTCACTATTTTATAAATCACATTTTTCATCCATTCCATTAGTCCATACTATTTTTTGTGGGGGAAAAAATTAATTTTCTTCAACAAAAAATACAAATATTTTCTAACAACTTCATCTTGCATTAATGAATGTATTAATTATAACTTTATCTTTTCCACATTTGTGACAAGTTAATAAGATTTTATTTTTTCAATCATTTTATCTTCCACCTCACGCAACATGTCTAATCAATATTAACTATCACAATCTATTAAATATTTTTCATTTTTAAATTTTAAATATATTTATTATTAGTTTTACATTGATGTTTATTTTTGACTATTTGATATAACTTGTTCCTAAAACTTCGTGTAATACATAACTTCAAAATGAATGTGTGTGTGTGTGTGCGCGCGCGCGCGTGTGTGTGCCTTTTTAATATAATTTCAATATGTTACATCTTTGTATTTGAATTTTTTTTAACTTTTCTTTTTTTTAAATAAAATTAGTTAAATTATTATTAATATTTTACTTTTATAAAAATAAATTAAACAACCTTGCATCTCCATTTTAGTATCCTTCCTTTTTTAATAAATATATTATATAAGTGCTATGTCACTTTTTGATTAAAAATAAAATAAAACAATATTATTTTTTAATTATATTTTATAATAGTGTTTGTAATATGTATAATTGATAAATATTACAATTTTTAAATTATATTATTTATTATTATTAATATTTTTTATTAAAATGATTTATCATTTAGTTTAAATACATTTAAAACTTAAATATTTCTTTTAATATTAAATTAATAATTATATTTTATATCAAAAAAATACTAAAGAAATAACCACAAAATAGAAATAATTCAATTATAAAAGATATATAAATTATTATTAGATCTTTATAAACTATGTATTAAAATTGAATAGTTATATTTTATTTTTTATTTATTACATCAAATTTATATATATTACATCTATTTATTATTTACAAATGTATATATTAAATTATATAGATATTATTTCATAATTAAAAATTACTTAATTTTATGAAAATTTTGGAAATACAAAACATTAAATAGTAAACCTTCTCTAATTGTGTAAAATTAAACAATTAGTTTTACTTATAAAATATTTTTATATTTAAATAAATTTCATTTTTTTTCTTATAGAAATGTGAGTTTTAATATAAAAATTAAATTCTTAGTTTCATTAATTAAAATATAATATATCTTAATTTTTAGTTATAACTATGATTTTATTTAGACTATTTGTTTTATTAAGAAAAATAATTATATTTTATTCTCTCTCTCTCTCTCTCACACACACACACATGTAAGTTATGTTGGTATCACTCTATCCTACTATTTTATCTCTCTTCCTCTTCCTCCTCTATATTATCTATCATTTTTTCCTCTGCATATGTGTTTATGTTGTTATTGTTTTATACTGTTATTTATCTCTATCTATATCTCTATCCTAGTTTTTGTCTAGTGCTAATGATTAAAAATAGTGTGAATTCCATTTGATAATCAAGATGAGAATTATGCATAGTTGGGGGAGTTATTCGAACTACTTATGGTTGTCTAGTAGCATGCATGGTATGCTTAAACGTATAATGTGATACTCCAAATGCTTCATCACTTCTTCAAGTTCTATAATTCAAATATTGGTATGGATATCTTTCCTCATTGCACATAATTTAAGTTGTCAATGTAGAAGATGCAAATTTGTCTAAAGCATATGTATTGATCATAGTATGATATTAAGTACTTAGTGCCATATTGGAGACTTTGGCCTCTTATTTTTGGGCTTAAATGCCCAAAGATATAATAATATAGCATGAGAACTTAACAACAAAATATGAACCATCCTATCAAATCACAAGCGCATTTCTAGAGTGAGAATTTAACAACAAAATATGAGCAATCCTATCAAATCACAAGTGCATTTCTATGCAAAGATTAATGCATTCATAATGTTAATTTAGATTCTCACTCATCTACACCTCTACAACCATTATGCATTAGGCAGGAACTATGATGCATTATGTCTCTTGTTTATTACACATCCTTCTATACTTTGCTCTCGTAATTGTTTTGCTCTGTCGTACGTTATTAGAATCTTCAATCCTGTTATATGCGTAAAGCCAGCATTGAAGAATTAGTTTTTTCGCATGTTTTTGTGGTGGAGGGGTTGCCTAGGTTGGAGCTGGACAAGCAAAATCCTGCGAATGTTAAATTGGTAAAGGAAGAGAAACAAAATGGAAAAGAGGAAGCGGGAAAATTGTACCAAATGACAAGAATATGATGATCTCGATATTTTTCTTTTAAGGGAGAAGAATGCTTTTTTTTGTATTCCAAAAAGTTATAACAAGAAAACAAGAAGGAAAGAAAATGATATGGCATTTATACTCCCATAAGGAAAGTTGATACTGTCAGGGAGGTTGCAAATGACTTGCAAAGTTGGCAAACAAGGGGTTTCGCTGATGCTCCACAGCTGCAAAGGGCAGGAGAAGCACGTTGAGCTTTCTTTGAGAATAATGTGTGATCATCTTATAAAGACCGACGGAGCTCTGTGGAGCCTTACCTTCAGAGCTCGCCCGCTTTTCAATACCCCATTCTTTTTTATTTTTTTTATTTGGGAAGTAATCCCCTTGAATTGGGCTTACCATGTTTGCTATCCAAGCAGTAGCAAGACAAGCCAAAACAGCTCCTAGGATCGCTGTTCATAGACCCAGTGGATATTTGTGCAAACCCAATTCCAAAGCTGATACATTTAGATCTCTCTATTTCAGCAAATCATATAAGAATTTGGGTTATGATGCTCATCCCATGAGCATTGGAATTAGAGGGAAAGCATTGCATAATGGCAGAGTTGTTTCTCCTAGGGCATTGTCTAATTACAGTGTCATGTCCCCTTTTCAAATAATTAAAAATAATAAACTTTGCTAAGGCAGGCAGGCCCCAAAAAGGTGAAGTTTCAAAAAAAGGGGCTAATCTTTGGAAACCAATGGACTAATAAATAAAAATTATTATTAAATTATATTTTATTAATCCCTCTTAGACTTGAGTTAGGGTTATGCCCTCTTTTAAGGGGTTTGGAGGCATTTTGGGCTCATTCCATAACTTGATTTTTGCTCATTTCTTTGTTGTTCTTCAGAGGCTGCCAAACTTGTGGAGAAGGAGACCCAAGAACAGGAATTTGCAAGTTTTCAGGAAGGCTAAGGATGGGAGTTTGAAGCCATTCCATGTGCATGTCGTGCAGAGTTTGCCTTTGTGCTGAACAGTGCAAATTTGTGGACCTTCGGGTGTGTTTTTTGTAAGAGTTTGGTGTTTCAGATTGAGTATTTCATATCAGTTTGGGTTGCTATTGTATTTCAGACTTTAAGATGTTAAAATAAAGCTGAATATATGTATTGGGACATGGTTAAACTTTTGAGATAGATTATTAGTATTTTTGTGGTGTTCCAGGCATTTTTGTGCTAATTTCGGGAGCCCGATGAGCATGGTTTTTGTCCTACATTTGGGAGTTGTTGTGTAAATGCTATATAGATCTGGAAATATCATTTTGTAGGCCGTTATGCTGCTAAAATTTTTATAAAAATGTTCATTTTCAGATTTATTAATGGTATGTGAAGTTGTGAAGTTTTTGGCACTATTTCGGACATACCCGATTTGGGGTCTATTGAGAAATTGGTAGATCTTTGTAATATTGGTTGTTTGATTTTGAAAATCTGATTAGAGGCTTGAAATATCAAAAAAAATCAGAAAAGAGACATTTTAGTGGTATCAGAGCAATGATCTTGCTAGCCTGAGAGTTTGTAGAAGTTTGCATGTCAGTTTTGACAACTACCTAGATCTTGCATGTCAAAATTTATGGTTGCATGCTACTTCTAATCATTTGCATGTTAGTTCTTGATGAATTTGGTGGTTGCATGTTGCTTATAATCAGTTGCATGTCAAAATTTATGGTCGCATGCAACTAAGTGAAAGAGAAAAAAGATATTTGCAGTGAGAAAAGAATAAAGAAATTTTGATCAAACCTCCAGTTGAAAGTAAAAGTACAAAATCCAAGGAAGGGAAAAGTATGGCTGATCCAGATGAGATGGCAAAAAAATTCTTCCAAGACATCCAAAATACTCAGAAGCAAACAGTGGATAGTTTGGCAGAAACTAGAGAGGCTTTGTGAATATTGACAGAAAAACTACAAGGAGTTGCATCTATTAATGAGAAAGGGAGCACTTCAGAGGAGCCAAGAAATCTGAAATCCACACCATCTAAATCAACCAAAACTATTTTCTTGCTTGAAAATAAGCCACCAGTACCAAATCTAGCCATTAATCCCGTGGAAGAGATTACAGGTAACTTGATTGTGTTAAGAGCTACTTATAATGGCTTAGATGATGACTTTCGTAGTCCGGTTCTTTTTAGAGAATATGTGGATATGATGAACACTTTGATGTTCAAGAAAGAGAACAGGAGGGAGCATGACATAAGTGGAAGAGAGCTCAAAAATAAAATAAGCAAGTTTACAGCATTTACTTTTGATGGAACAAATAAAATTTCAGCTAGAGCATGGCTACAAAAATTACAGACTTTCTTCACACTTAACCCCATGAAGGAGAGTGATGTTGTTCAATTTGCAAGTCTACACTTGGAAGATGCAGCCTATGATTGGTGGTATCATGGAATGACTACTCAAGGTCATGATCAAGTAACTACATTTGATGATTTCAGTCAAAGAGTGATAGATAGATTTGACCTCAAGGATGATGAAGAGTACTTTAAAGAATTGTCAAAGTTGAAGCAAACCAAATCAGTTAATGAGTATATAGAAGAGTTTCAAAAAGTGGCTGTTATGGTACCTGATATGAGTGAAAAGAGGATTGTTTATCTTTTTCTTGATGGTTTAGAAGATTTTTTTAAGGGTTTGGTTAAGGCTTTCTCACCCTCAACCTTACAGGAAGCTATCAAAAGAAGCTTGCAACTTGAAACTTGCGTACCTATGAAATCAGTCACTAATAAAAAACCCCCAAATCTTTGGCAACATAAGAAAAAATTTTAAAAAAAGACTTTCCCAACACTACCACCAAAAGATGTGATAAATGTGGCAAAAAAGAAGGTAGATGAAGAGACTAGGAGTGAATTATGAAGGAAAAAGCTTTGTTTTACTTGTAGAGAACCATGGGTTCCAGGACACAGATGTTTGGGGAAAGGTCAAGTGCACTATATTGAAGTTGCTTCAGAATCTTATTCAAATGAGCATGAGGAATTTCATGACACTAAGGAGGAGGTAGAAGAAGAGAAAGAAAAAGAAATCAGCAAGGATGGCACTTTAGCAGCATTATCAGGAGTCCCAAGATACCATCCCTTTCGAATTCGAGGGATACTAGCAGGGCAAAGGTTGACAGTTCTTCTTGATAGTGGGGCAACTCACAATTTTATTGATAAAGATTTGTCATGAAAAAAGGGCTTAAAGCAGAAGATTTTGAGGGATTCAGTGTTACTGTAGCTGATGGATTCACTATGCCTTGCACACAGGTGGTGAAACAACTCAAGATGGCCTTAGGAGATTATGAGTTATGTGATGACTTCTATGTGGTTGGTATTGGGGAGACAAATCTTGTATTGGGTGTTCAATGGTTGCACTCTATTGGAGGCTATTACATGAACCATCAAACTATGGAGTTTAAATTTCATTCCAATGGGAAAGAGGTCATATTGAGAGGCTTATCGAATGGAGCACCTAAGGCGGTCTTTGCAAAGAGGATGGAGAGGACTTTTCGAAGAGGACAAGTAACATGGGCAGCAGGAGTCATAATCCATCCAACAAGCTCTCCAAAGAATTAAGGTAATTTCCATTTTGAAATTCAAAATATTCTTGATAAGCATAGTATAGTTTTCAATGACTTGCCTCTAGGATTACCACCAGATAGAGGTTTTGAGCATGTTATAGAGTTAGAACAGGGTGTCAAACCAGTTATAACAACCCCATACCACCATCCAAGAGGTTATAAGGAAGAAATTGAAAAAACTATTAAAGAACTCCTAGACATGGGATTCATAAGGCCTAGCTCTAGTCCATTTGCATCATTTGTGGTACTTGTCAAGAAAAAGGATGGTACAATGAGAATGTGTATAGACTACAGGGCTCTAAACAAGAAGACTATAAAAAATAGGTATCCCATACCACGCATAGATGAACTCATTGATGAGTTACATGGTGCTGTATACTTCTCAAAAATTGACTTAAGATCAGGGTACCATCAAATCCGAATGAGGAGTGAAGATGTGGAAAAGACTGCTTTCAGATGTCACTATGGGCACTTTGAATTTCTTGTTATGCCATTTGGCCTCGCTGATGCACCTGCAACATTCCAATCTTGTATGAATAAGGTATTTAGCTAGCATCTTCGAAAATTTGTTTTGGTATTTTTTGATGATATCTTGATTTACAGTAAAACATGGGAAGAGCATCTAAAGCACATAGACATTGTTTTGGGAATCTTGGAGCAGCAATCTTTCTATGCTAAGCTATCTAAATGTGAGTTTGGTTTGACAGAGATCCTATATTTGAGACATATTATAAGTTCTAAAGGAGTACAGGTTGATCAACAAAAAATCCAGGCAATTTTGGATTGGCCTCCACCCACTAATCTTACATAGTTTAGAGGTTTCTTCAGGTTGTGTAGCTACTATAGGAGATTTGCCAAGGGATTTTTTCAGCTTGCTGCCCCCTTGACTGATTTGACAAAGAAAGGAGCTTTTGTTTGGATAGAAGAGGCACAAAAAATATTTGATAAGCTTAAGGAGGTAATGAGTTCATGCCCTGTGCTTGCAATTTTAGATTTCTCTTTACCTTTTATTTTTGAATGTGATGTGTCTGGAGAAGGTATAGGGGCTGTCCTAACTCAAAGGGGACATCCAATAGCATTTGAGAGTAGAAAATTAAATCAATTAGAGAAAGGTTACTCCATCTATGATAAGGAAATGTTGGCAATCATGCATGCACTTCATAAATTTAGACAATATTTGGTATGTGGGAGATTCATTGTAAAGACAGACCATAATAGCCTCAAGTTCTTCTTGAACCAAAGGGATTTGAATAATCATCAACAAAAATGGGTAAGCAAATTGCAAGTTTATGATTTTGATATTGAATACATGAAAGGAAAGAATAATGTGGTTGTTGATGCTCTCTCAAGAAAGCCCACTTTTTGTTCCTTAACATCTATCTCTGTTGATTGGAAAGTCTCTATAATTTTAGAGTATGCTAAAGATTCCTTTGCCACCACGATTTTGAATAAGTTAGTGGATGATAACAGGTACAAGGTTGTTGATGAATTGATTTATTACAAGAACAGGATCTTCTTAGTGCCATGATCAAAAACTAAGGAGAGAATATTGAGGGCCTTTCATGACACACCTTTGGCTGGTCATCAGGGATACTTCAAGACATATAGGCAAATTCGAGAGCGGTTTTCATGGAAGGCTATGAAGGAGGATGTCCTTAAACACATTAAGGAATGTATGGTATGCCTACAAAGCAAGAGTGAGCAAAATTTTTCTGCAAGGTTGTTGCAGCCACTTCCTATTTCTAAACAAAAATGGAAAAATATTTTCATGGACTTCATCGCTGGGTTGCCCAAGGTTCAAGGTAAGGATTGCATATATATGGTGGTAGATAGACTAACTAAGTATGCACATTTCTTTCTTATCACATCTGATTTCAAGGCATCACAAGTGGTCGAATTGTTCTTCAAGGAAATTTTTAGATTACATGGCTTGCCTAGAAACATTGTTAGTGACTGGGACAGTAGATTCCTCAGCTCTTTTTGGAAGGAGCTCTTTCATTTGGGAGGAACTGAACTCACTCCCAGTACTAGCTATCACCCTCAAACAGATGGACAAACAGAGATAGTTAATAAATGGATAGAGGGATATTTGAGGAACTATGTTTCAAATCAACAACATGCTTGGATGAAATGGTTACACTTAGGGGAGTATTGTTACAATACATCTCATCACATGTCTATTGGTATGCCTCCTTTTCGTGCTCTTTATGGTTATGATGCCCTTTTTTTTGTTGATCTAATACTTTTCGATAGCAGAGTACCTGCAGCAAGTGATTTCGTCAAGCAAAGCCAAGATATAATAAGGTCCCTCAAGGATAATCTACAACATGCACAGAACTAACAAAAGTTATATGCTGATAGGAAAAAGATTGAAAGATCTTTTGAGGTGGGAGATTTGGTATTTGTTAGGTTGCAGCCATATAAGAAAAGCACCTTGAAGAGGAGTGGGGCAGAGAAACTCAAGCCAAGGTTCTATGGGCCTTATAAGATCATCAAGAAGGTAGGAGAGATAGCTTATGAATTGGAGCTCCCACCAAACAGCAAAATACATAATAGTTTTCATGTATCTTGCCTGAAGAAGGTTCTAGGCTAGCAAACCATAGTATCTACAGAATTACCACCTCTTGATGATAAAGGGAAATTAGTTTTGATACCAGAAGAGATTTTGGATACAAGAGAAAAAAGATTGAGAAATAAGAGCGTCATAGAGCATTTGGTCAAATGGAAAGGATTACCACTAGAGGATGCAACTTGGGAAGGAGCACATATTCTTGAGAATTCCAACCTTCATTGCTTGAGGACAAGCAATATTTGGGAGGGGAGGACTTGTCATGTCCCCTTTTCAAATAATTAAAAATAATAAACTTTGCTAAGGCAGGCAAGCCCCAAAAAGGTGAAGTTTCGGCAAAAGGGGCTAATCTTTGGAAACCAATGGACTAATAAATAAAAATTATTATTAAATTATATTTTATTAACCCCTCTTGGACGTGAGTTAAGGTTATGCCCTCTTTTAAGGGGTTTGGAGGCATTTTGGGCTCATTCCAGAACTTGATTTTTGCTTATTTCTTTGTTGTTCTTCAGAGGCTGCCAAACCTGTGGAGAAGGAGACCCAAGAATGGGAGTTTGCAGGTTTTCAGAAAGGCTAAGGATGGGAGTTTGAAGCAATTCCATGTGCATGCTCATGCAGAGTTTGCCTTTGTGCTGAACAGTACAGATTTGTGAGTTTTCGAGTGTGTTTTTTGTAAGAGTTTGGTGTTTCAAGTTGAGTATTTCATATCAGTTTGGGTTGCTGCTATATTTCAAACTTTAGAATGTTAAAATAAAGCTGAATATATGTATTGAGACGTGGTTAAACTTCCCAGATAGATTATTAGTGTTTTTGTGGTGTTTCTGGGCATTTTTGTGCTAATTTCGGGAGCTTGATGAGCATGATTTTTGTCCTACATTTGGGAGTTGTTGTGTAAATGCTATATAGATCTAGAAATGTCATTTTGTAGGCCGTTATGCTGCTGAATTTCTGTAAAAATGTACATTTTCAAATTTATTAATGGTATATGAAGTTGTAAAATTTTTGGCACTATTTCGGACATACCCGATTTGAGGTCTATTGAGAAATTGGTAGATCTTTGTAATATTGATTGTTTGATTTTGAAAATCTGATTAGAGGCTTGAAATATCAAAAAAAAATCAGAAAAAGGACATTTCATCCAGAAACTCTAAGCCTTGTCTTGACCCGGATGTCAGCCAGCTGCATTCTATCTTTCCTTTGATTAAATCAGCAATAAGACTTAATCCCCACATGCCTTTCAAGAATCAATTACATATTAGCGTTGAGATCATTGCAATTCTTTTTATTATTGGTGAGATTTAGTCTGTATGATGAGAAAGAAACTATTGGATTGTATGTGTTTCTTGATCAGCATCATATAGGCTAGAGAGCAACAGCTCATCCTGGCAACAAAATGACCGAGGAAATCAAGAATTAAGAAAACAAAAATGCAATACAAGTTCTTTTGTTTTTTATCCTAGAATTTGAGGTATTCTGCCTGTAACTGTTCTTTTCATTAAATAATATAATTAAAATCTTTTTCTGTACCGAGTTCTGGATATAGTGCCACTTTTACCAGGTAGTGTTTTCCTAGTTTTTTTCAAATAAGGGGAATTTATCAAAGTAGTTTATAATTTTGATTTTATTTTTAGATCATTTAGAGAAGTCAAGATTCTACAGAAATACACAGGTTTCCAAAGAATGCTGCAGCAACCATTTCTTTTGCAACGAGCATTATGAATTTTCAGCATTCAGAATTGCAATTGTTAAAACTGGGCATGCTGCCGAGAATTCACTGGTTCAGATAATTCTCTTCACTAGGGAGTCCTTTGCTAGAGGAATAATAGTTGGAAGAGCACCATCAATGACATGCCCTATTAGACATAGTGCATAATTGGCGAACAATTAGAGAGTTTTGAGCTTTTGCTTCTTGTTCATGAGAAATTATCCATATTTCAAATGTAGAAAGCTTATTAATGCTCCTATAAAAGAATCGAACCTTGAGCTTTGTCTTCTTGTTCACGAGATATCCATATTTCAGATGTAGAAAGTATGATGATGTTCCTATAAAAGAAATGAATGCTAAATCCTAATTATTAATTTTCAAACAGAAAGCTAGAGAGCGTTGTTAACTTTTAAGTGCAATATGAATACATAAATGCCACATGGAAAAATGATCTCACTTTGACCCTTTTATCAAGTATCTTGAATTTATTTTCAATTTCCTCAAAGATAAAAACATGGATGCTTTAAAATGATTATAAAGGTAAGGGGAGTGTTTCCTTTGCTTCCATATATTTGTTTCCAAACAAACTGTGTTGTAGTTATGTAATTCTCACCTGGATTTGGCAATGTTCTGAAATTAAAGATGCACTATGAGAGGTTCGAAAGAGGCGCATTTTGCTACTGATATTTTCTTCTTCATGTAAATGAGATACTATAGTAAAAGCTTGGAGATATAAAATTTGTACTCACATCGTGGTTGATTACTAGAGTGTGTTGGGCATCATTCTTGGAGGAGGTGCAGGAACTCGCCTGTATCCCTTAACAAAGAATAGGGCAAAGCCGGCTGTACCTTTGGGGGCCAATTACAGACTGATTGATATTCCTATCAGTAATTGTATCAACAGTAACATCACAAAGGTCTATGTCCTTACTCAGTTTAATTCTGCCTCTCTCAACCGGCATATTTCACAGGCGTATGATGGAAACACTAATAACTACAGGAATGGGGGATTTGTGGAGGTACTTGCAGCTCAGCAGAGTCCTGAAAACCCCAACTGGTTCCAGGTAATATTCCATTTTGTATCCTTATGTAAATGTTATTTTGTTTTTAATGGTCATGTAGAGACAAAAAGTTATGAGAGGCACTTGTCATGGATTTACTGACATGTATGTTGATAATTGTGAACTACTTTCTATAGAAATGTTGCATTGTATAAAATCATTTACTCAAGAAGCATACAAGGCTTTATATGTAAGTAAAAATTATGTAACCTTTGTGAATAGATAGAGTAATCAATAGAACACTTCTGTAGATCTTTTTCTATATGCACATCTGAGAAGTAAATCATCTCAGCACAACTTTTGTGTTTTATTGAGATTGCATTAAGTTGATCATTCATTTTTTATTCCCAGCGAGATGATAGAAAATGGAACTGTCAGGTGAAATCTCCCTTCTAATTGGCCTTCCAATTGGTCGGGCAAGCTCCTTAATAAAGCAATTAATGTTATATTGATGGTCATTTAGGTATTTTGTAATATCCTACCTAGATATCCTTTTCAATTCTTTCCTCAATTAAATTTCAGAATCATAAACAAGAGTTTATACAAATATAACCAGCAAATAACTAGTAAACAACAACAACATTAACCAACAATTATTCTAGAATTTGTTATTGCATTATAATTCAACAATACAATAACAATCCAATCGTACAAACAGTGATAACAGTTAGATTGGATAATTAGAAATGAACCTGAAAAACAATTGTGAACTCCGTCACAAATTCAGCACAAATGATGAATCGGGGCTATGTCCAATCCAACAAGAAGAACTAGAGAATTTGCATCCTCGGATCCTAAAAAGAAGTTGAAGCTTCCCTAATTTCTCCAAGAGAAATCTCCAATCAAATCTATATTCAAGCATAGCTGGAAATGAACAAGACTCCCTCTTTTAATGCTCAACAGTGACTCTTTAACTGCCTTCTGTCTATTCGTCTTATTCCTCCTTTCTCACTTTTATTTGCCCATTTTATAATATTAAATTGACCCATTTTTATAAATTTGTGTTATGCTATCATAAGGCAATTTTAATATTAGATGGATATGCCCCCAAAAATGGACATTACAAGTCCTCCCTCCTCGAGATTGCTTTTCCTCAAGCAAGCGGTACCAGGATCGCATATAAATCTGCAAGTAGCCCTGTAGACCAATCTGAAAATTACTTCTACACCCATCTGTTGTGCTACTTTGATTTAAACTTCTCCAAGCCCAACTTCATATAGCAACTCATCATAATCCTCAAGAGGTAAGGCACTCATCCTATCGACTCTCGGATCCCAAACCAGCCTTGGAAAAAATGCTCCAACATCCCACTATGCCAATCTGATAGAAATAATGGGTCTAGAATTGTGAAGCCACTCATCCATACCCTGCTAAAGTAAAGCATCAATCATACCAAAACCAAGATCCCACACTATTATACCATTCCGACCATCAGATATGAGAAGATATAAATGTCTTGAGGAGTTATTAATACTAGATAACTCTTCACCTATGAGTGATCTATCATGGAAATGCATACTAATCTCCATCATAACTATCCATCCTAAACTACTGATGAAGGACTCAAACTGCTCAATAGCTGAAATCAGTACCAAGGGTGCTGAGAGACCATACATTCCATCATCTATTTGAAATATACCTAGGTACATTGTTGTCATGGGTTAAAAAAGGACTAAAAATCCATCCCCAACAATCATATTATAGCTCCCATCGACCCTCAACCATGATCTAATTAGTTGGTGAAGCAAGGAGTTTATCCAACTCACGTGTAAGTCAGAAACTGAAACCATGTGTAAGCTGATCAGAGAATGAGAAACAGTGTCTGATTTGAAAATTGGGTCACCACACCAATTTTGTGAACAAAACTCACTACTAGGAGCTACATTTAGGTCCCACATCCTCCAGTCAAGATCATCATCATCACGAAAATCAAAAAGATCTTATGTACTCAGCTGAAAAAGTGGATTATCACTCATCAACATCCACCTCAAACAAGGAATTGTCTACTAGCTGAAAATGAGCCAAAGCTTTGCTTCTTGATCTCTTGGGGCAGCTATCCAAGTCATAAGTCTGTTGAACACTATCAAGTTCCTCGATCACTTCTTGGAAAAACTCTTGCCTTATTTTAATCCTTTTGCTCCCTAGATTGTTTGGTGACAACAATCTGATTTTCTGCTTTATGAAGAGCAACTCGTGTTGTCATTAATTTAAATGTCTCAGCAGCAGCTGTTGTACACACAAATTTGGCTGTGTTGGATTTTTCTCTGGTTGCCCTTTTTTACATGAGTCAACAACCAGATTTTGAAAAATAAATAGTAAAGATGGAGCCATGAATTTTGATCAGACGATGCTTTGTTTCCAAAAAAAAATTGAAAGCATTGTGTCACCTTCAATTGAAATGTTTCTGACAATTTGACAATAGATGATTAGATAATTGGAAGCAAATAAATTGGGAGCTATCTAATCTCCAGACAAAATGCACTAAAGACAACAAAAAATCAAACATGATTCTTTATACGGTCAATTTTTCTCAAAAAATTTATTGTTTTCAATCACAAAAATATACAGATCATGAAGATCAAATGCAAAAAATTTCAAAAAAAATTCATTATATTTTATTTTTTTGAAATTTAGTGTGCAATTTGTAGGGAGGATATCATTTGAATGTGTATAATTTAATGTATAGTCTTGACAAATCACTACAGTAATTAAATAAATAATAAAAATTACAATATTTTTTAAAACTGTAGTAAAAAATTGTACTTGTTTACAATCATGTTGATAGCAAATGATGAAATTTAAATTGGGTTCTTCCTTGAATTCATTGCATCATTCACATGTGTTTCATAAGTTCAATTTTGGGGGTTATAGATCATTCACATGTGTTTCGTAAGTTCAATTTTGGGGGTTGTGGATTTGACTTTCTATACATATTTGAATTGGTTGGTTGTGAACTTTTTCCACTTAATTTGCGAGTGTCTATTGATCTATAATGATTGATGGTATTCCAAAAAAATATTTTACTAAAGATTGGTTAATTACAAGGTTCTTGTTTTTCTATGTCAACACCCTTGATTTGATTAGTTTTAAAGTTGTAAACAAATATTGAAAACAATGTGCTTGCACATGCATGTCCTAGATGTTTCTTTTGTTGTTGTAGATTATAGCTTTTTAGTGTTCCAAGTCAAATTATTACTAAGATGAGTCAAAATTATGATCTTCAATTCTTTCTATAAGTAGCATAGAATGTTTTTAAATACCGAGACATATAATTAGATTGTGTAAACACATACAAAGTCACCATAACATTGAGTGAAAAAGGTGAGAGTTTTTAATATTTTTTAGCATGAGGTATGGATCATATGAATCACCTAGGACATGAAGTGTAAAGCTCAAGGTGGAGATTATGTACATATATGTGGGTGAAATTGCAAACATGATAAATGAATAGTAATGAAGTGTAGTAGACTTTCATATAGGAATGGACTAAGAATGAGCGAAAATAAAAGTTAAATAAATGAAACTCAACCCTAACTATTTTATTTATTTATGAAATATTAGCTACAAAATATAACGCTCAAAGACATCCAATCAAGGTGTATTTTAGTGGCGAATATTCGCCTTTTGGTGAATTTTGGAATTTCCCAAGGTTGAAATTAACAAATATGAAGGCATGTTGTGGTAGCCAATTCATCCATAATTATGGTGATGATCAGGTATTATGGGCAATATATCACTAATAATTGTTTTCCTTTCATGTCATTGCTCATTGTATTTGCCTTGAATTTGGCTGACTTGGTTATTGTAATTGCCTCCAATTTCACCAACTTTTATTACATTTGATTCCACATGACTCTATCAATTTTGCCCACTATCATTAAGTTCTAATTGCCTAGTATGTCCACCCATTTCACCTATGGTTATTGATTCCAAATTTCTGGAGTGGGCACATTTCACCAAAATTCAAAAAAGGAAAAGTGATTTCATTATTGCATTAATCAATTTGATATAGATTCCAATTATAAACACCACATGCACTCTTAGATTTCTTAGTCTTTTTGTATTCCATCACAATTTTTTTGGAGCTCTGCAAGTCTACATTGGCATCTTTATTTGGAATTTTACAATCCTGCAACACATTACACAACAATTAAAATTCCAAAGAAAGTGTAAAGGACCAAGGTAGGCAATAATTTCTCCAATTATGAATGGGTAAGTGCACCAAGTTGTTGTGCCAAAAGGGCGGTATAAGTGGACACCTTTTTCCTGAAATCAGCAATTTCTGAACTTCAACAAGAATTTGAAGATAGTTACACTTAAAATTTTAAGATATGACAAAAACAAAAGTTGTAGTCCTTTGAATCTAATTTCTAAACTACTAATTTTTTTCCAAAATGGTTTAGTTTTAGGTCCTCAAAAAAAGGGGCCACAAAAAGTGGTAGTGTTTATTCCAAAAAAACATAACACAGTACAAAGTGTGGCCCCCCTAAAATTTTAACTTTTTTTTTGAAATTCTTTAATCGCTCTAGTCAAAAGTTACTTAATACTATGTAGTTTATCCTAGATTTTTTGAGTAATTTTATAATGTGTTTTTTTTTTTAATGAATTTTTTAACTAGACACATCCCAAAAATGTGAAATATCTATGTGCTTCCCTTAGAAATAATTGAAAACTAATCTAAAATCAAAACTTTTTTTTTCAAAGTGTGTAGAATGGAGTCTAGTTTCCAAAAAACTAAGATGTTACAAAATTTGATGAACGAGCTAAAATCTATAGCCCAATTAGTACATGGTGGTTTTTGACAAAAAATGAACACACATTCAAAAGAAATTATAGATGAAAGGCTTGAAATAGTTCAAATTAAAAATAAATTATATGGTTATATAGCTAACATAAAGACCTACAATGTCATGTAACCTAATCTTATCGATGAGCAACCACGAAGAATCTTGAAGGAGAGCACACATGAAAAATCAATCATTTTTCTATGTTTGCTGGAAAACATGTTTCAGACCTGTTTATAAACTCCAAACCTTTGGGTTGGATCTCTAAGACAAACCAAGCCTTAGGCTTGGTTTTAATACAAAGCTTTCAATAGCATGTACGCCCTATAGCGCACATACGCTATTCAAAGTATTTGAATTTTGGTTTCAATAGTGCATGCGCACTATAGTGGTGCGCACATACTATTGAGACCTAAATAATGTATAGAAGATGCAAAGCAAGAGCAAGAGAGTGTGGGGGGAATGGTGTGTGTGTGTGTGTGTGTGTGTGTGTGTGTGTGTGTGTGTGTGTGTGTGTGTGTGTGTGTGTGTGTGAGTGAGAGAGAGAGAGAGATATATAAAGAGAAAGTAGGGGATGGGAGAGAGAGAGGAAGTGAGAAAGAGTAGGGGCAGTAGAGAGAGTACATGATGGGAGAGAGAGGAAGTGAGAGAGAGTACAAGATGGGGGAGAGAGATTGAAAGTAGGGGATGGGAGAGAGAGGAAGTGTGAGAGAGGGTAGGGGTGGTAGAGAGAGAGTACAAGGTGGGAGAGAGAGTAGGCAGTGGGAGACAGAGTGGGAGAGGGAGAGCGAGAGAGAGGAGGATGGGAGTGCATGTGTGTGAAAGAGAGAGATTAGGGAATGGGAGAGGGGGGAAGACAAAGTAGCTCAAGAGAGAGTAGCTCGAGAGAGAGTAGGAGATGGGAGAGAGAGTAGGCAATGGGAGAGAGAGGGGGGATGGAAATGTGTGTGTGTGTGTGTGTGAGAGAGAGAGAGAGAGAGAAAGAGAGAGTAGGGGATAGGAGAGAGTGAAAATGTGAGAGAGAGAGAGAGTAGGGGGTAGCAGAGAGAGAGTAGAGATGGAGAGAGTGAGAGTGAGAGAGAGAGTAGGTGGTGGGAGAGGTAGTGGGAGAGGGAGAGGGAGTGAGAGATAAAGTAGGGGATGAGAGAGGAGAGAGGGGGGATGGGTGTGTGTGTGAAAGAGAGAGAGTAGAGAATGGGAGAGGGGAGAGAGAGATAGAGAGAGTAGGGGATGGGAGAGAAAGAGAGTAGGCAATAGGAGAGGGAGTGGGAGAGGGAGAGAGAGGGGGGATGGGAGTGTGTCTAAGAGAGAGAGTAGGGGATGGGAGAGAGTGTGAGAGAGAGTAGGGACCCAGCAGAGAGAGAATGAGAGTAGGGGATGGGAGAGAGAGAGTAGAGAGGGAGAGAGGGAGAGAGAGAGTAGGCAATAGGAGAGGGAGTGGGAGGGAGAGAGAGGGGGAATGGGAGTGTGTAAGAGAGATAGAGTAGGGGATGGGAGAGAGTAAGAAATGGAAGAGGGAGTGCGAGAGAGAGAGGGGGGGGAATGGGAATGTAAGAGAGACATCGTAGGGGATGGGAGAGAGTGTGAGAGTTTCAGAAAGAGTAGGGGGTGGTAGAAAGAGCTCGTACAAGATGGGAGAGAGAGAGAGAGAGAGAGAGAGAGAGAGTAGGGGATGGGAGAGAGTGTGAGAGAGAGTAGGGGATGGAAGAGAGAGAGTGAGAGTAGGGGATGGGAGAGAGAAAGTAGAGAGGGAGAGAGTACTTAAGAGAGAGAGAGAGAGAGAGAGAGATAGTAGGCAGTGCAAGAGGGAGTGGGAGAGGGGGAGAGAGAGGGGGGATGGGAGTGTGTGTAACAAATCTAGAGAGTAGGGGGTAGGAGAGGGGAGAGAGGGGGGATGGGAGTGTGTGTGTCTATGAAAGAGAGAGAGTAGGGGATGGGAGAGGGGAGAGAGAGAGTAGGGGATGGGGGAGAGAGAGTAGGTGGTGGGAGAGGGAGAGAGAGGGGGGGAATGGGAATGTGTGTAAGAGAGATAGAGTGGGGGATGGGAGAGAGTGTGAGAGTGTGAGAGAGAGTAGGTGGTGGCAGAGAGAGCTCATACTGGATGGGGGAGAGAGAGTGAGAGTAGGGGATGGGAGAGTGTGAGAGAGAGTAGGGGATGGGAGAGAGAGAGAGAGAGAGAGTAGAGAGGGAGAGAGAGAACTAGAGAGAGAGAGAGAGAGAGAGATAGTAGGCGGTAGGAGAGGGAGTGGGAGAGGGAGAGGGAGAGAGATAGGGGGATGGGAGTGTGTGTGACAGATCTAGAGAGTAGGGGATGGGAGAGGGGAGAGAGAGAGAGAGTAGGGGATGGAGGATAGAAAGTAGGCAGTGGGAGAGGGAGAGAGTGAGAGTAAAGGATGGAAGAGAGTGTGAGAGAGAGTAGGGGATGGGAGAGAGTGTGAGAGAGAGTAGGGAGAGGGAGATAGAGAGAGGGGGATGGGAGTGTATGTGACAGATCTAGAGAGTAGGGGATGGGAGAGAAGAGAGAGAGGGGGGATGGGAGTGTGTGTGTTTCTGTGAAAGAGAGAGAGTAGGGGATGGGAGAGAGTGTGAGAGTGTGAGAGAGAGTAGGGGGTGGCAGAGAGAGAGAGTACGAGATGGGAGAGATAGAGTGAAAGGATGGGAGAGAGTGAGAGAGTAGGGGGTGATAGAGAGAGAGTATGGGATGGGAGAGAGAAAGTGAAAGGATGGGAGAGAGTGAGAGAGAGAGTAGGGGGTGGAAAAGAGAGAGTACGAGATGGGAGAGATGGAGTGAAAGGATGGGAGAGAGTGTGAGAGAGAGAGAGTAGGGGATGGGAGAGAGTGTGAGAGAGATTTTGGGATTGGAGAGAGAGAGAGAGTAAGAGTAGGGGATGGTGGAGAGAGAGAGATTAGAGAGGGAGAGAGAACTTGAGAGAGAGAGAGATAGTAGGCAGTGGGAGAGGGAGTGGGAGAGGAGGAGAGAGAGGGGGGATGGGAGTGTGTGTGAGAGATATAGAGAGTAGGGGATGGGAGAGGAGAGAGAGGGGGGAAGGGAGTGTGTATCTATAAAAGAGAGATTTTAGGGGATGGGAGAGGGGAGAGAGAGAGTAGCCCAAGAGAGAGAGAGAGAGAGTAGCGGATGGGAGAGAGAGACTAGGTGGTGGGAGAGGGAGTGAGAGAGGGAGAGAGAGGGGGATGGGAGTGTGTGTAAGAGAGAGTAGGGGATGGGAGAGAGTGTGAGAGAGAGTAGGAGGTGGCAGAGAGAGAGAACAGGATGGGAGAGAGAGTAGGGAGAGGGAGATAGAGAGAGGGGGATGGGAGTGTGTGTAATAGATCTAGAGAGTAGGGGATGGGAGAGAAGAGAGAGGGGGGATGGGACTATGTGTGTCTATGAAAGAGAGAGAGTAAGGGATGGGAGAGAATGTGAGAGAGAGTAGGGGGTGGCAGAGAGAGTACGAGATGGGAGAGATAGAATAAAAGGATGGGAGAGAGTGTGAGAGAGAGTAGAGGGTAGCAAAGAGAGAGAGTAGGGGATGGGAGAGGAGAGAGAGAGAGAGAGAGAGAGAGAGAGAGTAGGGGGAGAGAGAGTGTGTGTAGGGAGGATAGAGAGTGATGTGTTTTGCAATAGTGCATACACACTATGTGAAATCACCCAAAAATAGTCAAAAAGAAACTTTGGGGCCCATTTCATCCATTCTCTACTTTTGGTATGTTGTGCTTTCTATTATTCCAACAAAAATCATGGGTTTCAACATAGCAAAAACTATTTCAAGACTTTTTGAAGCTAGAAAACACCAAATTCAATCATTGGATACACGATTTGAAGACTTTTTGAATATTCCTTGTATAGAAAAGGTTAGTGCAATCCATTTTAAATATTGTTTGTTGATATATAGATACAAATTTGATTATAATTTGACATGTTGTTTAATATATAGTGAATTCATTGAAATTTGTATAGTTGAATGAAATTTTATTTCAAAATGGTTAGAAATTTGACAAGTTGTTTGATATATATTGTGTATTCATTCAAATAATTATAATTTTTATATGTATTTGAATAATTTATAATTTACACATTGTAAGTAATTCAGATGTTTGAATAATTTGACATGTAGAAATCATCATGCCAAGGAAGAAACCAAAAACTCAAACAAATGAAGATAGGGAGAGAGATTTGGAAATTAAAAGAGATAAAATGAAGCTACTATGTGAAATAAAATGAAGCTACTATGTGAACAAAGAAAATTGCAAAGCATTAATAAAGAATTGACTTTCGAAGAGGATCAAGAACTACCGATACAAAGAAACAAAGAGGAAGAATTGGAAAGACAAAGAGAATGAATGAGACTGTTATACTCAAGAAGACAATTGAATTGTGAAGCTAAACCATCTTCCAATGTTGGAGTCATATCATCCTCTCATCTTGAAGAGACACTAATTTTAGACTTGACAATGTACACACTCCATCATGTCATGTTGAAGACATAGCATCAACACATCAAGTAGGTGATATTCCATCTCTTGCATCTTATTGCCAAGGCACATCATCTTCAGTTCAAGGTATGCAATACACTCAACCTTATGTTGATGTTCAAAATTTTGAGGGAATGGAAGAGATTATAACAACTTCTAGAATTCATTTTAGAAGACCAAAATATTTGATTGATATTGATGCTACTATTTTGAAATCAATGCCTAACAAGATTAGCAAGCGTACTTGTCAAAGAAAAGTTAATCGTATGTGGAGATTGTTTTTTGAAAAATTAAATATTATAGGTCAATTCCAATTATTTTTTGAAATGATGAGAAATTTAAAATTTAGGACTATCATGAAGATTTTTGGGCTAAGAACTATGGATGGTTCAAATGAAAAAAGCATTGTAAAGAATCTAATGAGTGCTTATGACAAAGTGGGTTCTAAATCACGTACCAAAGATAGTAATATCACAAGATGAATACTTACATTGACAATAGTAAGTAGCCAAATGAAGAAAGCTCGACTCATGAGAAAGATAAGTAAAACATTAAAAATTGGTAGAGGTACTCTAAGGAGAGCCATGCTAAGGCGTGAGATTGGAAGATCCAACAAAAAATGAGTTATGGACATTTAGCGGTAGACTATCACAAAAGGATAAAAAAATTAATGAAGCTTTGAAATCATTGATCGAAGATTTTTGGAAAAATAGCACACGTGTTTTCCCTAATCAAAGAGATGTTGTAAGAAGGAGGATTGGTAGCCAAAATCGTGACCCACATGCGAAACATTTTTTGGACTCAACTCAGACACAATATTTTGCAAAATTTATTGGTATGTATCCTCAAATTTGAATAAGTCAAAGATTTTTTGAGATGGGTAAACCTTTTAATGTCAAGATAAATCACACACGCACAACTTGTTGTTGTAGGATACATATTGAATTTTCTAACCATTTTGATGTTTTTAGGCATATATGTGTGTTTTTGCATTCTAAGTTTGTTTTGAAAGATTGTGACATGAATGAGCCACCAAGATCTTCAAAGAAATTCATATCCAACATTTTATGTGAAATAGGGGACGACCAACAATTTTAGAAGACATCATGCTTCGATGGAACATGCTTATTTTGTGGTTCTTTGCAACTTTTATCAACTTGTCAACATATGGATAGTACACATGCAATTAGAAATGAAATAGTAGATTATGAAAAATTTAAGACAGTGACATATGCTCTAAAAGATGGGAAACAGGGAAAAAGATGTGATTTAGTCATTGAAAAGATTCTAGTGTATGAGTTCATGAAGATTTTTTGTGAAAAGATTATTTATGAGTATGCAAGGCATACACATAGAGCTCAATGGCTAGATTTGCAATTCAAGTTGTACAAGGATATGTTTCCACTAAATACCATTGTTTCGATTGTAGACTTCCCAGAGAACTACACATTAAAACCACAAAATGAGGTGTAAGCAAAGTATTATACTTCTCAATAGGTTTTCATATTTGTTTACATAACATTCATGCATTCACCTACAAGTACAGAGGATGACAGGAAGATTTTGAGGGAGTACCATTTTTACATCAATAATCACATTCTATGGAGTTTGTGCAAGGTTGTTTTCAACTATTTTATGGAGATTTGGCTAATAGGGGCATCACATATTGTTAGCACATTATTTGGTCAGACAATTGGGCATCTCAATTCAAGAATGCATGGATGTTTTTCCTACTGGTTAAGTAGGATGCACAAGTTGTGTAGAATTCAATATATGTGGAATTTCATAGAGGCTAGTCATGGAAAGGGAGAGCACGATGGTGCAGGTGCATGCATCAAAAGAGCCTTAGCTCGTGAAGAACTAAAGTACAAAGATGGAGCAATATTGATAGATGCAAAATCCATCGTCTAGTGGTGTAATGCTACAATGGGTCCAGGTAAGGAAGGTGAGTCTACGGTTCGTAGATTTTTTTGGTTGATAGATAATACTAATATTGCACCATATCAAGATTGTTGCACACTAATAGGATCCAGTGAGTTGCATTCTTTTAGAAGTTGTGATGCAGGTTCATGGAATATCCACACACGAAAAAATGTCATACTATTGTCCATCATGTGCAGAAAAAAATTGGGATGACTGTGAGTCAACTGAATGGGTGGACAAATGGGATGTATAGGTTTTGGACCCAATTGACATCTATCATCCCTCACAAGCACTGAAAATGGTATAGATGGATTTGTCTATTGACTTTGATTGCTTGTCTGATCTAGTGCAACCTAGTAATATATATATTTATATATCTTTTTAATTTCAATATATAACTTTATAACTTTTACCTAAGTATTTTCTGAATGAATGATTGCATTTTGTACATTTGTCCCTGTAGGCCATGCTTTTTTTGTTATTGCACCGGAAGACAATGAAGAAGGGACAGATTATTATTTGTGTCGTTGTGTCCAAGCCAAACAAAAATTGGATCACTCGGTTATAGATGGTGAAGGTTTAGAGTACCATGTTGGTGTGGTGGTTATAATCAGCACATGGCTTAGATGATATTCTATGAAGAACCCTAACTTGTGGTTATTCTCTTCATTATTCAAACCTTGTTGTTGCATCAAATGTCCACTTGATAAAATATGTGGAAAATCACATAATAAGATTCTTTGGAAAGTTTGCAAGTTAGACCACGAGGCAATACTTGAGACATTAAAATTTAGAGCAAATCCAATTGGCTCATTAGATTGAACAGAGAGAGAGGGAAAGAGAGAAAGGGTGATCAATTAGATCCAACTACAATGTTGCAACCTCTCCCCCAAGACTGTCCACATGACAAGGTGGACCATATTGTTATGATGTGTAAGTGATGAGATAAGTTTAAATCATAGATTTTTTGTTTTGATTTGTTTAGAATCTAGATACATTATTTGAATTTATATTAGATTCTTTAATAGGACCCATTTTCAAATTAGTCATTTGAATAAGTGAAAGTTTAGAATTTGTTGTTTAGATCAAAATGTAATGAAAGAACATGAAAACTATTAGAATGTGAATGCTTTGTGATGTAAAGTCACGATTGTGTGCATGTAACGAGAAACTTCAAACCGGCGAAAGCAAGGATACAATGGGAGAAGTTTCCAAGACTCATCAAGCCATGTTCAGTAAGCTACTTGTTCATTGCCAGAAGCTCAAACAAATAATTCTTTGCATTTGGAACATTGTTACCAATAATGATATCATGACTAACATGCTTTTATCTTTTAATAAAAATTAGGAGGAATCTAGTGGTTCAAATGCTGAAAGTGAGTCTGCTAATAGAGGAACATTTAGGGGCAGAAGATCCAATGGCCGAGGAAGGTCTAGTGGAAGAGGGCCTAGTGTGTTCACTGGTAAGTACTTTACTTGTAACCAAGTAGGACATCAGTCCTTTAGATGTCCTAAAAAGAACAAACAAGGATATTACATTTATTTGGTTTTGTTCCATCTTACAATTTTTATTGCCTTATGTGTTTTGGGTTCAAATTTGAAAACAAGACACTCTCATGTGTCCTTTCTTAAATTATTGATGCAGTGTAGCAAAAAATAATTCTTTTCAAATTAGTTTCTTTCTAGAGTTGGTTAATATGAAATATAGTTAGTATATTCTAAAACAAGAGAACCTAGAAATGACACCTCTTTTTCCCTAAGTTATCTTCATTCCTTTAGCAGCAATCTCAATCTCAGCACTAAAGATAATTCATAGTACAAATCTACTCATGCCAACTATTATTATTATTTCTAAGAAAGAGATGGAAAAATAAAAGTAATCCAACAAGAAGTAAAATAAAAATAGTTGAAACAATCAAGGGAAGTTAGTCACATGAGACCTTTATATACTTTTCCACAACCTTATAAATATATATATTGCCACCTCGTGAGTACCCTCTTTTAAGCACCTCTTCACCTTCCATGTGACTGCAGTCTATTCCTTTACTTCTATCATACTCCAAATGTGTGCTCTTTTAATGTCCTTGCATTAATTAAATAATTCATTATCATTATTATTATTATGTACTTAATGTTGCTTTTAATTGCCCATGATCGCTTGCAAAAAGATTAAACACACCTACAAATGGAAGTGGAAGAAAATCTAGGGGAGCTAAGGAAGTAAAAACTATAACAGATCAGGACCAAACAGGGATATCATCAGATACATGTGCAAGGAGTTCAAATGATGAACCTTTGGTATGTAAACTCCAAAATACTGTTTTTGGTTTTAAACTAAACTTGACTATGCATTTGACTTATTTATCCTGAAAATGTAGAATGCATGGAGATCACGTGCACACACTAATTAGAAGACTTTGGGAGTCGGGCTTCACTTCAAAAATATATGAACATGCATAGATATAGGAAACTTATTAGATTGCTTAACATACCCATCACCTTTAAAAATAGTTTCCACAAAGACAATACAAGGCATTTCACAAGACATCGCAGTGATCCTTCATAGCACTACCTTCCTAAGTGGCTCATGATGGAGGTTATAATGTTTTAGAATGTTAGGACTAGTTTCAAGTTGATATCAGCCTAGTTGTAAAGGCTTGAGACTCATTGTTGTTTCTATAAACCTTGAGTCCTTAAGAATGATGCAAAGGTTAAGTAATCCTAAGCACAATGCTGATATCAACCCAATAGGATAGGTCTTACACCTAAACCTCTACACCTTGACACAACAACAACACAAATGGATCAGCATTAATCCATAAACTTGACACCTAGCAACTTGATTCAACACCCAAGAAATGGTGGATCTTCACAAATTAAGACTCTTAGCATGTAAAGGGGTTTCCATATATCAGCAAAACCAAAAAAACAAGGCCATACAACAACTTGAACATGGGTTCAATAGTTATGTCCAAATAATGCAACACTTTGCATTAATCCATGCAACTTCAAACTTGACTCAATGCTCCAAAAATGGTGGATCCTTACAAAAAAATTTGAATAGTATAATAAGGGATTCAATATGTTAGCAAGACCCAAGAATCAAGACCAAACAACATGTTCAACATGGGTTTCATGGCACTGTTTCATAATGCAGTAATTAAGGCAACTAGCCCGTCCAAGACAAAATGTGCAATAAATATAAAAACTTCCAAAGGACCTCCCTAACTAGTTGGAATTCTAGATAACATTTAGGAATGGTTAGAATTGAATTAGAAAGAAGGTTTTTCAAACTAGCAAAAATTGCAAAAAAATAGTAAAAGTTGCATTAGCAACTTTTGCAATAATTTGACAACTTTTTCAAAAAAACCACTCCCAATGGCTAAAACTACCATGGGGTGGTTCTACCCATTTTTAATGGCCTATAAAGGCTCTAGACAACCGAGGGGAGAGATAACATGAACAAATATATGTACTTTCTCTTTAGAATCAATAAAATCTTTTGTTTCTGGACTATTTTGACTGGTTTTTCTGTACAATACGACCTGTAGTGATTGGGAAGTCAAAATTTTGTACTGATTTGATAGCCCTGCTTATTTATGAAGTTTTGGTTTTGATTTTAAGTGTTCATCAATCAAGATAATCAAGTTATTGGTTTTTCTTAGTCATTGCCCTGTGAAACCCTCAAAACAAGGGTTTGGCCAAAGAAATGGGCCTAACTTGAAACTCCACTATTGGAAATTGTCCCAAATTTGTATGGAGCAAGTTAGGGCAATGCATTATCATATTTTAAAGGTCTTGAGACAGGAGGCTACAACAAAGATTTATGGGAGCAAGCCCTAAGTCTAATATTACCCATGTATTAGACCTTGTTTGTGCAATTTGGTTGAGTAATGTGAAGAAAAGGAATTGAGGACTTGGTGAATTAGCAAAACACTTTTATCTAGGTTAGGAGAACACTATGGAGTTGAAATATTAATTACATGAACCCATTTCTTGGCCATTGCCTTGTAGACCACGCCTAAATAGTTGCTAATTAGGCCTGAGTGCATGGTTGGGGTTAAGGCATGCTCGAGTGGAGTGAATTTTTCAAAATTTGGAGTCCTTTAATCCTTGGAAAAGGGTATCTAAAACTATACTTTTTTGGATAGGTCCTTTGGAAGCGTTTTGAGTTATTGCTGAAAAACTGAAGTAGGAGGCCTAATTGCCTAGTAGGTCAAATGTTGCATTATGTTTTGTGGGTTGTTTGTAGTAGGTCTAATCAATGATTTGCCTTATTTTGGTCGTATTACGGTTGCCTCAAGCCATCATTGGTGTTAGAAAGCTTGGGAACACCATAAACCCACTTTTGCCAAGTTGGGGGGTTGTAGGCCATTGTTGATCGAAGTAGTAAGAAGTTGGATTCTTGTCTTCTTTGGAGAGTTGGGTTTGTAAACCTGTTGGAAAGTTGTAATATCATAGTAGTATCCTTTTGGAAGTGATTCATAGCATTTTCTTTACCCTTGTGGAGTTTGGAGGTTTGGGGGGTGGAAGGTTGATTGTTTGGTGCTTCCTTGTGCTTACTCTACATCAAACAACAACTAGACCTTCTTCCAAGGTTAATGACCGATCCACTAGACCTCTAACATAGGTAGACTCTATCTCTAAGTGGACTACACTTTAGAAACCCAACCCTCAAACCCAGGGTGCTCAAATAACATGGACCAACCACAACACTTAGGGACTCCCTATCACCAATAGGCTTAAAATGACAAATACTTCTTAAATGGTTCCAACACTCAAATTTTTTGATGGAAATGTTTTTTTATAGACACAAACCAATAATAAAACCCCAATTTTGAATTTTCTCACACTCAACAATCAAATTGCAAAAACTGTTACCAACACTTCTTATTAGGACAATTCCTAGTTTCAATGGTCAAACTCCCAAACCATACAAAGGACCATCCAATGTTTTTATATCACTAAACACCCTTAAACCACTACTAAGGGATTCCAAAAGATAAATCACAAACTTTGTTCTAGCATCAAGTTATGCACACTTTGTGTCATAGTCCTAAATTGCCAGTTTAGAATGGCCAGTTTAGGTTGGGTTACAAGGAAAACGTAAACAAATGGGTTCATAGACTTGGTTCAACCCATTGGATCTATTATAAACCTTGAATTTTTCCTTCTACACCCTTCACCTAGGTCAAATAAATCAACTTGGGAGTCTGATCCTTTTTTTTCCTTCAAAACTAGACTAGACATAAGACTATGTTCAGACTAGGGCTTGTTGGTAAAAATAGGTGCCCTACTCCTACAACCCTAAAACTATGCCATCTTAAAGACCCCTCTCCTAACTTGCATTCCACAAAGTTGCTTTGAAATCCCATTGTGGGTTTGCAAGTTAGGAGGCCATCTTGTTGAAACCCTCAAATTTAGGGTAAATCTGGGTAACCTTCACAAAATCTACTATAACTTTTGTTCTAGATAAGATAAACACTTCAAACCAAATGAAATGGAATCCTCAATAAATCCTCTATAAAACCATACCAAAATTTCACCAATACCAATCCATACAGGTTGTACAATATTGAAACAACAGAGAAAAGGCAAAAATTATGAGTTTTATTCAATGTTTGTTGTTCACTCATCCATACAATGGGTTTCTCCTCTTGTGAAAACCTTAAATATATGTCCTCAAATTTTTACAACCACTTATCAACACTAACACTAATCATTTCCAATACTAATCAACAAGAACGCTAAAATATTGAACTCAATCATAACAAAAGATAGATTATTATACTCGAACTCATGAAAAACACTAGGTCATTGGTCAAGTTGATCACATATGGGTATAGATATCTAGAATTTTTGGATACCTTTGTGAATCTTCTTTCTCTTACACTTGGAATTAGGTTCTAATTCAATATACAACTCAAGATATTCCCATTTTACTAACTGTTGTCCCCATTTTGTGCCATTACCTAGGGTTTCATCTATTTGCCCTCATATCTTGAGATTCCACCATGAGAAATTAATGAACCTTGGTGGAATCCAAGTTAGGACAAATTTTTTTATGTTCCTTTTGGTTTTAGGTCAAAAGAATGAGGCCGGAGAGACAAACTTGATGCCCTGGGCATGCAAGATCCATGTGCATGCTAGAAATTCGTAGCAACATCTTCCATAACTTGCTACAGAGAAGGTTTCAAGGCTTGAAAATTGGTATGTGATTATCTAACATGATCCCCCTCATGTTAAAATTTTTGGATTGAAGTTTTTCTCAAGGGGTAGGGTACTTCCTTTGTTAATGGATGCCTAATTGCCTACATTCCTAAGTGAGCCTTAAAAAACTCAGTTGTTGCATGCTTCTTTTGAGATCCCAAGACTTTAGTACATTGTATAAAACCAAAAAAGGTATCCAAATCAGTGATTCTTTTCTTTGGGTTGTGAGGAGATGTTTGTGATTCTTCATGTTCAAGGCTACAAGCCTAGTCTTGAGTTTGTGAAGCAACTAGCCAATGAAAGTTGCATAGTTTGAATCTAATGTTGGATTCATGTTAGTTTGGACCTAAATAGACCATTTCCATGCTTGGAAGTCACCTCTATTTGTTATTTTTATTTGTGGGGTTTTGTGTCAAATAAGCCTTGTGATGCCCTTAAGAGCAACTAGTGATTAGTTGTCTTTGTGATAGGTTTTCCTTGTGATTGGGGATTCCTAGGAGTGGATGGGTTTCTTAGAAGTTTATAAAGGTCCTTAGGGTCATTAGGTTAAATTTTAGGTGTCTAGGAGTTAAGATGTCAAAAATTACAAAAAAATGCAAAAGTTGTCAAAGCAAAATTGCAAAAATGCTGACAACTTTGCAAGAGTTTGAGAATTGGTGAAGGGCTGAGCATTTGGAAATAAGTTATTTTACTATTGCAAAACCTTTTTCCAAGTCATAGAATTGGAATCGAGTAAAAATTGTAAAAATTGCACTTTTTGTGCATAGTTGCATTGTTGAAAGTTGTAAAAGTTGTTCAAATTTGCAACTTATTGGAAAAAGGGTCATGGGATCAAATTGTCTTCTTTGTTAGCTCTGGGTGGCTAGGTAAACCCTATCCCCAACCTTGTCTCATCTCATTCAGTGCTCAAACATTCCCGGGCATGCCGAACCTGAATGTTCCTAAGGGTTACTAAATGCCAAAGAGTTGCGATCTTTGACGGGGCATATCTCAGAGTTCGTGCGAGTTATGGATGTGATTCTAGTTCCTATAGGATCATGTTGTAGAAACCTACACTAACCTCTATCACTTTTTGGAGATCATACTCTATTTTGATTTTGTGACGCCATCTCTGGTGATGCTGAAACTTATAGTGTTGGCCAGTACAAAATTGCCAACTGCCAAATCTCTCTCACCTTTCATCGTAGGATCAAACTGTCTACTCCATTAGCTCTAAGTGGCTGAGTAAAACCTATCCCCAACATTTTCCAATCCCATTTACCACTCAAACATTCTTGGGCACGGCAAACCAAAACATCTCTAAGGGTCACTAAATGTCATAGGGTTGCGATCTTTGACAAGGTATATCTCGAAGCTCATGTGAGGTATGGATGCAATTCTAGTTCCTATAGTACCATGTTGTGGAGACTCACAATAACATCTCTCTCTTTGTAGAGATCATACTCCATTTTGATTTTGCGACGCCATCTCGGGTGATGCTGAAACTTGTAGTATTGGCTAGTACAAAGTTGCCAATTGCCAAATCTCTCTCACCTTTCATCGTGGGATCAACCTATTTACTCTAGTAGCCCCAAGTGGCTGGGTAAACCCTCTCCCCAACTTTGTCTCATCCCGTTGAGTGCTTGAACATTCTTGGGCATGCCTCATTAGAACATCCCTAAGGGTCACTAAATGCCATAGTGCTGCAATCTTTGATAGGGCATATCTCAGAGCTCGTGCAAGGTATGGATATGATTCTAGTTCCTATAGGACCATCTTGTCAAGACCTAAAATAACCTCTCTTTCTTTTTAGAGATCATACTTTTTTTTGATTTTGTGATGCCATCTCATGTGATGCTGAAACTTGTAGTGTTGGCCAGTACAAAGTTGCCAACTACCAAATCTCTCTCACCTTTCGTCATGGGATCGAACTGTCTACTCCATTAGCTCTAGGTGGGTGGGTAAACCTTATCCCCAACCTTGTCTCATCTTGTTAAGCCCTCAAACATTCTTGAGCACGCCAAACTGGAACATCCCTAGGGGTCACTAAATGCCATAGAGCTGCGATCTTTGACGGGGCATATCTCAGAGCTTGTGCAAGGTATGGATGTGATTCTAGTTCCTATAAGACTATGTTACAAAGACCTACACTAACCTCTCTTTCTTTTTTTAGATCATACTCCATTTTGATTTTGTGACGCCATCTTGGGTGATGTTGAAACTTGTAGTGTTGGCCAGTACAAAGTTGCCAATTGCCAAATCTCTCACCTTTCGTCGTGGGATCAAACTGTTTGCTTCATTAGCTCCAGGTGGTTAGCTAAACCCTATCCCCAACCTCGTCTTGTCCCATTGAGCACTCAAACATTCTTGGGCATGCCAAACCAGAATGTCCCTAAGGGTCACTAAATGACATAGGGTTGCAATCTTTGACGGGGTATATGTAGGATCTCATGTGAGGTATGGATATGATTCTAGTTACTATAGGACCATGTTGTGGAGACCTACAATTACCTCTCTCACTTTTTCTAGATCATACTCCATTTTGATTTTGTAACGCCATCTTGGGTGATGTTGAAACTTGTAGTGTTGGCTAGTACAAAGTTGACAACTACCAAATCTCTCTCACCTTTCGTCGTGGGATCAAACTATATACTTTGTTAGCTCTGGGTGGCTAGGTGAACATTATCCCCAACCTCATCTCATCCCATTCAGTGCTCGAACATTCTCAAGCACATCAAACTGGAACGTCCCTGAGGGTCACTAAATGTCATAGACTTGTGATCTTTGATGAGGCATATCTCGGAGCTCGTACAAGGTATGGATACGATTCTAGTTCCTATAGGACCGTGTTGTAGAGACCTATACTAACCTCTCTCACTTTTTGGAGATCATACTCTATTTTGATTTTGCGACACCATCTTGGTGATGCTGAAACTTGTAGTGTTGGCCAGTACAAAGTTGCCAACTATCAAATCTCTCTCACCTTTTGTCGTGGGATCAAACTGTCTACTCCGTTACCTCCGGGTGGCCAGGTAAACCCTATCAAAATGAATAGTTTTAAGGTCAATGATTAGAACAATACAAATAGTGTACAATGTTCATGGATATGTGAACTTGGATATGTCTTGCAAGATGAGTATAGACCTTATGTCTACAATTGCAATACTTAATGTAATGATTTGAGTAAGTTACAAATGTTTTAGTAAAGACTAGTTGCAGGCTAGTGATAGAGAAATATGTCAGGTATTGTTACTATATTTTGGTTATAACTTGTTGGTGACCTAGAATTAAGGTTTGGGAGCATAAAGCATGGTAGAAGACTTGGAATAGTGCATGATTTGGGATTTGCAATTCATTTGGTTTGTGTTGTGACAATCGCTAGTGTGTGGCATACAAATTACTACTTCTAGGAGCTGAGGGGATGGTGTAGTGTATTGTTTGGATTGGTGAGTGTTAATTTATAAGTAGGAATTTAATGAGTTCTAAGTGTTCTATTCATTCTCATGAGAGATGGGTTCATGCAAACTACTACTCATGCAACATGGGTCAATGAATTTGACTCAGAAACAACATAGCTAAATCTTGATAGAAATATCACAATTTGACATGTTGTGGAATATATATGTTACTTATCAATTAACAAGCTTAAGGGGATTACTAATGAATGGTTCATAAGGCACAACACTTGATGAAGCTTTTACAAATGGAGTTGCAAGAAGAGTGGTTTTAACCATGGGGGAAACTTTTTAATTAAGCAGACTTGAGTTGGAGTAGTAATAGGATGGGTGACCTCCTAAGAAGTATTTGTACTTCACCTCTCTAAGAATCAATTAGATTCAATGAGTGCTAAGTGTTCTATTCATTATCATGAGAGATCAGTTCATGTAAATCACTACTCATGAAACATGGGTCAATGAATTTATCTCAAATACTACAAAGTTGAATTTTGATAGCAATATCACAATTTGACTTCTTGTAGAAATGTGTCCTACTTATCAAGCAATGAGCTTAAGGGGAATTCTAATGAATGGTTCATAAGACACAACACTTAGTGAAGGTTTTGCAAATTGTGTTGTAGGAAGAGTGGGTTTAACCATAGAGGAAACTTTATAGTTAAGTGTGCTCAAGTGAGATTAGTACTGGGGTGGGTGACATCTTAGGAAGTCCATGTACCTCAACTCTATGAGAATCGCCTAGATTCAATGAGTGCTAAGTATTCTATTTACTCTCACGAGAGACAAGTTCTTGTGTCCCACTACTCATGAACATGGGATAATGAGATTGACTAAAAAATTACATGCTTGAATTCCATTAGTACTATCACAATTTGACTTGTGAAAAAAGATCTAAGCCTGCTTATCAATAACACAATTTTCTAGACCATTTGACCTATCCTAGCATATACATAGATATCCAGTCTCCATGGTGATAGATTGATTGATTTATGAGGTGCACATATACATGTGAGTGCTCATTATAGTTGGTATTCTATGATGGAAGATCTAATATATGGAATTAATGAAACCTTGAGAATCCTATTAGGCTCTACATCATAACTAAACCTTGAGAATCATATTCTGGCTCTACATCACTATCTATCTCTGTCACATGACAATCCTTTACTATTTTGAGACTAGATTAATGGATTTACCCCTCCCACTATCTATGATGTAGATGTAACTTGTGGGAGAGGGTCTTACAATTGTAATGAATGCATATATGATGATTTTGTGTGCAAGGTAAGAGTTTTGATAGAGAGAAAGAACCAAAGACTGGTTGGGCAGTGAAGAGCATGGGCATGGGTGACTGCCCCAAGTAGAGAAGTAAGAGTTTTCTCCAAATAAGGATACGTTTTATGTTTTATATCATCTATTGGGATGATTTTAAGTATGTTTGATCCATTTACAAGATCTAGAAAGATTGGGAGATGAGTTTTTGGGAAAGCCCTAGGGTAAAGGGCCTAGAAGTGAGGGTTTGGTGAAAGGGGATGTATAAATGCTAGAGTGACCAAAAAAACTTTGAAATCCTTTCATTTGAGTCATATTACAAGACTTTTTGAGGTTTTTAAGGTTCCAAAAAATAAGGGGATATGAGTTGCTTTGTAAATGGCCACTAATTAGACCTAGTTGTGTAATAGAGATAGCAAGATTTGAGAGATACTTTCCAAAAAAACTATAGTTGAAATTTTGGTATGTTTTAGAAGGGGATAAAGGTTATCTATAACACTAAAGGGTCTAGGAATTTCAATGGAAAAGTTTGGAGAAAACTGAGAATAATTGCCTGGCAAGGGCTAGTTGAGTCAAGCCTAAAATTAGCATAATTGGCAAAGTGTAAGAGATGAGTTGCTGAGAGGTTACAAGGAGTTGGAACATGTTAGATGAAATGTGTTGAGATGACCCAAGGTTTTGGGGTCATGGTGTGAAGACTAGGATGGGGTTTGGTATGTTGGAGGCACCAGGGTACACTAGGTGCATAGGTAGCAATGTGGGTGTTTTGAAGACAAACTAAAGAACTGAGTTATAAACTCCTAGATATGGTTGTGGAAAGGTATTACCAAGTCAGAGACCTCCTCTTGAACCCTACTAGAGTTAGATTCCTTGGGTAGATTCCAAGAGTACAAAGGAATCCTGGAGTTGAGTTGTGATACCTACGAGAATAGTGGGAGGCTTTGCATCAAGTGCAGGGCTTAGGATCTCTTCTAGGGACTATTTAAACACCAAAACCACCTTTACAAAAAGGTGGTATGATGTAGAGTCCTTGAAAATGCTTCATGAATACCTTGAGTGCCTTGAGTACCCTGCAACATATATATATATATATATATACAAGTTATTTGAAAAGTAAAATAGACTAGTAGTAAATTTAACTTGCTTGTAAATTGTGTGGCCTATCTACACCTAAAGAATCAAAGGCATCACAAGTCTCAATTTCAATAACGACAATATTACAAGAAATCCATCCAGTAATCTAAGAAATCTAGAGAGTAATTCTTCCTTGTATCCCCCTGACAGGAAACCTAAGAGATCACATAACTAAATAAGGGTAAAAGTGGAATAAATTTTATTCTATTTTAACACAAAATTGAAGCACATACATTTCATTTTCAATTCTTCTAACATTAAATATTTTGATATATCTCATTGATTAAATATATGAATATTCTATATTAACTCAACAACCAAGTTCTTATAGGTTCCCAAACATCACAACTAGAAACGCATACATAAGTTCCCATAAGTAAAAACCATCATAAATATATGAACGAGATTTCATTATAAATAATTCAATCCATTATTACAATTAGATAGCGTAAAAATCACATAAGCATACCAAGGACAATCATCTTGATATACCCATTCTTCTTTATTGCAACTAAGCATGTGTACATATACATATTAGAAGGAGCAAGTAATCATTATATATCATGTTTTCATATACTTCTAACATTTTTCTCCTCCAACATGATCTCTATACAAAATAGATACATAAGTATTATATCATAGTCATGATACAAAAATATGATGTTGCAACATCTAGTCACACACAAAAAAAGATGCAAAATTGGAATGTGTGAAGAAAGATCATCTAAGGCTCTTGAAAAACTATGGAAAAATACTCAACGGATAAAAGACTTTCCACCCAACCATGGAACCTTACTGCCCCTCTCCCCTAAGCTAGGAGATAACACAAGGCCCCACACCAAGTTCAAACATAAGAAAGGGGATAAAATAGCTATTTTAACACTGATAAAGTTTATTACTGATCAATATTGTATCAAAAATTCAAACTAATTAGGTATTGAATTAAACTTGATAAACAAATGACAGAGAAGGAAAACTTTAAACATGAACAAGATCATAAATCATAGGATGATGACATATTGGAAATGATAAACTTATGCTTAAATAGTGATAAAGTTTATTGTTAATGAATATTCTATCGAAGTTTTGAACTGATTAGGTATTGAATTTAATGTCATACATGAACAAACATATAATATAAAATGATAACCAATAATTTCATGTACATTAACAAACACATAATATATTATGATAATCAATAATGTCGTACATGAACAAACATATCGTATATTAACCAATAATGTCATAAGTCTAATAATGTCATTCATCAAATAAATGTCATTCATCAAATATAAAATGTCATTTATACATCAAATGTATATTGAATATGTCCACTAACATAAAATCCAACATATATGTCTGTTGATGTCTATACATGTACATGTCTATCAACAATATCTTCTCCTTCCCATGAGGGCAAGGAAACAAATCTCTAGAGGCCTTCAATCATCATGTGGAGGGAGATGGTGGTGATGATGGGGTCCTCTTCACACGCTTGCTTGTCCTCTTGTTGAGGCTCTTCTCTAACTCAAGCTGATACAAACAAAGTATAAATGAATGAATAATTATTTTACATTGAAATAAAATATATGTACACACAAAATTAATTATTTTCTTACCGCCATCATATAGTTGTCTACAAGTCCACCTTGAATGCTCGTGGATGATCAGGTGTGACAAGACTCTACAACAATTGAATCAATATAATCACTTATAAATAACATTAGAAATTTTGATACTAACTATTATAAACAACAATAAAAACTAAGAAAAATTCTTTCATACCTCAGTCAATGCCTGTGAACTAGCCATAGCTACAGCCACTCCATGATCAACAGAATGTTAGAGATGAGGGGGAGTGTTCAATGTCATGAGTTGCATGTCATACAATACACATTACATGTAACATGAAACATGAAACAAATGTACCTCTATGAAGCTCATATGATGTCTACGCTCTGAGTCCATAGTAAATGTTGACGGTCCTGTAGAGAACTAATGCACATGCATTATTTTTTTGGTCAATCATGTTGGTCTAATTTTTCACAATGTAAAAATTTTGAAAAAATTTAGTGAAAAATCATGTGAGTCTTTGTGTCTTGCAAATTAGGGTTTTGTTCCTTGTATTTCTCAAACCCTTAGGTTGCCCTAGTTCATAGCCTAGTCTCTATGTCATTGAAAGCCTATTAAATTCTCAAGGTTTGTCTTCAGAGAATTTCTCAAAAACCCTAGTGCCCTATCTTATTTTACGCTAGTTTTGAAAAACCCTCAAAATATGTTCAGAAAAATGTTTTTAATGGTATATCATTTTACCTAAGGTTGGGCTTGTGCAAGCATAATTTCATTAAATATTGTTTAAACCTTTATTAGTCGTGTTTTGTTTGCATCAAGCTCAATTTTTTTATTGAGAAAAAGGTCCTATGTAACATAGATTTTGTGTGACCGTTGATCTTGATTAGATCAATGGGCATCACATTCCCGCAATAACAAGATGCAAGACTTGTGCAAGCATAATTTCATTAAATATTGTTTAAACCTTTATTAGCCGTGTTTTGTTTGCATCGAGCTTGATTTTTTTATTGAGAAAAGGTCCTATGTAACACAGATTTGGTGTGACCATTGATCTTGATCAGATCAATGGGCATCGCATTCTCGCAATAACAAGATGCAAGGCTTTTAAACAATGCGGGCATGTGCTATGATGACACATAGCCCTTCTTGACATTCCAGCCTTAGTGTGTCGCAAAATAATTTCTGATCATTGATCTTACAAGAATCAAGGGCTATCACATTCCTGCAATAGCAAAGTGCACGAATGTTATACATTGCGGGGAAGCGCCAATGCGATGCGTGGCATAGTGTGACATCACGGGCCCGCCTTTCTCAGAAGATAATAACAACTTGTCTTATGTGGTACTTGTTAGATGAGCTGGAGTATAGAGAAAGCGTCTCATTGGTCTGATTAAACTAACTAGATATTACAGTCATGCAAGATTTTTAATCATCAAATCAAGCATGGATCAACAGTACTCGCTAACTCGCTATGAAAAGATGTGTGAAGATTATGTATAGTGAATTAGCGAACAGGGGCCCCACCATTGTTCTCTTAAGACTTATTCCAAGTGTCTGCCACACGATCAAAGAAAATTAGTGGCTATCGCTAGCTCGCTATGAAAAGGTGCTCGAAAGTTACACATAGCGAGGTAGCGACTTGATGACATGTGTCCCCAGTCATTAGTGGGCCCAGGTTGAAATGCCAGAATTAAAGGAAAGGTATAGATAGAAGCAGTTTATTAGTTTGACTGCCAGCATGCTAGGAAGAAAATTGAGTCAGCCCAATTTTCATTCTGTAACCGTTGATCTTGTTTTCATCAACGGAGGGCGCTTGCCCGCATTGAGAACTTGAAAGAAATTTAAGGAATGTGGGTATGCGCCATGCAGACATGTGTCCATGGTGACATCACTATTCCTAACTTAGAAGGATTAAAGGTATAAGTAGTGTCACTATTGATTTGTCTAGATCAATAGCTGGCGCAATCTCGCAATATGGAGATGATCATTCAATAAGAAAAGCAGGAATGCGCCAACTTGACATGTGGAAAAAATGATGTCAAGTATTCATTTGCTCAGGAGGTTATCAAGAGGCATAGACTCACATGCAGATTTCCCATTGGTCAGTGCAGCTGACTGGGCATTATTCATTTCAAATTTGGTATGATCGTTAATTTTGTTTTGATCAACGAATATCGCTTACCCGCAATTTCAAAGTGCAAGAAATTTAAGCAATGCAGGTAAGCGGTAATGTGACATGTGGCCCCTCTCCTAAGGACATAAAGCTTATTTATTTTTTAAATTAGAACCGCCCGATGTGGTGAAAATTGACAAATAAAATTTAAAGCTGACTGCAATTTGGAGATAACAGTTACTAAGAGTTAAATATGGCACAGAGCTCATTCATGTAATTTCAATACTCGAATATAATTCACGATCTTGCCATTATTTGAACTATAGAATTGCAAGAAATTAACAGAGCATAAAGAAGTTTTAGAGCTAGGGCACAAATATTTTATCCAGGGATTAGGAGAGTTGTAGCAGGAATTATACAGAGAGGAGGTGCAAATTTAATGTTGTAGATGAAATTGCAATTAGATTTAGATATTCATCTAATTTGACTTCTCTAGGAATTTTAAGGGTGATTTGATTGTCTTTGATGTGGTTGGGAGCAATAAAATGTTTTTGGCAATAGCACATATCGATTTTCATGGCAAAGCAAAAGTGACATGTTGAGATCAGATTTTTGGAGCCTCAGTACAGTTTGATGATTTCTTGATATTTCTCCATGGGATATTTTGCTAATTGTTAAAGGGGATATATCAAATATTTTGGGCTTCATTTATGGTTTTCAATTGCAGGTAGATGAGGAAGTTTAGTTTCAAAAACTCTAGATTGAAGACTCTTTCAGTGGGACGGATGTCAAGTTTAGATTGCCATTCCAGAAAGATCTTCTCTCTTATATATCTTCCTTTTCTACTTATTGTAAGGGTTCCAATTTTTTGGAGATTTTAGGAGGATTGTGAGACCAATCGGGTTCCAATTTCCTGAGATATTCTCACAGTTGTGATAACAATTTTCTCAGTGTTATTCTGTTATGAACAACATATTGTATTTCTTTTGAAGCATTTGTTACATTACACAGTCATTCTTTGTGTATTTTCTAAGTTTTGATATGCAGATGATGTATTGGTTTCAAGGAAATTAATGCAAAGAGTTTAACCTTCTTTGTTTCATTCTGATTCTCATCTCCTTCTCATGTTACTTGCAATTTTTTGTGTCTAAGAACAAAGAGCTTGGACTTAGTTGCAACCCCTTAAGGTTGTATATCAAGATGAATTTGTTGTTGGAACAAAGAGCCAAGTAAATGCTTGTTTATACTGATGGGGTTATAGGTTACACCAGAAGGATTTTTCATAAGTATGAGAGTTGTTATGAAGATTGATGTCTGTTTGCAAGTCAAATAGATAGATCATATACTTGAATATATGAGTATATTTTAGGTATCCATCTGCATGTTAAGGTTTAGTTGATGCCCAATGGATAAGGGTTGGTTAGCTTGAAGGATACATGTTCTTTGTTGTTGCATACCTAGATGATGTTAAGATACAAATCTTAATCGAATATATTTCCTTTTGTGTTTAAGAGTTAAAAGAGTTTTTCCTCACTTGGTTTATCAGGTTCATGTGCTCTGTTATTGGCTATTTCATCCATGAATGCTTGCATAAACATAGAATATTAAGGGATTTTATCTGTTTTCCAGATTCAGTTGTATGCCTTTATACTAGTACCATATAAAGAATCTAAGGTCCACCTGGCTAGGTCTAATAGAGCCTGAAGAAGAAGAAGGATTTATCCTTATAGTTGGTCCAAGACTACAGTCAAGTGCATCCATCATAGGAATTTGCTAACCTTAGATGTATTGGTCTGGTTTCTTGGTTATTTTCAAAACTGTTAAATTAGGAGCCAACAAATCCTTAATATGATTACTTAATAAATATATGTATTAATTTAAATTATTAAATCGATACATACCTCTGGACTCATGGATGGGGCAAAAAATGGGGTCGAGGGATAGCTACTAGGCCCATCAACACTGACCCTAAATTTTGAACAATGTCAATAGATGCTAATTAATTAATCATTCACTATACATATAAAATGTGATCAAATTAATAAATTATAATTGTAATTTACTTGTGTGTCAATGCCAAATGTTTCATTTAGGAACTGATCAATGATGAACCCATCATCCACACCATCTCCAGCATGAGTGCCAAATGTGCATAAGGATCCGCATGATGTGCACATGTGACCACGGCGCACTGAAGGCTCCCTCTCAACTAATGGACTCATGCAATAGATGAGGGTTTGCGTCAAAGCATCAATGGTCCCTAGAGCACTGGCCTCTACATGTTCCTTCATAACTAAAGGAATAGTCACATGCTCACCCTGTGGCTTGACCACAAGTGCCCTAACTACATTAGGGTCACAATGTGCCCCCGACCTCTCAAATGATGACCCCCCACCTCTACCTTGGGAGTCTAATATATCAAAATAATTGGGGATCTCCCCAAGGACAAACTCACAATACATTTTCTATAAAAAATACATGGGGACCTCGTGATTGTTGCAAGGAGGGGCATCCAAAACCATTCACCATCTATCCCAATATTTATTTCTAATAGCATTGTGTATGCACCAATGGATGGGGAACCGTTTAGTACCCTCTCTAACAATATTTTGTTCACCGGGTTTTCTAAATAATGCACATATTCTACCTTTTGGTATTTCTTTTTTTTTTAAACATCTTGATATGACAATTTATTTGCATAAAATCTTTTTTGGTCATCCCTCTTAACCCGCCAAACATCTAACTAACCACTAATTGAAGCTATCTAGGTCTTAATGGATTCAAGGGTCGATGCCAATTGAGCCCTCATTGGATTGGTTTGTCCAAATTCTTTCAACTGACCAATGAGTCCTTCTAATTCTGTTTTGCCTCTTTCCATTTTAGTTATTATATTTTCTTGTGTGCCAAGCAAAGGTCTTGCAATTGGTTCAAGTTGCAGAATTTGTTGTTCTTCTTTGGAAGGGTTTTGGTTTTGATTTTCTTGAGGGTTTTGAGCTTCTTGGGGATTTGTTGGTTGATTATTAACATTTCCTAATAAAAATCAATTGAAATCTAAATAAATAAACAAATCTAAAGAAAATTGTAAAAACCCTACAAAACAATATAAAAAATACACAAAACAATATAATAAACATATCAAACAATGCAAAATGAAATTTAGATCACATACGGCATGCTTGTGATCTCGTATTTCACCGATGAGGAGGCATATTGGCAAGCTGAGTGGTGAAAACTTTGATTTTCTCCAATTCGTGTACACACTACTGTGAGGAGAGGGCAAAAAAAAGAGTTCAAATGAATGGGTTGCAGGTATGTAGCCCATTTATAAGATTTTTCTTTTTTAAAAGCATGTACGCGCTACCGAAAAAAGAAAAAAAAACAACTTGGTGCACATACCCGAACCACTGTTTGAGCCTTGAATATTATCGTTGTGAGTCATGAATTATGATTTCATTGTTGAATAAAAAGCTTATTGACATATGGAATGGTAGGATGTAACCATCATTATTCATTTTCTAATCACAATCTTTCAAATATGTGTAGCCCAATTATGAATTTATGATATTTATGTTCAAAAAAATAAAATACATTCATAACTTGATTCTAGAGTGTAGACCATTGTATTGCTAATGATTTTAATTCCTAATGAGAGGTTGGACAAGGGAAATTCTCTTCAGGGTTGTGAAGGGATTGGGATGTTAGAGGAGGGTGAGTTCAAGACTAATACTACTTAGTTTCAAGGCAGTGAAGGGATTGTGAGAGGAAGGCTACATGTTGACAAGGGTAAAACTTCCTAGGTCAGTGAAGGGATTTGGAGTCCATCAAAAGGTCCAAAACTTAGAGATACTACCATAATGGTTTTCTTTGGAATTGACAATGTTTTTGGTCCGTCAACTTGTGCAACTGCATGTACATAAGCTAATCACAGTAGCTCATCACCACCACAATCTCAAGTTGTCATTGAGTTAGATCAAAATGCATCAAATGAGGATAAAAATGCTAGAACAATAGAATATGTTGTAGGGGAAAAAAAATAAAAATTAGTTGGATGACTAAGATGGAAGACAATAATGAGGTTGGTACAAAGAAAATAAAAAGGAATATTAAAACAAAGCAAAAGTGGGAAATGAAAAGGAATTTGAAGTTTTACAGGGTAACAAAGTATTGGTTCATTGAACTGGTCCCAATCAATAATTCACAAAAAATAGTCTATGTAGGTGTACAATTTGTACCTGAAAAACTAAAAGAAAGAAGAAGTAGCAGCTTAAGCTTGACACTATAGAAAAGCATATTGGTAAGGTTTATGAAGAAAACCATAGACAGAAAGGAAATATCAATAGTGAGATGGAAATCAAAGGAAGAATGTCTTCATATAAGTATGTTATAGAATCTGAAGAGTATAACAAGAGAATGGAAATAATTGGTACTAGTAGTGGTGGAAATCTGTTGCCCCACATTTCATCCTATACCCATTATGCAAAGTGGAAAATGGTCTTCTGTCTCAATTAGGTTTAGGTATGTTTGAGTCTGTTTCTTTTCCCCAAGTGAAAAGTCTCTCCATCAAATTTTCATCTTCCTCCTTCTCCTGCATTACATAACTGGGTGGGTTTCCCCTTGTTGTTATGAGTTTTATGGGTAATCTAAGATCCTTTTCGATGGAGATTCTTAGTTTGTATGATGATCTTCACAAAGTTATTTCCAAGAAAGAACTTGCTCATGACTCATTATAGTTTACACATAAAGAAAATGAAGTCTACGGAAAACCTAGCATCAGCTTCTCCTTGGTAGATTTTCGCACAGTGTAGGTGATTTTCTGGAATGCCCAACTAATGAGGTTTATAGGCTAAAACAAAGAAGAAATGAGTTGTTTTATGGATATATTATTCCTACATTATAGTATTCTACATCAGGAGTTACTCATAAATCACTATAATGATAAGAATAGCATTTGGCGAAAAATGCTAAAGTAGCTTCTCTATGGCGAGTTTTCAACCAAGGAAGTCAATTTTTTGACAAAAACATTTGTAAGGGAGAAAAGAAAGTAAGTGGGTTTATTTTTCATTTTCATAACCCTTTTAAAATATTCTAAAGGTTAGAGACACATTAACTTAAAGGGGCTAAGTGAAAATGAGACAAAGGCAGAAAAATAGAAGTTGCCTTCTCCTCAGCGGGTTTTCAAACCTTTGAAGCGAATTTCCACATCCATTGAAAAATTAGTTCTATGAATATGTTGGGCTTATAGATCAATCACAAGATTCTTAAAAAGGATAATCGAAGCCAATTGATCACATTTGGAAAGGTTTCTTGAGCAAAATATGGCTGGATAGATTTATCCCCACGAAGTACCCCATTTTTAATTCTCCGCAACTTGGTGAAAAATGGGAAAGTAAGTCTGTAATAAAGAAAAGTAACTGCTGGGCCAATAGGATCAATCAAATGACATGCAAAAATTTGTTAGAAACCCCTGCATTTAGTAATCTAACAAATTTATCCTTTAATTCAGTCGTGTGGCGTGGATCTTCAAGATTAACAGGTGGATTGAGACTTCTATATAGAGATGAACATAATGGATTTTCAAACCACTGCTTTCTTATTTGAATTGTTCTGTTGTTGGATTGAATAGTGATTTCAGAACACTCATAGCTACAAAGCTCTACTCTCTGTACTATTTTCAATTTTAAGATTTATAGCTCATCTCTATCTCAGTTAAGATGGCAACAAGATTTGTTGGTTTCAATGGACTAAATAAGATTAAGTCGACATTGCAGAATGTGATAGATACTTCGCTTCGCTTCTTTGACATGCAAGATTTTTAAAGAAGATTGAAAATAGAGCCAATCCACCCTTTAAAACAGAAGCTCTGAGGAAGCAAACTAGTGGAAGCAACCAGGTTTCTAGTAGCAATTCAAGCCCCTGAGTTGATCGTTGAATGCATTAACCATTAGAATCTGGATACTAAACAAATTATGTTGTCAGATCATATAGTTTTGATCTCGATTGACTAGCAAATTGTAGTCAATTGCCTCTGAATTCTAGAGTAGGAAGAATTTTTCGATTTGACTATGGGAGGAGCCATGTTTGAGTTCTCCTTGAGGAAGATGGTGTAGCAGAAGGAAATTATGAAGCCTTGGTTCCAAAAGCCACAATGACCTAAGAGTAAGGTTCCTAAGACCTTTTTTGGCACTAATCTCAAGCTCGAAATCGTGGACATCCTGGTTCTTTTGCACCGATTGAAAGGTGAGGTAGAAGCACTCAATTTTGTAGAATAATATTTCTTTTTAATGCAAATCATCTATTCAGACACACATTATGTTGATTGGGTGTATGAGGTGAGTGAACATCTATCCAGAGCTCTCAGTGTTGGAAAGTTCTACAATACCTTCTACATGTCTTCTTTCTTGATTTACATGTTGGCTTCTTTAAAATTGTGGCTAAGCCTTCCAAGAATAGAGGATTTTCGTGACGATGTAAAAAGTTATGAATTCTATCCATTCTTGCAGTTATAGAATAGTTATGTAGAGTATGTCAGGGTCAATGACTCTTTTACAATGAGGATTTGCAGGGAGCTACAAGGATTCCCGGAGAGGAGGATTAGTCCATAACTGATGATGGCCATCAGTTATTTTGGTAGCTACTTCACTCAATTCTCATCCTTCTCATATTTCTGTCTTGTAGCTTTTGACGGATTTCCTCTGAAGCTGCCTAGATATCCAAGCGACATGATCGTGCTCACAGAGATCATAAGACAAGCTATCCAAGTGAATGTACTGAGTACCAGTCTAAGGAAGAAGGGATATGTTCCCCATGAAGGTTGGGGCTTACAGTTGTGATTCTTGGTCTGATGCTAAAAACATGCTCAAGGCATTCGAGAGTAAGTACAAATTGGAGGAATATGAAGTTATGAGACCCCTATTCAACCCAAATGGATATGCAAGGGAGGTGCTTCAAATTGGGAGTCTGATCAAGCATGTCACAACTTTGGAGGATTATTGGACAAATTGCAGAGATGAGTTGGAGAGTCATGATCGTGCATTTGCTAGACTCATGGTGGAACAAATAAAGACATATGGTGTTGATCTCAACGTAGAGGGATTAGAGGATGATGGTCAAAATATGTATAGCAATACATATATTACTAAATTAAGAGGAATTCCTATTAGTTTTGAACCATATGTGGATGTGGAGGAGAGTCTCAATATTATGATGGCAAGGATAATCAAAAGAACTAGGAAGTGGGTTGAGTGGACAGCTAGAAAGAGCCAGAGTAAGGGCGCAGCCACTCAAGCCTCTCAAGCAGCTGCAACACCTACTTCATCTCAGAGTGTTACAGCGGGTGTGACCATAGCTTCCACCCAAGGACCAACTCAACTTGTGGGCGGAGGTGATCAACCCCCAGACAAGAATGTTCCAATAGCCCCAACATGTCATGATGGATCCTTGCCAATTATAGGAACCCAGACTAGCACTGAAGAGAAGAAAGAAGAAGATCCAAAGGACAGTGCTCCTTCTCTAGTACCTTCCCCACACCCTACTCTTGTTCCATATCCTCACACTACCAATGTTCCTTCTCCACATACCACTTAAATCCCATCCCCTCATCATAGCCCCGCGCCATCAGCAAGTGCTTCCTTGTTGAGACTAGGTGGCTCTCCCATATAGATAGTATACTTAGGGGATGGAAAAAGTAGCACCAGTGAGTCAACTGAATCAAATGAAGGGATGAAGAAGACTTCAAAAATAGAAAAGGGCTAGGCTTCTTCCAGAATCATCTCCAAGGATTCAAGGAATCTTTTCTCTTCAACTGTTGTGGCCATGACTCTAGTGAAGAAGAAGATGTTCAACATTGAATCACTCGGAATAGCTTCCAAGGTGATAGGAATTAATTCTTGTCTAGAAGATACTTTGGAAAGGAAAAGAAAGAGAAACTATGAGGGTGTTTCTACAAAAGACATTGTATCCCTCGCAATTCATTCCAGGACTACATTGACAAAAGTCAAGAAACAAAAGACTCTGTCCATACTTGGACAAGATCCGAAAATAGGGCACTTGACAATGGAGATAGAAAAGCCGAACAAAGGAGGGAGAATTGAGGATATGGCTCCTGATGATTTTACTCTGCATTCAATTGACCTTGGGGAAGCCAGAAATGATACAAAGGTTGGCTTGTGGAGATTGAGTAACAAAGTGATAGAAGGAAAATTAGAGAGTCTCAAGTTGTCAAAGATCAAGATGAAGGCATAAATATAAGAATTGAATAAGTTTATTAGGTAGCTAGTCACTCCACTAGCAACTATTTTTGGTATGTCTATAACTCAAACCCCTAGTGCAGCTGAAGTGTAAGATCTCATTTCCCAGCTCTAGGAAGATAAGAACTATGGCCAGATCGGTAGAGAGTGGATTGAGAGACTCAAATCAGAAGGAATTTCTCTCATAGATCAAATTGGAAATGTTATCCTCAGATTGGAAATAGAAAAGGATAACATATTATCTAATAGTAATACTCTGGCAAGAGAAAGAGTCAGATGTGATGAATGCATTTCCCTTTTGAAGATGATCATCCAGATGAAAGCCAAGGAAGCAGTCAAAGCCAAGATTCTAAAGAAATGGAATGAACCTTTGTTTAAATGGTTTCGAAGTATGGAGTTCAAACTAGAAATAATCCAAGAAGTTGAGAAAGGGCTCAAGGAGATAGAGGGAAAAATAAAGAAGACTCAAGATAGAGGATTTGAGCTAATGAGAGGGTTACACACTAACTCTCAAACTAGTGGCCAAGGAAAGGACTTCATTAGAATAGAAGTGATGAAAAGTAATTTCTCTACTTTTTTAGATAATTTGTCCGCAGTAGCTTCTAGTAGCTAGAACAGAGCTATAGAACTCTAAGCGCTCAGTGGATGGGTACATGTGGCTGCAAAAGAGTTGCGAGATCAATTGAATGTCGTAAAAGAGTTGACAAGGGAACATGCAAAATGGCTTTTGAGATTCACCAATATACACGTGCCGAATCATGAAAAGCTAATCCCAATAATGGTTGCTACCAAGTCACATAGAGTGAAAATAGAAAAGGGGAAGAAATCTAAATGATTCATATTATACCCTGCTTTTGTTTTCTTTTGTAATTTTGTAATATGATAAACTAGTACCTTGCCATTTGTCACCCTCAGAAGATGAAGCAATTAAACTTCCTTTGTAACGATCATCTCAAAACTCTATATGTATGAATTGAAAAGATTAATGAAAGGTCAGAAAATAAAAGGAATGTTGAACATTACAGGAACGCTAGCTAGGTATTGGAGGAAGAAGATAGGAGAGCTAAAGCATTGGAGAGAGTTGTTCAAAGGAGAAATATCTGGAGAGCAAAAATACAATTGAGACAAGAAGCTCATAGATAAACTAGACCCAACATCCTAGAACATTTTAGGTTCCTCAGAAGTACCAAGGAACAGGGTGGGTAAGACCCTATCTTTGATAAGCTTGCAGAGCTCAGCTTTCCTATTTTAGTGTCCCAAAGTAGAAAAGCAAAGGTAAAAGCTAGAGCAAACCCCCTTCCCCTATTAGAAATCAAGATGCCAACACTTCACATTCGCTTCTTAGGTATTAGCACTACACGGATTTACTACTCCTCCAGTTGTTAATTTCTTGCCATATACTGCCAGGACAATCATGGTTGCTCCATGGGCTATAACAACAGAACCCTTAGCATTAAACACTTATCATCCACTTCCAACAAGTTCAAGGAAGAATTTCCCTAAATTCTCAGGTGATGGGAAAGCCACTACAGATAAACACATTAAAGCTTTCTTCGCAACCACTCATATCTTAGGGGTGGGACACGAAGATGTGGTTGTAAGGTTGTTCGTAGAGACCCTCATAGATAATGCAACAGACTAGTTTTACCATCTAGTTGATGGCTCAATAACTGATAAGGATACATTGAGGACAACCTTTGAGACAAGATTTAAGACCATAGAAGATGAACATGCCCTAGTAACACAGTTGACTTCAATTAAGAAGCAACCAACTATGAGCATGAGGGATTTCGTTGCCAAATTCAATAAGATTATCAACAGAATTCTAGTTGCTGATAGACCCACACTAGGTAATTCTAAAACCTTCTTTATTAGTGCAATGCCTCTAGATGTCAATTATGATTTAAGGAGGGCACATCCCATGGATCTAGTTGATGCACAAAAGAAGGCGTTTGAATTTGAGGATGATTTGATTTCAACGAGAAAATGAAAATGAGAACTTTAAACTAAAGGAAGTTCCAGTAATACCACGTCATCGGAGGAGATGATTCAAAAATTGTCTAATGAGCTGGTAGCAATGAAGAAATAGTTACCTGAATTCAATAGGGACTATCAATAGAATCATCAAAATTCACTGGGAAGAAGCAAAAAAAGTAAGTTTCTATAGCTTACAAGTTCACAACCCAGGTTGCAAATTAAGGCAGCACTGAAAAAAGGAAATATGTGTGTCTTTCATTTGACCACAAATCATGATAGTGAAAGTTATCCTGAGACTGCCTACATGATGCAGTTGTTGTCTACTAATGAATTAAACACTGTGACTCCTTGTTCAAAGCCTGATTCCTATCCAAATGGCGACTCTGAAAATTTATTTTTGGAATATGAATCAGATTCTAAATCAAAGGGTGAGTGCTACGCAATAATCGATAGAACTTCATACATAGTGCTTACCCATGGGCAATGGTCAAAGAATCAATCCTCTAGTCACACTCACAGAAATGACTTCAGTTCTTCAACAAATAATACACATACCAATCAAGGAACAATTACTTCATAGACAGGTAAGGATAAGACATCCTTTGATTTCATCCAATTTTGTGAAGAGTCAAAGATTCAAATTTCCACTGTTGATTATTTAAAGTCACATCCTTCCAAGTTAAAGAGACTAGTAGATTGGTGTAAAGGAAGTACATTAGATACGAATTGTAATGTGACAATTGAGAAGGAAGATGAAACTTTGACATTTGGTTTGTTTAACCAGGAAGACTCTACAGTCTTGGCAACATCACCAAGACAAAAAAACCTTAGCCTTTTTATATTTCATTGTATATTAATGGATGTAAACTCAGTAATTATATAATAGACTTAGGTGCATTAGATAATGTTATGCCTTATTCTGTAGCCAAAGCCTTGGGTCTTAGTCTCACAAAAGTACATGGAAGGTGGTACTCAATGGATGCTAAACAAGTTCCCTTACTTGTGCAGATTAAACACACTCAGGTAGCCTTAGCTTCTCACCCAGAAAAGAAGCTCCTATTGACTATTTTGGTAGTTGATATTCTAGCTAGTTATGGACTTCTTTTAAGTAGAAGTTTTTTGTCAAGACTTAGGAGGAGAAATAAAGTTGGACTGGTCACAAGTGGTGATGGGAATAAGAAGGTCAAATTAGAACCTCAGGAGAAGGCAAAGTTCACAGTTATGAAATCAGATGACCCTAAAGCTCAGATTCTCTATCAAGAGCTAGAATTTGGGAATTGTATGTTGTTTACTGAGGAAGGCTTGGATGAACAAATAGATGAGAGTCAAAGCAAGGAAGTTTTTAAAAGAAATGAAAATGCATCGGGTATATGGACACTTGAATTTGATGGAAGTTGTGCCACGTTAGGATCTGGAGTAAGTGTAGTATTGATATCCTCGGGAGGAGAACCTGAACCTATGGCTTTCAAATTAGAATTTGGGAATACAAATAATACTGTGGAATATGAGGCCTTATTACTGGGGATAATAACAGCGAAAGAAAGAGGGATAAAGATTTTAAAAGCTCAAGGTGATGCAGAGCTTATTATTAAGCAGGTAAAAGGACAATATTCTGTTAAAAATCATAAGTTGAAGAATTACAGAAACAGAGTCTGGGATGAAATTGAAGGCCTAGATGTCTTCTCTATTGAAGCAGTTTTGAGAGAGATGAATACCAAAGCTAATTCCTTAGCAGTCTCTGCATCCTTTTTATTTCCTCACCCAGATTTCAAAAACAAAAAGTATCATATCAAAATTGTGTATCGATCTGTTGTTCCAGATAACATAGAATCATGGCAAAATTTTCAATGATGATAAAAGTTTGCAAATGTTCCTTGAAAATGACAAGTCTAGTTTTGAGCATGAATCTAGTGGAAGTAATCATGAAATTTCTCATGTGAGTGGGGAATAGAATCAAAATGGAGAAATTCAGCTGAAAGGTAATATTATTCCTCCATATTTTGTGGCATTAGAAAAATTATTTAATAGACATGATGCTTACATAAAGAAGAAGAGAGTGAAAAAGGGGCCAACAATGGTTGAATATGAAGGAGTTAATATTAGAGATATTCATAACCCTAGAATGATTAACATTGGGAAGTGTCATTTGCCTAAAGAGAAAGAAACTGTGAGAAATCTATTTATGGAATTTGGAGATGTTTTTGCATGGAGCTATGAAGACTAGAAAAGTTATAGAGATGGGAAGGTAAAACACCAAATCCCACCGAAGCTTGATGCAGTTCCTTTTCAGCAGAAACAAAGGAACTACAATCTTAAAGTTGTTGATGCCATCTTCTGAGAAGTAGATAAGATGTTAAAAGTGAGAATCATTTATCCCATTCATCATTCCACCTAGATATCCAATATAGTACCCGTTCAAAAGAAGAACAGAGAAATAAGAATTTGTGTTGATTTATGCAATCTAAATCAAGCATCCCTGAAAGATAACTTTGCTCTTCCTAATATGGATTATTTATTGCAAATAGTGGCAAGATTTAAAATGATTTATATGATCAATGACTTCTTAGGTTATAATTAGGTCAAAGTGGAGGAAAAAGACCAACATAAGACGATGTTCACTACTCCTTGGGGTATATTTGCATATCGCAAAATGCCTTTTGGACTTATCAACACTGGTGCTACATTCCAAAGGTTCATGAGTAAGAGATTCGCCAATTTGAAAGATGAATCATAGTCATATACCTGGATGACCTCGTCGTGTTCTCAAGAAAAAGGAAAGATCATATGGAAGATTTGAGAAAAGTTTTGCAAAGATATAGAGAGCATGGAATTTCTCTCAATCCCAAAAAGTTAGTTTTCTTTATAACAAAGGGGAAACTCCTAGGTCATATAGTGTCCTAGGAAGCATTAGGATCAACCCTAAATGGGTAGAGGCTATTCAAAGATTGAGCTTGCCTTTGAATAAGACAGGAGTTAAATCTTTCTTTGGGCAGGTGAATTTCCTCAAAAGGTTTGTGCCTGATTTTGTGGAAACAACTAAACACATAGCAGATATGATGAAAGGAAATTCAAGTTTCAAATGGAATGAGGCAGGAAAGCGAGCCTTTCAGGATATAAAGACTGATATTTCTAATGCCCTAGTGTTATTTCATCTGAATTATAACAAGATTTCATCATCTATTGTTATGCTTTCGAAAACACCCTATCGGCCATACTTATGCAAGAAAATGATGAGGGTGTACAAGCCCCAATAGCTTTCATGAGCACACCTTTGAAAAATCATGAATTGAAATGTTTTTAGATTAAAAAGCATGCCTTTGTAGTATTCAAAGCCCTTAAAGATTTTTTATTTTATATCTTGCATTCACATTCTATGGTCTTTGTCCCGAATCTAGTAGTGAAGAGTGTATTGACACAACAGGATGTGGGCTGTAATGTCAGAGGAGCATGGGTGGAAAAGATACATGAGTATGATATAGAGATAAAACCTACTAGGCTTATAAGGGGAAATGCTTTGTGCAAAGTGATTACATAAAACAAGATAACTGAAGAATCATAAGAATCAAGAGGGAAGCAGTTGGTGTTGGCTGTAGGCCTCTATGATTCATGGTTTGAGAATATTTCTTATCTGTTGACATATGGTGAATGCCCAGAAGGCTTAAATGCAAAAAAAAGGAGAGATCTCAAATTGAAAGTAACCAAGTATGTTATTTGGGATGGTAAGCTATTCAAAAAAGCAATCGATGGCACTTTCCTTAGGTGCGTAGACAAACAAAAGCAAGAAAAGTTGTTGAAAACATTTCATGATGAGGCTTGTGGAGGTCATTTCTCATCTTCAGTCACAACTTTTAAGATACTAAGGAAATGTTATTACTAGCCTGGGATGTTTAAAGATGCATATTCCTGGGTATAAAAATGTGAGAAGTGCAAGATATTCTCTAGACATCCTCAATTAGTCGCCCTACCATTGAGACCTGTTATCATCGAATGCCCTTTTCAACAATGGGGTCTCGACTTTATTGGTCTGATTAGTCCTATATCTGGTGCTGGTCACCAATATGTGATAACTACAACTGACTACTTCACCAAGTGGGTAGAAGCTAAAGCTACTAAGAAAACTACTTTCGAGGTGGTGTGTGAATTCATAAAGGAAAGCATATTGGTTAGGTTTGGTGTTCCTATTAAACTAGTGATGGATAATGCATCTTATTTTTCTTCGGTTGAAATTACTAATTTTTGCTTTGAGTATGGGATCACCATGGGTCATTCATCTGACTATTTTCCCCAAGGAAATGGCCAAGCTGAGTTAAGTAATAAGAATATGATGAATATTGTTAAGAAATTGGTTTTAGATAATCAAAAGAATTGGCACAAAAAGATTCATGAGGCATTGTGGATAGATAGAGTGACAACTAAAAGGGAAATCGACATATCTCCCTTCAAATTGGTTTACGGAACTAAAGCTAATCTTCCCTTACCTCTGGAATTAGCCAAAAATAAACTAAGAACGATGATTGAAGATGATGTTTTCAAGGATGGTTTAGAAAAGAGGATCCTGTACTTTAGTAAACTTGAAGAAGAAAGGGTGGAAATTGTAGACCACATCACACAACACCAGATGCAAGTGAAGGATCTCTTTGATAGGAGAACAAGACCACAGAAATTCATGGGGGGAGATAGTGTGCTACTCTAGGATAAGTGAAGTGCTCTAAAAGGAATGCATAAGAAGTTTGATACTTTATGGAAAGGCCCATTCAAGATTCATCAAGAATTTGAAAACAATTCTTTCAAATTGGCATATGAAGATGGTGAAGTACTACCCCTAACCTATAATGGTCAGGATCTGAAGCTTTATCAAATTGTTAACTAAAAACAAGTAACCCCTAGATTTGTATTATAGTTAGGCTTAGTATCTCCTTATGTTTCCTAGATAGTCCTTTCCCTTTGCTTTTGTTTTCTTGTTCTTTGTTTCATTGAGTTTTGTTTTGTTGCCACCTTTTTCTTTACCTTCTTTGCAAAACTAGAGATTTTGAGTTCCTTGCTTGGGTATGCTCAACCCAAGTCCCCAGTCAGAGCCAGTTGTTGCCCCACTTTTCATCCTATACCCATTATGCAAAGTGGAAAATGGTCTTCTGTCTCAATTAGGTTTAGGTATGTTTGAGTCTATTTCTTTTCCCCAAGTGAAAAGTCTCTCCATCAAATTTTCATCTTCCTCCTTCTCCCACATTACATAATCGGGCGGGTTTCCCCTTGTTGTCATGAGTTTTATGGGTAATCTAATATCCTTTTCGATGGAGATTCTTAGTTTGTATGATGATCTTCACAAATTCATTTCCAAGAAAGAACTTGCTCATGACTCATTATAGTTTACACATAAAGAAAATAAAGTATGTGGAAAACCTAGCATCAACTTCTCCTTGGCGGATTTTTGCACTATATAGGTGATTTTCCGCAAATGCCAACTAATGAGGTTTATAGGCTAAAAAAAAGAAGAAACGAGTTGTTTTATGGATAGATTGTTCCTAAACTGTAGTATTCTACCTCGAGAGTTACTTAGAAATCATTATAATGATCAGAATAGCATTTGGTAGAAAATTCTAAAGTAACTTCTCCATGACAGGTTTTCGACCATGGAAGTCAGTTTTCCAACAAAAACATTTGTAAGGGAGAAAAGCAAGTAAGTGGGTTTATTTTTCATTTTCATAACCCTTTTAAAAAAATTCAAAGCTTAGAGACACATTGAATTAAAGGGGCTAAGTGAAAATGAGACAAAGGTAGGTGAAAAAATAGAAGTTGCCTTTTCCTTAGCGGGTTTTCAACCCTTTGAAGCAAATTTTCGCATCCATTAAAAAATTACTTCTGCAAACATGTTGGGCTTATAGATCAATTAAAGGATGCTTAAAAAGGATAATGGAAGCCAATTGATCACATTTGGCAAGTTATCTTGAGAAAAATCTGGTTGGGCGGATTTATCCCCATGGAGTACTCTGTTTCTCTGCAACTTGGTGAAAAATAGGAAAGTAAGTCTGTAATAAAGGAAAGTAACTATTGGGCCAACATGAATAGTGAAATGACATGAAAAAATCTATTAGAAACCCCCGCATTTACTAATCTAATGGATTTATCCTTTAATTCACTCATGTGGTGTGGATCTTGAAGATTAACAAACAGATTGAGACTTCTATATAGAGATGAACATAAGGGATTTTCAAACCACCACTTTCTTATTTGAATTGTTATGCTATTGAATTGAATAATGATTTCAAAATCCTCATAGCTACAAAGCTCTACTCTCTATATTATTTTCAATTTTAAGATTTATAGCTCATCTCTATCTCAGTTAACATGGCAACAAGATTTTTTGGTTTCAATGGAGTGAATGGGATTAAGTCAACATTGCAGAATGTCACAGATACTTCACTCCACTTCTTCGACATGCAGGATTTTCAAAGAAGATTGAAGATGGAGCCAATCCACCCTATAATAAAGAAGCTCCAAGGAAGCATACTAGTGGAAGCAGTCAGGTTTCTAGTAGCAATTCAAGCCCCTGAGTTGATCGTTGAATGCATTAACCATTACAATCTGGATACTAAACAAATTATGTTGCCAGATCATACAGTTTTGATCTCCATTAACTAGCAAACTGAAGTCAATTGCCTCCAAATTCCAAAGCGGGAAGAATTTTCCAATTTGACTATGGGAGGAGCCATGCCCGGGTTCTCCTTGAAGAAGATGGTGTGGCAGAAGGAAATTATGAAGTCTTGGTTCCAAAAGCCACAATGACCTAAGAGTAAGGTTCCTAAGACCCTTTTTGGCATTGATCTCAAGCCTAAAATCATGGACATCCTAGTTCTTTTGCACCAATTGAAAGGTGAGGTAGAAGCACTTAATTTCATAGAACAAAATTTCTTTTTAGTGCAAATCATCTGTTTAGACACACATTATGTTGATTGGGCATATGAGGTGAGTGAATATTTGTCTAGGGCTCTTAGTGTTGCAAAGTTCTACAATACCTTCTACATGTCTTCTTTCTTGATTTACATGTTGGCTTCTTTACAATTGTGGCCGGGCCTTCCTAGAATAAAGGATTTTCTTGACGATGTAAAAAGTTATGAATTTTATCCATGCTTGTAGTTACAAAATAGTTATGCAAAGTATGTCAGGGTTAATGACTCTTTTACAATGAGGATTTGTAGGGAGATACAAGGATGCCTAAAGAGGAGGTTTAGTCCAGAAGTGATGGTAGCCATCAGTCAATTTGGTAGCTACTTCATTCAATTCTCATCCTTCTCACATTTGTGTCTTGTAGCTTTCGATGAATCTCTTCTAGAGCTGCCTAGATACCCAAGCCACATGATCGTGCTCATAGAGATCATAAGACAAACTATCCAAGTGAACGTGCTGAGCACCAGTCTAAGGAAGAAGGGGTATGAGTTCCCCATGAAGGTTGGGGCTTACAGTTGTGATTCTCAGTCTAATGCTAAAAAAATGCTCAAGGCATTCGAGAGTAAGTACAAATTGGAGGAATATGAAGTTATGAGGCCCATGTTTGACCCAAATGGATATACAAGGGAAGTGCTTCAGATTGGGAGTGTGATCAAACATGTCACCACTCTGGAGGATTATTGAGCAGATTGTAGAGATAAGTTGGAGAGTCATGATCATGCATTTGCTAGACTCATGGTGGAACAAATAAAGACATATGGCATTGATCTCAAAGTAGAGGGATTAGAGGTTGATGGTCAAAATATGTATAGCAATACATATCTTACTAAATTAAGAGGAATTCCTATTAGTTTTGAGCCATATGTGGACATGGAGGAGAGTCTCACTATTATGATGGCAAGGATAATCAAAAGAACTGGGAAGTGGGTTGAGTGGACAGCTAGAAAGAGCTAGAGTAAGGGTGCAGCCACTCAAGCCTCTCCAGTAGCTGCAACACCTACTTCATCTTAGAGTGTTATAGCGGGTGTGACCATAGCTTCCACCCAAGGACTAGCTCAACTTGTGGGCGGAGGTGATCAACCCCCAGACAAGAATGTTCCAATAGCCCCAACATGTCATGATGGATCCTTACCAGTTATAGGAACCCAAACTGGCACTAAAGAGAAGAAAGTAGAAGAACCAAAGGACAGTGCTCCTTCTCGAGTACCTTCCCCACATACTACTCCTATTCCATCTCCTCACACTACCCCTATTCCTTCTCCACATACCACTCCAATCCCATCCCCTAATCGTAGCCTCATGCCATCAGCAAGTGCTTCACTGTTGAGACTAGGTGGCTCTCCCATACAAGTAGTAGACTTAGGGGATGGAAAAAATAGCACCAGTGAGTCAACTAAATCAGATGAAGGGATGAAGAAGACTTCAGAAATAGAAAAGGGCTAGGATTCTTCCAGACTCATATCCAAGGATTCAAGGAATCCTTTCTCTTCAACTGTTGTGGCCATGACTCTAGTGAAGAAGAAGATGTTCAATATGAATCACTTGGAACAACTTCCAAGGTGATAGGAACTTATTATTGGCTAGAAGATACTTTGGAAAGGAAAAGAAAGAGAAAGGATGAGGGTTTTTCCGCAAAAGACATTGTATCCCTCGTGGTTCATTCCAGGACTGCATTAGCAAAGGTCAAGAAATAGAAGACTCTGTCCATACTTGGACAAGATCCAAAAATAGCACACTTGACAATAGAGATAGAAAAGTCAAAAAAAGGATGGAGAATTGAGGCTATGACTCCTAATGATTTTACTTTGCATTCAATTGACCTTGGGGAAGCCCAACATGATACAAAGGTTGGCTTGTGGAGATCAAGTAATGAAGTGATAGAAGGAAAATTAAAGAGTTTCAAGTTGTCAAAGATCAAGATGAAGGCCAAAATAGAAGAATTGAATAAGTTTATTAGGAAGCTAGTCACTCCACTAGCAACTATTTCTGGTATGTCTATGACTCAGACCCCTAGTGCAGCTGAAGTGCAAGCTCTCATTTCCCAGCTCTAGGAAGATAGGCACTATGGCCAGATCGGTAGAGAGTGGATCCAGAGACTCAAATTAGAAGGAATTTCTCTCATAGATCAAATTGGAAATGTTATCCTCAAATTGGAAATAGAAAAGGATAACATATTATCTAACAGTAATACTCTGGCTAGAGAAAGAGCTAGATGTGATGAACGCATCTCCCTTTTGAAGATGATCATCCAGATGAAAGCCAAGGAAGTAGTTGAAGCCAAGATTCTAAAGAAAGGGAATGAACCTTTGTTTGAATGGTTTCAAAGTATGCAGTTCAAATTAGAAATGATCCAAGAAGCTGAGAAAAGGGCTCAAGGAGATAGAGGGAAAAATAAAGAAGACTCAAGATAGAGGATTTGAGTTGATGAGAGGATTACACACTGACTCTCAAACTAGTGGCAAAGGAAAGGACTTCATTAGAATAGAAGTGATGAAAAGTAATTTCTCTACTTTTTTAGATAATTTGTCTTGTATTAGCTTCCAGTAGCTAGAACAGAACTACAAAACTCCAAGCGCTCAGTGGATGGGTACATGTAGCCGTAGAAGAGTTGTGAGATCAGTTGAATGTCATAAAAGAGTTGGCAAGGGAACATGCAAAATGGCTTTTGAGATTCACCAATATACATGTGTCCAATCATTAAGATCTGATCCCAATAATGGTTGCTGCCAAGTCACATAGAGCGAAAATAGAAAAGGGGAAGAAATTGAAATGATTCATATTATACTCTCTTTTTGTTTTCTTTTGTAATTTTGTAATATGATAAACTGGCACCTTGTCATTTGTCACCCTCAGAAGATGAACCGATTAAACTTCCTTTGTAACGGTCATCTCAAAACTCTATATGTATGAATTGAAAAGATTAATGAAAGGTCAAAAAAAAATTTGGTGTGAAGTATTGTATGTTGCAGAGACAATTAAATGGTATTTTATGTCAATCATTTTCTATTCTAGTTATTATTATATTTATTTTACGCTTTCTCTTTCATTTTGAATTGGAATAAGGGAAGAACAGAGTTTCACCTCCCCTGTTTCAAGGCAACGGATGAATGTGATAAGCATTGTTATGATTCATTCGATGAAGGGATTCTGCTAGTATTTCTAATTTATTAATCATAGTTTAGATTCGAATTAGCTTAGTGAAGCATCGGTTAATTATGTCGATGGAATTTATGGATTCATAAAATGTGTGGATGCATAAATCTTTTTCAGAATTGAGAATTTTTACCTACCTGAGTTGGATTTTATTTGGGTCTAGCTCGGTTATTCCTCTAGTGTTCTCGGGTTAAGAACATACCCTAAAGTAATTTAGGAGGAAAATAGAACTCATTGTAAATCTATTTCAGGGAGTTGTACCTACCAATTCATTGTAAATCTAAAAGAACAAATTTGTTTACCAACAAAATCTAATCAAGGTTGGGCTTCAACATCCAATCAATGATGCAAACCTGGAAAAGACCATTCAAATGAGTGTTGTTTTCATATTCTGTCTAGAGGTTGTCCTATGAGAGACTTTCAAGAATATACTAATTTATTATCTTTTTTTGAGAGCTCCTCACTATCCTACGTCACATTAGTCAACAAGTGGTCAACGGGAAATGGCAAACTATCTTGTTAAGGTGGTAAAGAAAAATTTATAGGAGAGAGTAAAACAATCCAAATTCATTTCATTATCCATAAATGAAGTTAGTACTGCAATAGATAACATTTCTTGGGTCTGTATGCACGTCTATACTATAAAAGAACATGTCCATCAAGCTCATCTATTATGTGTTCATAAAATGAGGGCTAATTCAATTGCATAAATTTATATTTAGAAGTTAAGAAAGATTTGAATTAAATTTATGATATGGATGACTTCACAATTACCAAGAACTTAGTGTGTGTTCGAGTTGTAGTAATGTAAGGGAAAAGGATCGATCTTTGTGCAAGATTAAAGAATGCTATTTCACCTTACCTCTTTTGCATACACTGCATGGCCCACCGAATTAATTTAGCATATAAGATTGTAAGATTTCTTCCTATAGTGTCAAAAGTTGAAGATTTAACCCGTGAGCTCCACTCCTAGTTCTCTAGAAGTCCTAAACATTTTGCAAAATTTTATAATTTTTTCGGAGGGAGTAAAAATAGGAAACAAGCTTCTCAAGGATATTGAGACCAGATGGATCTCTTTCTATGGACTAGAAGAATGAGTTCTAATAGAATACCAATCCTTGATTGGAGTAATATATGAGCAATGTCTCATAGTACACAAAGATCTTGGTCTATTAAAAAAGTTAAGTGATATAGAGAGCTTGTTAACTTTAGCTAGTCTTCTCCCCATGTTGGATTTAATGTATAGAATTATTAAGGAAGACCAAGACAAAACTATGTATATTCATGAGTATAGTGATTTATGTAAAATGACATGCCTGACCCCGAATGCTCTATATTCAAATCTAACATTTCATAGCCCATTTTTTTCCAAGTGGGAAAACTAATTACAAATTTGAATCATGTTGAGAATTTTTTAGGATTTAATGCGCCAATGTAAGTCAAGAAAACAAGGTAGAGTATTGCTAATGAGAAAGGAAGATTTTGACAAGATTGTTAAATTTGTTAGTGAAAATGTGAAGTCTATTTCCTACCAACTTTCAAGTGAGATTCATGAAAGATTACCTCGGGAAGAAATTTTTGAAGCCATGGGTTATGTGTTTCCTCAATTTTGGAAACACTTCAGAGATACTCCAAATGATGCAAAGTTGTCTCATAAAAAGCTTGAGGAATACAAGGAATTTTAGATTCAAATAACCTTAGTAAAAAATTTAAACAAGTTGCATTGTGTATGAAATAGAAGATGGAAAACTTCAAGAATCCATTTGATCTTAATTCAATAATAAGGCTCTAGAAAAGGATGATTCAAAGTGAAGTATTGTGTAATTCAATACTAGAATATTTCAAACTTTTTGATCTATGTCAAATAATGATATTGGGGTTGGTAGACAATGAGAGAATTTTCAGTGCATTGGGGTTTTTGAAATCAAAGATCATAAACAAACTAGAAAAAAAATTGGAAACTTTCTTGAGGTTGTTTGTAACTCAGTACAATGTTAGAGATTTTCCTTATGATAGAACACTAGCAATTTGGAATTCCATGCCCAAAAGATGAGGGCTTTGCAACACTTAAAAAATTGGTTGTCCTATTGCTAATTTTGAGAAAAAATGATGGATCTTGGTCTCAGAGTCAGAACGAAGATGAGGATTTTTTTGTTTTTCAATACCTAAATCAGAATGAAGAGGAACTTGTTAGTAGCAGCTAGTTTCAAGATCTGGAGTCAATTTGGGATATGGAGCATCACATCTCAAACCAAGTCGATGAACTATAAAGTGATTTAGCATTCATTTTAAACCATTATTTATAGTTCTTCTCTACTTCTTACACATTCATTCATATTACAATTACAAATTAAAAAACTATAGTTCATGATTTTTATTATTGTATTACCAAATGCAACCTTCGTTTGAATTGATGTGAATAATTGTTGATAACTTGATAAATCTAGATTCTATATATAACTTTTTTTGGCTTAAGTTTTTGAAAAAATTAATTAGCCTCACATGTTCAAGAAAATGTTCTTTTAGTGTTTGTGGTAGTATGTTTCTGTCACATAAATCTTAAGCAACAAAACATATGCATATGCAGATTTAAGATAAAGAAACTCATATAAACTATCACATAAATATAAATCAACAATACACACACACACACACACACACACACACATTTATGATCAAGAAATCCCTATAGAATATTTTATCACAATAAACTTAGCCAAAATGAAAATAAGGTCATTAGGAATTGAAGAAACTGAAAGCATGATATTTGTATTGCTCCAAAAAATGTAATAAATTGATTTACACTTTTTGCGTATTTGTTGTTTATATAAAAGAGAGTCTTTTTTCTAGTTTCCTACATTCCTCTATTTATAAGAGCAGAATTAGTTACAAAATGAAAAGGATGCAACCCTTCAAAAAACATAAGTTATAACTAATGGAACTTAACATAAGCATATGAAATTATTTGGCAAGTTTGTTATAAAAAAATAGAGATATGGAGAAATTAAGCCTCTAGAAATATTGCACACTCAGCCACATGCTCGAGGTACTCAAGTGATGCACACATATCTGCATCTTCCATGATGTTTTGGATCAAAACCTTCAGCGCAACAAACTGCTCCATATGCTCCATTGCTCTCTTTTGTTCAAAATTGTTGGTTTGGGTAGCAGCAAAGACATTATTAAGAAACTTTTGGCCCTTAGTGATCCATAGGTATTTATCATGTATCTCTCTATTCTTACTCATCATTGTGGCAGGCCGTGCTTGATAAGCTTTCTAAATCCTTCAAATTCAGCCTTCAAATCTTTTATGAAATCCTCGTTAGCATCAATCATCCTTTTTATTGCTTCAATTCAGCCATCACCAACATTCACACTGTCATCACCAATATTCATAGAGATGAATGACTAAATCTTTGTAAAAGAGAATTTTTATTCTTTTTGTACTTTTTAAATTTATGTTATTTTCATAGTCTATTTTTCTTATTTTGATTTAGTAGTTATTTATATTTTTCTTCATTCTTTCTCTTTTTTAATAATTTAATTAAGATATGACAATATCTCATTTTCTAGTTGTTTCTATTATATCTCTCTTATTATTTCTTTTTCTCACTCTTTCTTAATATCTATTTATATTCATAGATTGTCTAATAACATCTTGGTTGGTTGGTTTTAATATCTTTTAAGTAGTGTTCTTAAATTGTGCATAATTATTAAAAGAGATACGAAGCAAAACATGTGATGATGAGATTGTAAAATTAACAAGCATAATGCCAAGTGTAGTATAAACCAAATTAAAATAATATGATATAAAGTTAATGATTATAATACATGGGACTATGTTCAACATGCAGGTTGACATTATCTATGATGGTCCTTGGTGTTTACTTATCATATATTTTCATGTGATGACTTTTCCACTCGATAGTTTGGTCAAATTCTTTATGTACTTTGATAATTCTTTCTTGTGATGAACTCTTTCATGTTTCAACAATGGGTTGACATTATATCTGACTTATAAGCTTGTGATGACATATTTTGTAAATACTTTTGTTAATTGATAATTAGTCAAATTGTATACTCTTATTGGATACAACACAATGGTTAATCGGGCGCCTCTTATGTGGGAGGTCTTGGGTTCGAGTCTAATTGAGTTGAACAAATAAAAATAATTAATCACAACACATAATAACAATAATAATAATTAATCTTGGCTTTAGCCTCTTATCGATCCAAAAAAAACTTTGACTTTTCAATTCGAACTTTTTGACATTATATGGAATTTTTCTAATGTGGTAGTTGTTAAGGAAATGTAGTCTCTATAAATTTATTTAAGATAAATCTAAGCTAATTAAGTTAATTGAAAGACAATAAGGGTACCAATAAGCTATATTCAAATATGAGCTAGGCAGAGTTAAGAAATTGAAATGTCATTTGTAGGTAATCAATAAAGATACACAACTTTTAGGAAAAAAGATGGAAAATAAATGTTAGTGTTGTGTAGGATTCAATAACCAAGGTACATGTATAAATACTTTGGTTCATATTTAATGTCTTAAGTCCTAAATACCCCCAAAAATATCAATCTACATTCATTTCATGATGAAACTTGAATATCGTAGGAATAATAAGTTATGTGAGGCCACCATATAACATATAGGTCTCCCTTGGTAGAAAGTACTTATTTGTAGAATTCAATTCATTAAAACATTTGGTAGTTTAATTCTCTCAAGGATTAAGATATGATTTTAAATATCTTAGAAGAATTTGGTCTACTAAGGTCAAGTTATCCTAAGTCAACCCCATTGTTTCCATTGGAAATGTTTGAGAAAAATGATTGCAAACAAGTGATAGACTTTGTTGGTGTTTTCTTAAAACGAATGACAAATTGTATAAACCATGTACCAAGATGTAGAAGATAACTAAAAGCCTAAGGACTAGCTAGATCCCATATTCAACAAAATTTTTCTCAAATCTAGACCAACATTAACAAAGCACATAAAAGGCTTTCTACTCTTTATGCTCTATAGGGCCAAGCCGGGTGCACTTAGGGATTAAGATGGCTTCTTCTTCAATATTTATTCAATAGTATTCTTCTCATTAGACCTATCCCTTATAGAAGATAAATGGTAAAAAGTCTTCTTGATATTGTAATGAACTCATGTGTTATAGTAGTTAACTATAAATGTGAATGAAACTATTACAACAAGGGAATGACCAACAATTTAGTTCTTCATTATAAAAGTGGAAAATTGATTTAGATTTAAAATTATATTATGAAATCATATGACTATGTCAGCTTGCATCTGAATTAATAACCAATGCTTTATCCATTGATATATAGAGTCAAACCATTAACCCTATACCTATTTAATTGACTTTCAATTCAACTTATCAGTTGTTAACCATGAATTTCATTCTTATGATATACCTCCCATATACCTAGAAACCCTATCAATTCATGAAAGCATTTACTTAACTCCTTGAATTAAAAGAAATCAATGAAAAGATATACAACTCATCCAATCTGTATTAAATTGAAAGAACCTTGTTCATTTCAATCTCAGAATAACATATACATGAAAATGGAGACAAAACTTAGAGACACAAATGTGCAGAACTTTCCTTTGTATTAATTTTCCTTGAAAACAATATATTACTGGTATAAAACTCAAAATATAACTGAAGACATGAAAAACCCTGTTATTCAAGATTCATTGTATTCTTAGATTTGCAAAATTGAATACATCATACATTTGACACAAAACTTACAAACTGTAATAGAAAAAACACTAAAATTCTATAGATTTTGGACCCTCACTCCACATCTTGGAAATCCTTTTATAGAAGGATTGCAACAAGCTTTGGATGGGAGGACAGATGTCAAAAATTGATTTGAAAAACAAATACAAAGATATTTTCATAGTATTACATTACAAATATTCTCTGTATTCAGACAAAACTAGGGAAGTAGTTGCAAAACTAGCAGGTGGCACTTTCTATAGGAGTCTTTAGTATAATTCTATTTGTATTCTAACTGCATGTCACTCTCCTTGCCTTTCTTGTCTATTTTGTCTTTTCTACCTTTAGTTGTGTCTTTAACCACTCAATCACTATCCCCTAATGTTAAAGCCTTTATTTCTACTATGACCTCGCATGGCTATGTCTATGTCCACATCAAGCCAAGTGGCATCCCTTATTCCATTTAATTATCAAAAAAATTGTTCCACTTTGCATCTATTATAGCCTTAACCTCTTTCATTACCTTTCCCATCTCAGACTCTAGTTCGTACAATACATTTATTAAATCATATACTACTACAATATCAACTTCTCCATTGTAGTATGCCAAAAATCTAGGGCGATTCAAGATTTTATCAAAGGAAGATGACCATTCTAGTCATTCCTTGATTCCTCCATCATGATCTAAAATGGTGGGTATAAAATTTTCTATTCCTATGGCAATTGCTTTCATCTTGTTCTAAATCAACTACATCTTGCCCACGAAGAGTCCATTCAATTCTCTTACCTTATTAATCATTTTTCTTGCAATGATAATCATTGCCTTTGGTAAGTCCTTCTTCTATGTCAACATTGGTACAAGATTGTCAAAGAATTGGGTATAAGGGCCCCATGTAGTGAACAAAGGAGATAACAAGGTGATTGCCTCAAAATACTTATATTTTGCCCCTTGTAGAATAATGTAGTTTCTATGCACATTTTGTGAAATAACCTTCAAAGAATTTATCTTGTGGATCAACAAATTCTTGATGGTTCTGATTTCAATCTCTTCGCTAGACTCCATCTTCTCTTCATCCACTGTCATAGCTTGACTTGATGTATCTTCCATCTTAGATGCATAGCCCTAAAGGTCTGTAGTAGATCTGATAGTATTTTTTAATGCTACTACCTCAGTTTCTAACTGGAGATTGTTTTGCTCCAAGACATAAGTCTTCTTCATTTCTTCTTCATAGCACCTCTTGGTTTGGATTTACCTCTCATAGGCTTTTTCTAGTTACTCCTCTAGGAAATTAGTCCTATTCTTTCCCAACAACACTACTGAAGTTTGCATTCCATAAATTTGGCTACTAGAAGTAGAATGCACATTCCAAAATATGACATTCCCCCTAGGGGATTCTTTGATCTCCATGAGAGTGGGCTTTTGATGCTTTGGAGCTAAACTCCATATTGTCATGGTCTGGGTAGCGATGTTATACCCAGACCCTCTCAACTCTCCCAGCCGATTCTCGTCTTCAAATGAGATTGTCTTGTCCTACCTCCTCATCTGATCTAGAAAAAATGAAGATCTAATATCCCATCTAGGGAATACAATCATTCTACTCCTTTTTGTTTTCTCCCTGGCTTCTTCTAGAGTGAGGGTTTCAGTAGTAGGATTATACTCTTGTAGCCTTTGTATCAATTCAAAAACTACCTCATCAGAGTCACCTAGTTTTATCTATAGAGACAATTAATTTTGTTTTAACTTAAACAATAAGCTATTGAATTCTTTAGTTTTGATAAAATTCTCAGCACTTATAAACTCATTGGCTTCAATGATCCTATCATCAATCATTTAAGCCTATAGCTGAAATTTCTCAACCCTTTTCTCATCTTTAGTGGCTTGAGCTATCAGATAGTTTCTCCATACATCATTAAAATATTGGTTACCCCTTGGTAAGATTAAGGCTTTCTATTGAGCCTTTTGTGGAATTTCCATGATTTTCTACTTCTTGCTCCATTGCTAAGCCCACTCTAAACTTTCAGGCTGATCCCCCTCTTCATCACTTACCTCTACAACAATGTCTTCATCAGACAACTTAGGATCAACCTTCCTTCTTATCTCTTTAGGAACTTCTACTAATATCTCATCAAAATTTTGCACACACTTGTCTGGCCTTGACCAACAATCTTCTTCGGGATAGAATCCCTTAAAGGATGGATCTACCTTTCTCATCTCATGCTCAAAACTTAGAACATCTTTTTACTTGATTATTCTTACTTTGCATATATTTTCATCTAACTTGTCAGCAATGGCATCCTCCTCCCACAGACATTTTGTTGGAGGAAAATTATATCCCCTCATGTTCTTTAAGGCATTCCTAACTACATTGTAGGGGTCATATGTTCTTACTGGCCCAGTTGGCATCTTAAAACTTCTTAAGAAAGCACCAGTTTCCTCTATAGCATTCTTTCCTATATCAAAATCTCCTACCTTGGTACATCTACACAAAAATGTTCCATTTTTGATAGGGCTAGCATTGTCTCATCAGTGGTTGTGCCTCCCACTAGCATGAGAGATCCAGCTAAGGCTTCAATACATTTTTTTAATTCTATTTATAAATCCCTAACACATATGTCTATAAATCTAACATTTTATCACTTACCATATAGGTTGTACCCCATAATAGCACCATTTCATCACTGATTATGCCTCCCATGATCATTGATTCATCAGTCGTTGTGTCTCGTATTATCACTCTACCTTGTCATTTTGTTAGGATTCTTACCCATCCATGGTAGAGCTCATTACCATTATCATTCAGTCTAATTATGGGACAAACTGATGGGGTAATCAAGAATTTAACTATCGATAATTTAGAACCCAATTTTTAGTTATTTTCATATGATTTATAGATAAAAATTTTGATATAGCATTTTAATTTTTCTTGTGCAGACACCTAGCAAGCCACAGACTACATAAAAGAGGCTAAGTTTTGACGATCCAACATAGTCATAGATATTGATAGAGATATACATATGTAGTTGTTGTCCTTACATGACATTGAAATATTATTTACTTTTGTATTGTATATATTCGAGATTTGTATTGTGCACATTTGACATTTCTATTGTACACATTTCATATTTGTATACATTCAACTTTTGTATTGTACTTATGAGACATGGCATCTTTTTGTAACTATATGATTGATATGGCACAATATTCTTCATTTTGATATACAGTAATCTTGAATTTCCATCCAACTTGTTTAGTGTGTGCATAAAAACTTGTATTTTATCTTACTTTCTTGCAATTAATCAAACACATGAATGTTCATTATTTTATACAAAAAATGTAACATATTTATCAAATTCATTGTAACATGTAATCAAACTCATATAAGACTTATTTTGATATAATAAGACATGGACAGTAAAAATATGTCATGAATTTTGTATTTGTGTGAAATTATTAAAATTACTCACTTATTTTGATATTCTTTTGGAAGCCCTTATCACTACCTAATAGTGCTTAGAGACCTTTAGGGATGCATCTATTCAATGTGATCAATAGTGTTTGAGGGACTTTGTGGCTGAAACAAGGTTGTAACTAGCCTAAACTTGGCCAACTAGAGCTAATGAAGCAAATGATTCGATCTCAGGATGAACGGTTTGAAATATACACAACCTTGCTCATTTGAACTAAGTAACATTGCAACTTTTGGCATTAGGCGAGAAAGGGATGCCAAATCCAAACAAAGTTGAATCTCTTAAAATTGAGATAGCTTATTATAGGCCTCAACAACACAATCCTATAGCACTTGAGAATGATTTAATACCTCGAATAAGCTTAGGGATATGCCTTCTCAAAGATCTCTACCCAATAGTGCTTAGAGAATCTTAGGGATGCATCTGTTTAGTGTGGTTGATAGCATCTGAGGGAATGCATGGATGAGAAAAACTTAGTCCTAGCCTAAACTTGGGTAACTAGAGCTAATAGATTAGATGATTCAATCTTAGGACAAATAGTTTGAAATATACACAACCTTTCTCATTTGAATTGAGCAACACTACAACTTTTGGCATTAGGCAAGAAAGGGATGCCAAATCCAAACAAAGTCGAATATCTTAAAATTGAGATAGGTTATTGTAGGCATAAAAAATAAGATCGTGTAGCACCCGATAGTTCATCAATACCTTGCATGAGCTCAGAGATATGTCTGCTCAAAGATTGTTGCTCGATAGTGCTTAGAGATCCTTAGGGACACTTTCGTTCAATGTGGTTGATAGTATCCAAGGGACTCAATGGGTAAGAAAAGGTTGGCCCTAGCCTAAACCCAACCAATAGAGCTAAAAAAGTAGATGGTTTGATCCTAGGATGAACAATTTGAAATATACACAACCTTGCTCATTTGAACTGAGCAACACTGCAACTTTTGGCATTAGGTGAGAAATGGATGTCAAATACAAAAAAAGTCAAATATCCTAAAACTGAGATAGGTTATTGTAGGCCTCGACAAAAAAATATTGTAGGACGTAACAGTAAGTCAATACCTCACATGAGCTCAAAGATATGTCCTCTCAAAGATCGCTTCCCAATAGTGTGCACATACCCTTATAGACACATCTATTCAGTGTGGTTGATAGCATCTAAGGGACTTCCACGTGGTGTAGTATGGATAATTAAAGGTCCAATATAACATGTATTATGCATAACTAATCAAATAAGGTACAAGAAAGAAGGATTGAGGGGTGTACACTATGAGGAAGCAATATTGGAGGGTATAAAGTTGATGCAAGGGTATACTAGCAAGTCATCTACCTTAACAAGGGGTAAGTTTTTTAGTTGATGTTGATTATATATGTTGAATTGAAGGTGTACATTGAAAGAATCAATTTTAAAAGTGATTAGAGAGTGGATTTCTAGAAGGCCCTAGTTTTTGAGAGCAAATGGTGAGGATTTGATGTTTGGCAATGTAAACAAGGCCAAGGAGACTTTTAACTTATTGAATCTATAGTTTTGACACCTAAGTAGGTATTTTAAAAAGTTGTAGAATCAAGGATTAAGAATAAAGAGTAATTGCTTTGTAAAAGTGGCATATTTTAAGCCTAAAAAGGGCTGTCATAGTGTGACAAAAAGGACATGGTACAAAACATCCTTATCCAAGAATTGCATATATTGTAAAGAAGCCAAATGGGTATCCAAATCTATAATTTATTTGCCTAGTATTTTGGGAAATTTGGGAGAAAAGCACAAGAGGATAACCATCTAGATGTCATTAGGCCTATTAGATGAACTTTGTATTTCCCTTGTAAATCCATATAAGTTGAAGATAATTGAATATTCTTTGAAGGAGGCATTATCATCAAACCCATGAAATAGAGTTCAAGAACCAAATTTATAACCATAAAAATAAATTCTATAACCAAATTTATAACTATAATAATATATAACAATATACAAAATTTATATCTCTTATCGGTTTTATATACAAAATTTGGCATCTAAATATGCACATGTTACATCTCTTATCAATTTTTTTAAAAATTATGGAATATAAATATGCACATGTTACATGTCTTCTCTTTTTATATATACAAAATTTGGCATCTACATATGGACATCACTGCAGAGATGCAACATTTTGCACAACATATATACAAAATTAACAAAATTAATCTACCATATGTGGAATGATTCAGCTATATAGCATAATATCAATCAAGGGAACCTTTTGGATTAGATCTAATCCTTATTGTATCAAGTATTGCCTCGTGATCAAATTCATGTACTTTCCATAATTTCTTGTTAAGAGGCCTACCACGATACGGTATCAATTGAATTTTTGTTACAACAATAAGGTTAGAGTAATGAAGAATATGTCTGTGGTTCTCAAAATCCTCAAACAACCATGTGCTAGAATTCTTGATGGGTACTTGCACTTAATTGTAAAGATAATTTAAAGTCAAAATTGATACATTATACATGACAATTTGACTTAAAGAGATCTTCATGCCACTGGACATAAATATACTAGGTCTTCTAAGCCATGTTCCTATCACAACGGCGAATCCTATTTGGTAGTCAATACCATTGCCATCAATGACTATAGCTATTAGTTTTTTTTTCTCCTCAATACACCGATATAGAAAGTAATTGGTTCCTTCATCATTATTTTTGTATGCAATAATTGCATATGCATGACCTGCATTATATAGAATGATAAGTTAATGCCAAAATTGAAAGTAGTCTATTTTAACCAAGTATTAAATTGATAACTTAGTGCTTGGTTCAACTAGGTTAGATACATGGTTAACATCTATTGATGCTTCAACCTAGTTGAGTTATAGTATTTTAGGTAGTTGATATGAATTAATTGGATGCAAAGGTCTACAACACCTTTCCTCAACCCACTCTTTTGATTCACATTTGTCCCATAAATGATGCACACAAAAAGAGCATAATCATGCAAGCTATCTAGTATGAATAGTTAGTGACGATGTATTTGAACTTTGAAATGAATGCATCTCACTTGATCGTGTAAGTGTACAACAATCTTGCAAATTTTCAATGTTAGATTCATGTATCAACCAAAATTATCTATAAACTATAGACTTGCTTGTATTACCTAGTCTCATCATAGAATTACACCATTGCAAAATTGTTCCAACATTTTCTAATATTGAGCCACCTTCATACTCTAATCCCTCTCTACTAAGGGCTATTTTCATATATGCTCCAACACCATCATGCTCTCCCTTTCCATGTCCCACCTTAGTGAAACTTCAAAAATGTTGCACTCGACTTGTCACATGCATCCTACTCAACCAATAAAACAATCTTGCACTCTTGAATTGTGTGGTGCAATTGTCTAACCATATAATGTGTTGACTATATCTTACATCTCTTTCCCTCAAATTGTCTTAGAAAATTCTAAAACATCCATGGGCATGAATAAATGATGTGTAAAAAAATTGACACTTGTATAGAGTTGTAATACATGTTGAATTTGATGAAGGGTCAACCCTACAACTTCCAAGAATCACCTGAGAGAAGCAAAAACTATGGAGGCAAGAATTATCAAATCTGTAGATGAGACATTCTTGATGAGCAAAAAGAGAGATTTCTATTATCAAAAGTGAATGAATAAATTACAAAGAGAGATTTCCCTTATAAAGGAGATCAAAACCCTAACAGGTAAAACCTAGGTCGTGTGATAATAATTAATAAAATAATTAATTATTATATGCTTAAAGTTTAGCTTAAGTAAACTAAAGATAATAAGTGACTTAATAATTAAATCAAAATGATTTAATTAATAAGGTAATATCTTATTATTCTAACACCTCCCCTAAGATAAACTTAGGGAGTAGTTAAAAACCTAGAAACTACTGTTGAAAGAAAATTGGGTCCTGACAACAAGGCCTGATGAGCTACCCAAGTACAACCAAATCTCTATAAAGAGGATAAATATAGAAAATCACATGGGAAAAGCCCTACTCCAAAAAGAGATGGAAATAATATTCTAGAAGATAGGAACAAAAGATGATCATGAAGAACACCACTAAAGCATGAAGCTTCAAACATTGCCAAACTACTGATATAAAGAATCCCCATTGTATAGAACATGACCAGGTAGAGAAGACTAAATCTAAAGAGCTGATCAATTAAAGATGGAAGGTATCTTCATGGCCTCCAAAAATAGGAATGAAAGAATGTCTATATGGTAAATGATCCATCTCACCGAAATGCATAGGTATCTAGACACTACAATTGCCTAGTACATGGGATCAAATACTGAATGCGTAGCTCACTCCATTGAACCAAGAAAGATATAGAACCAATATAACCCCCTATAATCTTGAGAGTTAAGACATGAACATTGAAACTGAATGCAATATCTCTTGCAAATAGAAGAAATAAGAAAATCGAGAGTGCAAAAGAAGTACAAACACCTATATGGCATGTGTCATCGACATATCATGAGGCTAATGTCGAGGAAGTAACACTTACTTGATAAAAGAAGATGGCACATATGACCAACATGAAACCCCCCAAGGCACTTTATAATGTAGTGTGAGTACAAAAAAACACAAAGATGTGCAAGATCCCAAAATGTAATAGAGCGGCACTTCATGTAGGTGCTTTTGCAAATATACTACAAAAGGATGTCAACAAAGATCAAAGGAGACATAAGGTTGATACAATAGATAGTATAACCCATGAAAAATCATTTGAAATAACAAAATCGATCCCCGGCCCTGAAACAACTAAGATATCCATCATAATGCAAAAAAAAAAAAACTAAATGGGATGTGCTTGGAGCAAAATCTGGAAAATAAAATGTCTCAAAATATCTCAAGTGAAAAATAGAAACTCTACATTTGATTGCATAAATTAGAAACCAAATAGCATAAAAAATCCAAATAAATTATAGCATCACGACAGGCTCAAAATCACCTTTCTTACGCTTCTTTTAGATCAAAAAATTGATTCCAAATGAGCAAGTTATGGCCAAAAAACCACATGTAGGTCACAAAAATGCTAGAAAAGCAAAAGAAATTACCACCTTTGGATCCATGCCAAATGTCTCGAACAGTGTGCCCACTAGTTCAAGAAATTGCCTCGAGAAGCATGTTAGTTTCATGCCAAAATAGTCTCAATTTGCATGCCCAAAAATCTCAATTTGCATGCAAAAAACATCTCATTTTTTGTGCAAAAAATACAAAATTGTCACCTTGGGAAATGTGCAAGAGGCTCAAATTTTGAACCAAAAAATCTTGATTTGCATGCAAAAATTAGAAAATCACCATCTTAGGAAATATGCCAAAAAATAACAATAAAAAAATCATCACCTTGGGAAATGTACCAAATCTGGGGGCAATATTTTTTAGCTTCAAATTCTAACTATGTCGACCAATTTTATATGAAAATAGAGGATTTTGGGCAATCTGAGCTCAATGGTGATGTCTATTTGGGCTCAAAGTACACCAAAAAATGGTGACCCTCAGATTCATACAAAAAACTTTGAAAAATGAAACTCTCTAGAAGAAAAAACATAGATTTGAAAGCCAAGCCAAACTTCTCAGAAACAAAATAGGGACATGAAGATCTAGAGCTCTAATACCATGTTGAAGTTGATGAAAGGTCAACCCCATAGCTCTCAAGAATCACCTGCATGCAAACACCTGTCACAAAAAGACAAAAGCAGAAGCTATGGAGGCAAGAATTGTTAGATCGATAGATGAGACATTCTTGATGACCAAAAAGAGATATTGTTATTATCAAAAGTGAATGAATAAATTACAAAGAGGGATCATTCTTATAAAGGAGATGAAAACCCTAACAGGTAAAACTTAGGTTGCATGATAATAATTAATAATATAATTAATTATTATATGCCTAAAGTTTAGCTTAAGTAAACTAGAGATAATAAATGACTTAATAATTAAATCAAAATGATTTAATTAATAAGGCAATATCTTATACTCTAACAATACATTGGTTGCACTTCATTTTGAGGTTTTAGTGTATAGTTTTTAGTGAAATCAACAACTGAAACAATCGTACCCAAGGGAAAAATGTCCTTAAACAACTCGAATTGCTCATCTAACCACCTAGCTCTATGTGTATGACATATGTACTCATAAACTACTTTCTCTTAAATCAATTTCATAAAATCAGCTATCCATACATCATTTTTTACTAATTCACACCTCTTTAATTCTTTTTCATATTTAACACCATATGTAACCAACTTGTACTTTCCAAGAGAAACTAGTATCTTACCAATTTCGTGTGTGTTATCTAGATGTAGGCATCTATGCAACTTTTGAAAACCACCACATTGAGGGCAAAAACCTTTCAAACACATGGTCTTATAATAAATGCACCCATCATCTCATTTACATAGTACACTTGCAATAAATTCTCTTGGTGACTTAGGAGGTACTTGTAGACCACATTCCTATAATATATCGTTAGTATGCAAAGTATAACATGCATAACAATAAACATCACAATGCATAGGAAACTCAACATGAACCCTACAATGACATGTAGTGCATGTATGATTTATCTTAATAGAGAATGGTTTGGTCATCTCAAAAAACCTTTGGTTGATTTTAATGGTTTGGTCATATTCAATACAAAAAACTTTGAAAAATGAAACTCTCTGAAAGAAAAAACATAGATCTAAAAGCCAAGCCAAACTTCTCAGAAACAAAATAGTGACATGAAGATTTGGAGCTTTGATACCATGTTGAAGTTGATGAAAGGTCAATCCTGCAGCTCCCAAGAATCACCTGCATGCAAACACCTATCACAAAAAGACAAAACCAGAAGATATGGAGGCAAGAATTGCTAGATCCATAGATGAGACATTCTCGATGAGCAAAAAGAGATATTGTTATTATCAAAAGTGAATGAATAAATTACAAAGAGAGATCGTACCCAAGGGAAAAATGTCCTTAAACAACTTGAATTGCTCATCTAACCACCTAGCTCTATGTGTATGACATATGTACTCATAAACTACTTTCTCTTGAATCAATTTCATAAAATCAGCTACACATACATAATTTTTTACTAATTCACACCTCTTTAATTATTTTTCATGTTTAACACCATATGTAACTGACTTTTACTTTCCAAAAGAAACTAGTATCTTACCAATTTCATGTGTTTTATCTAGATGTAGGCATCTATGCAACTTTTGAAAACCACCACATTGAGGGTGAAAACCTTTCAAACACATGGTCTTATAATAAATGCACCCATCATCTCATTTACATAGTACACTTACAATAAGTTCTCTCGCTGACTTAGGAGGTACTTGTATAACACATTCCTATAATATATCGTTAGTATGCAAAGTATAACATCTATAACAATAAACATCACAATGCATAGGAAGCTCAACATGAACCCTACAATGACATGTAGTGCATGTATGATTTATCTTAATAGAGAATGGTTTGGTCATCTCAAAAAACCTTTGGTTGATTTTAGTTTAAGGAAATCTTTGAAGAAACATTTCATAAAATTGTGTTTGAGTCATATCCAAAAAATGTTTTGCATGTAGCTAATAGTTTGTCTTTTGACAACATCATTTTTCTTTAGTGAAGCCCTTGTATTGTCATGCCAAAAATTTTCAATTAATGTCCTTAGTGCATCAACAATAACTTTATCCTTATGTGGGAGTCTACCTTGGAATGACAAAAAAAAAGTATCATTAGAATTCATAATTTTATTTTGCCTCACTAAGGCTTTAACTAACATTGTTCTACTTATCCATAATGATTTACTTGTTTTGCTTAACATATGAGATTTTTCCATTTCTTTTCTCATTATGGTTGATGTGAGGACACATTGACTTGTATTAGCATCTTTACTATGTGCTTTTAAATCGATGGATTGGTATGCATCAAAGAGTTTTCTAACAATGCTTCTTTCACTACTATTTCAGATGTTCTTAACCCCAAAATTCTCACTGTCTCTCTAAATTTCAGATTTTTAAGCATTTCAACAACAAGTTGGAATCTTCCACTTTGATTTAATTTTTCAAAACCGTTATTCCAAATATTTTTAACAATTCTTCTACAATATTTTTTTTGACATTTTATCATGCATTATCTTCAAAAAAAAATCATCAATGTCAATTAGAAACTTTGATTTCCTATGAATTATTCTAGGAGATGTTGATGTAGGTGCATGCTCTATATTTTTATTACTTGCATTATGTGCATTAATCATTTCAACTTGAGATGTTGCATTAGGAGCATTAGTACTTTGTCATAATCATTTGAATTAGGGTATGTTGAACGTTTTCATTTGTCAAATTAGGTGCATTTATGGCATCAATATCAATAGGAAGATTTTCTTCACTTACATTGGAGGCATTTGATGATGAACCTTCATGTAATCTCCTCATATGCTCCCTTGTTTGTGCCTTTGTTGCCTCTCATTTTTCAATTGTTCCTCTCTTGTTCTTTCCCATTATTATAGATGCAAATTGCCCTACAAACAATAACATGAACACAATACACAATAAAATATAAAAGTAAACAAATTTGCATCATTATTTTATGCTCAATTATAAGATACAAACATAAAATAACATGTGGAAACAAGAAAATAGAACAAATTCATCATTTCCAAGCAATTTGCCTTATAAACAATAACATAAACAAAATACATGATCAAATACAAAATTAAACAAATTTTCATCATTATTTTATGCTAAAAAACAAGATACAAACATAAAATAAGATGTTGGCACAATAAAATAAATCAAATTCAACATTCCCAAGCAAAAAAAGCTTAATACTTGCATACCCGGTGCAAAAATACATGTGAAACAATAATAAAATTTACACTTTTTAGTAACTTGATTGGGTTATTGAGTCTTGACTACAATATCCATAGGATCTAATAACTCGATTGGGTTATGTAGAACTATTAAACACACACACACACACACACACAGAGAGAGAGAGAGAGAGAGAGAGAGAGAGAGAGAGAGAGAGAGAGAGAGAGAGAGAGAGAGAGAGAGAGAGAGAGAGAGAGGTTAGGGGTTTGAAAGGAAGGGGGAGAGAGTTGTTAGGAATCAATGAGAGAAGGAAGTTTGGGGTTAGAAATGTGGGGTTAGGAGTTAGATAGAAAGAGATGTAGGTTAGGGGTTTGAGAGGGAGGGAGAGTGGTAGGTTAGGGGTTTACAGAGAGAAAGGGTTAGGGGTTAGCCTAGATAGAGAAGGGTTATAGGTTAGAGGGAGTGGGTGTTAGGGGTTATTGAGAGCATGAGAGAGAGAGGTTATGAATATATGTGATTGCATTTACAATAATATATTAGAAATATTTAATTATATATGAATTTAGTTTTATACTTATAAATATATAGTTATAAATCTATATATATAATATTTAATTATATAATTATAAATAAATATGTAATATTTAATTATAAAGATAATTTATTTATATATTTATAAATTTTTAGTTTATTTATGATAGACAAAACCCAATGGAGTTATTGCTATCATAGTAACCCAAAAGGGTTATGTGAATGGAATGTATCTTGCATTTACTCGTTAATAACCTAATTAGGTTATTCAAAAACATAAAACCTGATCAGGTTATGGCTTGGAATTTGCCTTGGGAGTCAACCCAAAGGCTTGGGAGCTCATTTTCTCTCCAATTTCAATCCTTTGGATGTTTTTTTCATCTTCTAAGATGAATTCTCGTCTTAACCTTCATCAGGTTTCCAAATGATAAAGTGGGTATCTTTGAAATCACCACCATAAGCTGACCCATCTTCTTACCTTTCTGAACATGTAGATTTTTTCTTTTTCCAACAATATTAACATTGTAAACATTAATTAGTTTTACCACTATTATCACAGTCCTCACAGACATATGCTTAGATTTTTTTAATAACTTATATACTTAAAAAAATGTAAAATAAATTACATACTATTGTTCTACACTCTATTCTATACACTTTAAAAGATATTTTATTATTATTTTGATGCAAGTTATGCTTTGCACATGAACAAGTACCAAAAATTCAGTATGCAATCACTTCAATAATTCATTAAAAAAATACTCATCATAATATTACATAAAAACACACAACTTCCAGATATCACTCTTAATCATCATCATACCAAAGGGATTTGCAAAATACTAAATATAAATATGTGGTTTGTGTTGCACATGAAAACAACTATATTATATTTTCTATAAAAACCAAGAACTATTTTTTGTGTGCGCAAGGATTGACCCACCTAATCTTATTTATTTTGTAGAAACTCTAGGGTTTAGAAAGTAGATTTAGAGTACTCCAATTTATATTTTAAACACATCTTGTCAGTTTGAGAGGATGACCCTCAAACATCTCATCCAAGTTCAGGGTTACCCGATTTTAGGAAAAAGGTGTCCGCTTATACCCCCTTTTTGTACTTCAACTTGGTGCACTTACCCTATTATGAAAATTCTAGAAGAAGGGTTTACTTGGCCAAAACGTGTGTGACTGTTCTTCATGAATTTGAGTGTGAAGTTAATTAGAGGATGGCATTGTATAGGAGATTTATTGTGTGCATCAAGATGTGTGTTTGTGCATGTGGTATTCAATTGGTGCATTTATAACTCAAAATGTATTAGGAAAAATTCAAGGGAGTGAAATATTTAGTGTTTTGAAGAACACTAAATATTTCTTGGAGGTAACATAATTGTGTGTTGATCATGTTGTGGTTGTAAGTATGAAGGTGCCATCAAGCCATAAGATAGTTGGGAATGAAGTGAAGTGTTTGTGTATGCTAAATGAGATTCAATCAAGTAAAGGAGGTTTTGTTCAACAAATCATTCTACCTATTGTTCCTTACTAGTGACAATAGTAAAATCCCTTAAATAGGTGCATCCTAATAGGTTATTTATTGTAAATCATTTAATAGGGTGGAACATTAATTAGTGTTCTAAGTCGTCTAACAAGGCTACTATTGACATGACAAAGCTCCTAACAGGACTATAGATAAATCATTTGACCAAGTGGTACTTAACAATGTCTTTCTAACTCCTAACATAGCATACTTCAAAAAAGTGTATAATTTGTGGGTACTAATTCCCACCATGGTTTTTACCCAAGTCAGATTTCTATGAGACCAAAATATGTGTGTCAAGAGTTGCATTATTTTTTGGATGTGCTTATATGTTTAATGCTTTCATTTGTTGTTTTTAAGTTTATATAGTACTATACCTATATATCTTTTAAATATATCTTTTAAGGGTTTGAGTGGTTGATAATTTGTTTAATTGGTCAATAATATGATCCCTTAGGACTGAAATATCTTACATGTTTCATGGTTCCATTTGGTTTGTAGAAAAATGTTATGATATTATGATTCATGGCATGACAAAGATAGTGTACCAATTTCAAGAACACCATGCATTCCTCTACATGCATGTGTTCTACTATTATGGCTCTTTGATATTGATGTGTTGGTGTCAAGTGATGTCATTTTCACAATACATAATCATTCCGGGGGTCCAAACTACATCTTGTAGTTTCTTGGTCAACACACAATATAATGCTATCTTTTAGAGCTGCCTCAAGATATTTTGGTTATGCAATAAGGTGCAATGATAAGGATTGAGAGGAAGGTGTGCTAACATGGTGTGATGTCTCACATGTCTTGTTTCCTTTCATGTGGTTTGTAGAATGAAATTAGGAAAATGGTCTAAACTTTACAAAATACATCTAATTAGGTTGCCTAATTGATGATATTTTGAGATGAAGTTGGTATATAAAGTTGGACATCCTTTGGAAATTTAAAGTATGAGGTTTGTATGATTGTGTATATTGTATTGTGAAGTGTGAATGTGCAATTTTTCAAACAAGCATAATGAAGTCAACTATAGATATATGAATAGTTAACTCCAATCAACATTTCCAAGATTACACTTCTCTTTAATTCAATCAAAATTATTCATTATAATCATTTATATTGTACATTACCCTAAAAAGTAATCTTTGCTGATTAACAAGTCCTTGTATATTTTCTTAAGGTTTTGCTTTAGTCTACGAGTTCATATTAGGACTAGTAAGCTCCTTTATCTTTGGCCTAAAATATTGTAATCAATTTTCATATAATGTGATTCTCACCATGGTTTTGCCTACATTGGGTTTTCCACACAAAAATTGCAATGTCCTTGTGTGCTATTTTAGTTGTGTACTTCTTTACACAAGTTGATTAGAATGAATGGTTGATAATTGGTTAACTTTTAAAACACGATAATTCACCTTGCCCGAGTGTTCAACAAACCCTTACAAATGCGTACACAAGTTTGAAAATAATAGGCAAGGGTCCTAAAATAATGTAAGAATTTTTTAATATTTTTTAGTACAATAAATCCAAAAGATTTTCTATTGACTACTCTTTTAATACTCTAGGACGAGAGAGAATCCTTAAGATATGATATATGTGAAATGAATGTAGTTAATGCCTTTAAATATTATCACATAACATCAAATGTGTGAAGTGTGTGTTTATTTGACTTAAGATGAGAAAATAAAGGGAATTGTATTCAATTTTGAATTTTAGACCTAAAATAAGTTACATGGACAAATAATTAGGATTTAGGTGTGCAAAACTATGTGTAATGAGGTGTATAGATAGGTGTCATAAATATGTGGTCCAAGTGAATGCATTAATGTACCGTGCCTATAAAAATAAAATGAGCTAAACATGTGAAAACAAAAATATGAGAATAAGAAAAACATATAGAATAAACTAATCTTCACACAAGAATATACCATTTATCACCATATCATATATCAAAACTTTCCTTATGAAAATAATACTTATATTATAATTTTTATTGTGGTCTTTAAGACACATAACATCAAAATATGTATCTATTTAATCTAAAAAAAAAAGAAAAGAAAGAACGATCTACTAAAATTTCAATTTTAAATAACAATAGATTAAATTCATAATTATAAGATCAATCTTACAAGTACAATAAATAATTTAAGTGATTAAATAGTTAAAATAGATATATAATAATTATATGAATGAGGTGTATAAATAAATACTCAGATAGATATAGATACTATATATAGATAGTGGTGCGAGTGCCTTAAAGTACTATGCTATAAACATATTGTGGTGCGAGTGCCTTAAAGTACCATGCTATAAACATTAAAGCGAAAGTTAAACATGTGAGAATAGAAAGATAAGCATAAAATACGTTATTTATTGCACATCCTTCTATACGTTTCTTACGTATGGGAAAAAATATACTCTTGTAATTGTTTCGCTCTGTCGGACGTTATTGGAATCTTCTATCCTGTTATATGCGTAAAGCCAGCGTTGAAGAATTAGTTTTTTCGCATGTTTTTGTCGCGGAGAGGTTGCCTGGGTTGGAGCTGGGCAAGCAAAAGCCTGCGAATTTTAAAAATGGTAAAGGAAGAGAAACAGAATGGAAAAGAGGAAGAGGCAAAACTGTACCGAATGACAAGAATATGATGATCTCGATATTTTTCAGCCAAAGGGAGAAGAATGTTTTTTTTTGGTATTCCAAAAAGTTATAACAAGAAAACAAGAAGGAAAGAAAATGATATGGCATTTATACCCTCGTAAGGGAAGTTGATACTGTCAGGAGGTTGCAGATGACTTGCGAAGTTGGCAAACAAGGGGTTTCGCTGATGCTCCACAGCTGCAAAGGGCAGGAGAAGCACGTTGAGCTTTCTTCCAGAATAATGTGGGATCATCTTATAAAGACCGATGGAGCTCTGTGGAGCCTTACCTTCAGAGCTCACCCGCTTTTCAATACACCATTCTTTTTTTTCATTTTTTATTTGGGAAGTAATCCCCTTGAATTGGGCTTACCATGTTTGCTATCCAAGCAGTAGCAGGACAAGCCAAAACAGCTCCTAGGATCGCTGTTCATAGACCCAGTGGATATTCGTGCAAACCCAATTCCAAAGCTGATACATTTAGATTTCTCTGTTTCAGCGAATCATATAAGAATTTGGGTTATGGTGCTCCTCCCACGAGCATTGGAATTAGAGGGAAAGCATTGCATAATGGCAGAGTTGTTTCTCCTAGGGCAGTGTCTGATTCCAGAAACTCTAAGCCTTGTCTTGACCCGGATGTCAGCCAGGTGCATTCTATCTTTCCTTTGATTAAATCAGCAATAAGACTTAATCCCCACATGCCTTTCAAGAATCAATTACATATTAGCGTTGAGGTCATTGCAATTCTTTTTATTATTGGTGAGATTTAGTCTGTATGATGACAAAGAAACTATTCGATTGTATGTGTTTCTTGATCAGCATCATATAGGCTAGAGAGCAACAGCTCATCCTGGCAACAAAATGACCGAGGAAATGAAAGAATTAAGAAAACAAAAATGGAAGATATTTTAGAAGCAGGATCATAATAAAAAATTATCAAGCTGAAACTACTAGTAAGCCCCAGAAGATCACCTAGCGTTTAGTGGAGTTAAGAAAAGAGTCCAGGGTTGATAAAATTGAACTAGTATTGCTTAGCTCATGCTTTGAACTCTATTTCTTTTCTATTCAACAAAATAGGAAGAGTTTGTATGGTAAGAAAAAACATTTTTTTTGTAAGTTTGGTCTTTCTTCGTTCAATCACAATGGAGTAATAACTGCAGTATTTACATGATATATCATAATAAAGTTGAATATTTAGAGTTAACTCACAGTATGATAACAAACAATCTCTAGGTGTGGAATGCCACGTTCTAATGATGCAATGTACCTTTCCATATGATTTTTTAGTCATGCATATGCAAATGCAGTGTCGTTCAATAATCATAAAGGGTTGGTTGTCTCTTTGATATGAATTGATTGGAAAAGCTTGGTTTATTTTAAGTATGTCATAAGGTAGAAACCCAAGGGGTGCAAAACTTAAAGAAAATTAATCTATAAATAACCTGAAAATTTCCTTATCTGCCCACAAGGAAGGCACCATATGACTACAATTCACAAACTTCTTATAAAAAAAAAAGTGTTGACTATCATTCAATTCTGAAAACCAGTAAAATAGATCATTTTTCTTTGAATCAGTGATATTTGGACAGTATGTGCCCCGGTTTATCAGTTTTAGTTGTTTTGTAAAACAATAATCCACAGTTGCAGCAAACTTTATGACTATGATTGATAAATATCTCCAGGACTGCATGGAAAGAATTCTGAATTTTGTTTGTGAAATATTAGGATCCCAATGTATTGAAATTTTGAAGCATGATTTCATATCCTAATCTTTAGCTTTTCTGTTCCTTACATAAAAAATACGAATTATGGGACAAGTTCTTTTGTTTTTGAACTTAGAATTTGAGGTATTCTGCGTGTAACTGTTCTTTTCGTTAAATAATATGATTAATATGCTCTGACAAGGGAACTTGTTTTGCTCTATTGGGTATTGGCACATGGCACAATATATATAGAAGTAGAACCTTCTGAGAACCATTAAATATAGTTGTTTCTAGTATCTTTTCCTTTAGGGTAAAATCTTTTTGTGTACCGAGTCCTGGATATAGTGCTACTTTTACCAGGCAGTGTTTTCCTAGTTTTTTTCAAATAAGGGGAGCTTATCAAAGTAGTTTATAATTTTGATTTCATTTTTAGATCATTTAGAGAAGTCAAGATTCTACAGAAATACATAGCTTTCCAAAGAATGCTGCAGAAACCATTTCTTTTGCAATGAGCATTATGAATTTTCAGCATTCAGAATTGCAATTGTTAAAACTGGGCATGCTGCCAAGAATTCACTGGTTCATATAATTCTCTTCACTAGGGAGTCCTTTGCTAGAGGAATAATAGTTGGAAGAGCACCATCAATGACATGCCATATTAAACATAGTGCATAATTGGCGAACAATTAGAGAATTTTGAGCTTTTGCTTCTTGTTCATGAGAAATTATCCATATTTCAAATGTAGAAAGCTTATTAATGCTCCTATAAAAGAATCGAACCTTGAGCTTTGTCTTCTTGTTCACGAGATATCCATATTTCAGATGTAGAAAGTTTGATGATGTTCCTATAAAAGAAATGAATGCTAAATCCTAATTATTAATTTTCAAACAGAAAGCTAGAGAGCGTTGTTAACTTTTAAGTGCAATATGAATACATAAATGCCACATGGTAAAATGATCTCACTTTAACCCTTTTATCAAGTATCTTGAATTTATTTTCAATTTCCTCAAAGATAAAAACATGGATGCTTTAAAATGATTATAAAGGTAAGGGGAGTGTTTCCTTTGCTTCCATATATTTGTTTCCAAACAAACTGTGTTGTAGTTATGTAATTCTCACCTGGATTTGGCAATGTTCTGAAATTAAAGATGCACTATGAGAGGTTTGAAAGAGGCGCATTTTGCTACTGATATTTTCTTCTTCATGTAAACAAGATACTATAGTAAAAGCTTGGAGATATAAAATTTGTACTCACATCGTGGTTGATTACTAGAGTGTGTTGGGCATCATTCTTGGAGGAGGTGCAGGAACTCGCCTGTATCCCTTAACAAAGAATAGGGCAAAGCCGGCTGTACCTTTGGGGGCCAATTACAGACTGATTGATATTCCTATCAGTAATTGTATCAACAGTAACATCACAAAGGTCTATGTCCTTACTCAATTTAATTCTGCCTCTCTCAACCGGCATATTTCACAGGCGTATGATGGAAACACTGGTAACTACAGGAATGGGGGATTTGTGGAGGTACTTGCAGCTCAGCAGAGTCCTGAAAACCCCAACTGGTTCCAGGTAATATTCCATTTTGCATCCTCATGTAAATGTTATTTTGTTTTTAATGGTCATGTAGAGACAAAAAGTTATGAGAGGCACTTGTCATGGATTTACTGACATGTATGTTGATAATTGTGAACTACTTTCTATAGAAATGTTGCATTGTATAAAATCATTTACTCAAGAAGCATACAAGGCTATATATGTAAGGAAAAATTATGTAACATTTGTGAATAGATAGAGTAATCAATAGAACACTTCTGTAGATCTTTTTCTATATGCACATCTGAGAAGTAAATATTCTAAGCACAACTTTTGTGTTTTATTGAGATTGCATTAAGTTGATCATTCATTTTTTATTCCCAGCGAGATGACAGAAAATGGAACTGTCAGGTGAAATCTCCCTTCTAATTGGCCTTCCAATTGGTCGGGCAAGCTCCTTAATAAAGGAATTAATGTTATATTGATGGTCATTTAGGTATTTTGTAATATCCTACCTGGATATCCTTTTCAATTCTTTCCTCAATTAAATTTCAGAATCATAAACAAGGGTTTATACAAATATAACCAGCAAATAACCAGTAAACGACCAACAACATTAACCAACTATTACTCTAGAATTGTTATTGCATAATAATTCAACAATACAATAACAATCCAATCGTACAAACAGTGATAACAGTCAGATTGGATAATTAGAAATGAACCTGAAAAACAATTGTGAACTCTGTCACGAATTCAGCACAAATGATGAATCGGGGCTACGTCCAATCCAACAAGAAGAACCAGAGAGTTTGCATCCTCGGATCCTAAAAATAAGCTGAAGCTTCCCTAATTTCTCCAAGAGAAATCTCCAATCAAATCTATATTCAAGCATAGCTGGAAATGAACAAGACTCTCTCTTGTAATGCTCAACAGTGACTCTTCAACTACCTTCTATCTTTTCGTCTTATTCCTCCTTTGTCACTTTTATTTGCCCATTTTATAATATTAAACTGACCCATTTTTATAAATTTGTGTTATGCTCTCATAAGCCAATTTTAATATTAGATGGATATGCCCCCAAAAATGGACATTACAAGTCCTCCCTCCTCGAGATTGCTTTTTCTCAAGCAATCAGTACCAGGATCGCATATAAATCTGCAAGTAGCCCTGTAGACCAATCTGAAAATTACCTCTACACTCATTTGTTGTGCTACTTTGATTTAAACTGCTCCAAGCCCAACTTCGTATAGCAACTCATCATAATCCTCAAGAGGTAAGGCACTCATCCTATCAACTCTCGGATCCCAAACCAGCCTCGGAAAAAATGGTCCAACATCCCACTGTGCCAATCTGATAGAAATAATGGGTCTAGAATTGTGAAGCCACTCATCCATACCCTGCTAAAGTAAAGCATCAATCATACAAATACCAAGATCCCACACTATTATACCATTCCGACCATCAGATATGAGAAGATATAAATGTCTTGAGGAGCTATTAATACTAGATACTCTCCACCTATGAGTGATCTATCATGGAAATGCATACTAATCTCCATCATAACTGTCCATCCTGAACTACTGATGAAGGACTCAAACTGCTCAATAGCTGAAATCAGTACCAAGGGTGCTGAGAGACCATACATTCTGTCATCTGTCTGAAATATACCTAGGTACATTGCTGTCATGGATTAAAAAAGGACTAGAAATCCATCCCCAACAATCAAAGTATAACTCCCATCGACTCTCAACCATGATCTAATCAGCTGGTGAAGCAAGGAGTTTATCCAACTCATGCGTAAGTCAGAAACTGAAACTATGTGTAAGCTGATCAGAGAATGAGAAACAGTGTCTGATTTGAAAATTGGGTCACCACACCAATCTTGTGAACAAAACTCATTGCTAGGAGCTGCATTTAGGTCCCACATCCTCCAGTCAAGATCATCGTCATCACGAAAATCAGAAAGATCTTATGTACTCAGCTGAAAAAGTGGATTATCACCCATCAGCATCCACCTCAAACAAGGAATTGTCTACTAGCTGAAAATGAGCCAAAGCTTTGCTTCTTGATCTCTTGGGGCAGCTATCCAAGTCGTAAGTCTGCTGAACACTATCAAGTTCCTTGATCACTTCTTGGAAAAACTCTTGCCTTATTTTAATCCTTCTGCTCCCTAGGTTGTTTAGTGACAACAATCTGATTTTCTGCTTTATGAAGAGCAAGTCGTGTATTATTCAATGCCTCCTGAGCATTCTCAAGCTCCCTATTGAGTTTATTAACCTCATCCTTTTTTTTCCTTAGTTGACCAGCATATAATTCAACAACATTTAAACTATAATCCATGTCTGAAATCAAACACAAATAATCTGATTTCAAAGATTCTAAGGCTACTTTAACCCTTTGTAAATCAGCAACAATAGAATCGCTTTTCATTTTCTTGTGCCTCTCTTCCATTCATGGCTTACTGTAGATATCTTCAACAATTCTATGAGTATCATTATAACACAACAAGGCTGCAACAATCATCTCCTCGTCAAATTTCAGCTGTTTTTTTTCAAAGAATCATTGTCACTTTGGCATGTATTTTGTAGTTGGTCACCCATAACATCATCATCCTGCAATTCTGTTTTTTTATTGTTCCACTAAATCACTATCATGTATGAGTGAGTTGTGTACCTGTGAAATGTGGGCCTCTGAACCTCACAGACACTTCGACATAGTCTTTACCTGTGGAATCATCCTGGAATAAACTTAAAATAGTTCATCCAAGAAGAACCAACAGAGCGACTTGTCGCCTTCTATCTAGAAGGATTTTGCCTAATTAATGTCCTCAGATTTGTGGTGTAGGCAACCAGACCCTCTAAGAACGAAAGATTTAAATGCAATTAAGCCTATATAATATGTAAGTAATCTAGATGAAGTGCAAGCAATTAATCTAAGAAATAAAAGACATTAAGCATTCTTATTTTAAATGAGAATTTAAAAGTAATAGCAATGTGAAAGCTAGAAAGCGAAATGAGTATTTAGTTCAACAACAATTCAATACTATTCCAATTCCAACCTCTGTAATGAGAAATTAGGAGTCTCTTAAATAGAACCCAGGAATCCATCAACGGTTGAGATCAGTTCAGATGGACGGACAAGATTGAAGATAAAGTTCAGTTATGATGGAAGATTCCCAAATTAGAGGGAGTTAACTGGCTCAGATCTGAGTGTAAGAGTCAGTCAGCTCAGATAGACTTCAGTGTGAGAGCAAGTGATTTGGGTCACTTCTAATTCGATCAGTAGTTATCTAGGAATTTCCATTTTGAACTAAAGAGGAGAATTAGGAAGAATATTTAATTTAATAAAATGAGATATGCTCTCATAAATACCTTTTTTTTATTTAATTAAATAATATCATTTAATTAATTAGAGACATTTTTTCTATTTAATTAAATAACTTCATTTAATTAATTAGGAATGACTTCCTATTTAATTAAATAACTTCGTTTAATTAATTAGAAATAACTTTTCCATTTAATTAAATAATTTCGTTTAATTAATTAAAATAGGCATATTTATTAAATTAAATAAATTTGACCCCGTAGTACATTAGCCTTAGGAGAATTTAATTTAATAAAGTATGAATACTTTAGATTAAATTAAATTTAAATCAAATAGGTTTAATGTGGCTAATATGAGTGAGTACTATAGGAATTAAATAGGAAAAATGGTGAATGCAGATTAGGGTTTTCTGCGTTTGACAATTAAGTCAAGTAGCGAGTAGCAGAATGAGAATTGCCTAGTGACGTAGGATTTTAGAATCGATCAGAAATAGACCATAATTGGTTGAGATGGTAATGAGCCAATTTTGGGGTATTACATTTTGCCCCTCTTTGAATGAATGTGCGAGTAGCACGTTCAATTCAAAGAAAATCAGAAAGCATGATGCGAAGATGAGATTGGTTCCGAAGTTGATGACACGGAGACCAATTGATAACCTTTTAAGGACTATCTCTAGAACAGAGCTTAATCCCAAGGAATCCAAGCAGAATACCTAGATACTTAAAATTGATAAGCATTTAAAAGATTATCTCCAGAACGGAGCTTAACCTTTAAGGATCCAGCTAGAACACCTAGATACCTGAAATTGATAAGCATTTAAAAGATTATCTCTAGAACGGAGTTTAACCTTTAAGGATCCAAACAAAACGTCTAGATACTTGAGATTGATAGCATTTAAAAGATTGTCTCCGGAACGGAGCTTAACCTTTAAGAATCTAGATAGAACACCTAGATACCTGAGATTGATAGCATTTAAAAGATTGTCTCCAGAACGAAGCTTAGCCTTTAAGGATCTAGATAGAACACCTAGATACCTGAAATTGATAAGCATTTAAAAGATTATCTCCAGAACGGAGCTTAACCTTTAAGGATCCAGATAGAACACCTAGATACTTGAAATTGATAGCATTTAAAAGATTGTTTCCAGAACAGAGCTTAACCTTTAAGGATCCAGATAGAACACCTAGATACTTGAGATTAATAAAAGATAGCAAGATCGAATTATAAGTCATAGAATCATCTTCAGAACGAGGCTTGATCCTCAGGAGTCGGGGTTTAGATTGTCCCAATACTTGTCCATCAAACTCTGAGAAGAGTTGTTATAAGATTGATCAGTTGATGAAAAGATAAGATAGATAGCAAAGATGCCAGATAGGAGGGAGCAAGATGCCCCGAGTGATGAGATGCCTCGAGTGATGTCCCAAGCGATGAAGATTCAGATTGATTTGAAATTCAAGTTCAATGATGTAATCATCCTGCCCCCTCAGGAGCGAAATTGAAAGATGACACACCAAAAATATGATGTAAAGTAGTATACAAAGAGATACAGAAGAAATCTGAGATGTAGTAGATTGTAGAAAGGATCAGAATGATCAAAAGAAAATATGAAGAGATCAAAATGATCTGAAGAAAATTGGAAGTCAATCCAAAGTGATTTCAAGGTCCAAAAGACCAAGTTTGACCAAGGAGTTGACCATAATTGAGCATAGTTGACTATTTCCAAAATCAGTTTTGAAAACATGAAGAATGTAGTGTTGAAAGAATTCCAAGAATCGCAAAGTATCAGAAAGATTTGAGCTGCACAAGCGTTCGATTGCGTCGGTCCCCAAAATTTTAAAACGCGTTTTTGAGGCACTTAGGTGTGTCAAATTTCAAATTCGATCCCGAAAAAGGATTCAGAACGGTCAAAGTAGCCAAGAGAGTGATTAATCGATTATTTGTGCAGTCGTGAAGAACATGATACTTTGAAGAAGCCAACAATTCCTCATCACAAAGGATGGGAACAGAGTTGTAATTGAATCGTGTGCCTATGCAAGTGAAGTATGTAATGCAAGACTGTTAAATGCAACCCTAGGTCTGGTTATTGAGCCTCAACAATTTATCATCACTGGGCATAGAACAAAGCTCATATGTTATACAATTCCCACTGACATTGCAATCATAGGAATATGAATAGAACATACGTTATAGGTTTGTCAGGATTAAATGTAAGCATTTGAGGCACAAGAAGCTAGAATGACCAGAACATTTATCCTTTTTAATATAACAAGTTAACATAAGCATCAAAGCATCAACGCTAGGATGACCTGAATGTTGCTTGCATGGCAGACACACCAAACACACAAGAGATCTATCTTATGCTAAGTGTTCAGTATTTATTCTGTCCGCAACGACCCTTGCGTTCGTAACCTGAGACATAAGTGTGCTAGATATACTCGCAGTGACCCGTACGTTCACTTACCAAGACGAGTATTAGTATTTACTGTAGCATGAAGAGTTCACTTCAACAAACAAGGAAAAGAACCAACATTACTGACATATTCCAATAAAAGGAGTCGAGGTACACACGACCATCCAATACGAGATGGAGGCTCTTATAGTGGACACTCCTTTTATAGGAATAGATCAGCTTATTGGAACTAAACCATAGACAGAAAGCAAAGAAAAAATTATGCCCCCAGTCATTATTTCTCTAGTCGAAGATGAAATCATCGAGTTGCTCGAGGAGATATGATAAAGCAAAACAAAGCAAACAAAGAAAATGCTCAGCAAATTCAAACAAGTATATCATTTTTGAGTTCAATGTTTTTGGGATTGATGTTAAGTATTAGTGTCCAGAGGATGTTTGAAAGAAATCTCTTCAGTAGGGTGACAACAGTAGGTAGACACAGTCAGAACGATTGGTGACTGAGGTCAAAGAGGAATCTTCAAGATGAAGAACCTAAAGGGGATTGAGCGATAGTAGACAGACACAGCCAGAACGACTGGTGACTGACGCAAGAGAGATCTTTCATAAAGGAATCTGGAGACGTGACCCAAGCAACAATAGGCAGACACAGCGGAAACAACTGGTGACTGTTACGAAAGAGATTCTATGAGGAGAATCTTGAAAAGAGTGACACTAGCGACAGTAGGTAGACACATCCAAAATGATTGGTAACTATCACAAAAGAGATTCTATGAGGAGAATCTCGAAAGGAGTGACACTAAAGGGGAATGCCCTCGAGTTGTAACAAGACTCAATCCATGGATACATGAGCGAAAAGTAGGAAAAGTAGAAAAGCGAAAGCATGAAAGAGATTGTACAGAATAGCCAGAAGATGTGCTGCAAAATGGAGCATTGGGAACAAGAGGTGCCTGTTTACCAGATTTTCACCTTCTTGGTAGAAATTTCTCTTTTTTGCTACCATGATGCCTGTTTCTAGGTTTTCACCAATGTCACTTTTCTTGTTTTCAATTTTTTTTGTATTTTTCTTTTTTTTTGATTTTTTTTGCATTTTTTGGAATTTTCAATTTTTTTTTTGTTATTACCAAGGTGCCTATTGCTAGGTTTCCTCCAAAATAATAGATTTTTTCAGGACTTTTTGCAATTTTTAGATTTTTTCAAATTATTAGAACTTTTTCAGAGATTACTAGCTCGCAAGAAGGATTACCTTGATTTTGTTCCAGTGTCTTAGCAAGGTGCAGGACAATATGTAGTAGCAAGTTGGTGGATAAGTGGAGATGGATAGGCAAGGAGTATGAAGCGGTGAATGTTCCCCTCAATGAAAGCCTTCACAAGATTACCCAAGCTAGGGAAAAGGATATAACAATATAAGCTCATGGTGTAATGAAGGGTATCGTGTAAGTAATCCATGAAAATGACCATGTCAAGAGATTGCTAAGAACTGAGTTTTCTTCTTTCTTTCATTGATCAAGACCAAAGGGTTAACTGAATAGGATAGAAAAGTTTGTTATGGAGGTTATGAGTGAATGACTTCAGGAATGAGGACATCTGAAGGATAAGCAAGATCATGATAGGATGTCATGGATGGAAGAATTATGCATGACGCCTATTTACCAGGTTTTCATCATGAGTGGTTTTCACCATAGGACAGATTTATTTTTCTTTACTTTTGCTACCAAGGTGCCTGTTTCCAGGTTTTCACCAAGGCACATTTTTTTCTTTTTTCTGTTTTTCTCGTGAAATATGGGCCTTTGAACCTCACAGACACTTCGACATAGTCTTTACCTTTGGAATCATCCTGGAATAAACATGGAATAGTTCATCTAAGAAGAACCAACAGAGTGACTTGTCGCCTTCTATCTAGAAGGATTTTGCTTAATTAATGTCCTCAGATTTGAGGTGTAGGCAACCAAACCCTCTAAGAACGAAGGATTTAAATGCAATTAAGCTTATATGATATGTAAGTAATCTAGATGAAGTGCAAGCAATTAATCTAAGAAATAAAAGACATTAAGCTAAATGTATGCATTCTTATTTTAAATGAGAATTTAAAAGTAATAGCAATGTGAAAGCTAGAAAGCGAAATGAGTATTTAGTTCGACAACAATTCAATACTATTCCAATTCCAACCTCTGTAATGAGGAATTAGGAGTCTCTTAAATAGAACCTAGGAATCCATCAACGGTTGAGATCAATTCAGATGGACGGACAAGATTGAAGATAAAGTTTAGTTATGATGGAAGATTCCCAAATTAGAGGGAGTTAACTGGCTTAGATCTGAGTGTAAGAGTCAATTAGCTCAGATAGACTTCAGTGTGAGAGCAAGTGATCTAGGTCACTTCTAATTCGATCAGTAGCTATCTAGGAATTTCCATTTTGAACTAAAGAGGAGAATTAGGAAGAATATTTAATTTAATAAAATGAGATATGCTCTCATAAATACCTTTTTTTATTTAATTAAATAATATCATTTAATTAATTAGAGACACTTTTTCTATTAAATTAAATAACTTCATTTAATTAATTAGGAATGACTTCCTATTTAATTAAATAACTTCGTTTAATTAATTAGAAATAACTTTTCCATTTAATTAAATAATTTTGTTTAATTAATTAAAATAGGCATATTTATTAAATTAAATAAATTTAACCCCGTAGTACATTAGCCTTAGGAGAATTTAATTTAATAAAGTATGAATACTTTAGATTAAATTAAATTTAAATCAAATAGGTTTAATGTGGCTAATATGAGTGAGTACTATAGGAATTAAATAGGAAAAATGATGAATGCAGATTAGGGTTTTCTGCATTTGACAATTAAGTCAAGTAGCGAGTAGCAGAATGAGAATTGCCTAGTGACGTAGGATTTTAGAATCGATCAGAAATAGACCAGAATTGGTTGAGATGGCAATGAGCCAATTTTGGGGTATTACATGTTATTGTCATAAAAAATACATGATTCATCACTCCTCAGAAGGATGTCATCAATGCCATCGTATGCTTCAAGCTCCTTGTTTGATTGAGTTGTGTGCAATGAGAAGGTGGTTGTCATGTTATCATTTTCAAACAAATTATCATCATCTGAAGTCTCCAACACGCTCTTTCCTCCAATTAGATCATCCTCTTCAAGATGTTTTTCTATAACCAACTCCAAGTCACCAATGTAGAGAGTTGTATAACCAATACTTGTGATATTTTGCAGGGGCAAGGTTGTGAGATTTTTATCTTCTTCTTTACCGGCCTGAATTTCCTTCTTTGCCTCAACATCATTATACCCCTTACAAATGTGATTAGCTGTCCATGTTTGCTGGCACGTGAAACAAATCTGATCTCTTCTCATTTGGTTTTTGCTCATTTTTGGAGATCCTACAACTTGTTTACTTGATGATGTTAACTCCTATTCAGTCATAAACTCCTTGAACATATCAAACTTATGTTCAATTAATTCCTCCACAAGCTCGTAAGCTATATGTGATATTATATTCCCCTCTCTCCATATCACCAACACATCAGATTTTAATTGCTTACATATGTCATCATTCTCATCAAGGATTAATGACATGATAGTTTTAATGCAAGCCTTCACTTTATTTGGATAATGCTTCCTATATCCACTTAAGAAACCATGAAACATCTGAAGTATCATTCGATCACAACGAAGGTCCAACATGATGATAAAAAATCTAGCTTTTGCCATAATATCCAATATCTTAGTCCTCTTACCAAAGGTAGGGCCTTTGTCTTCCTGCAATCCACATAAGCTGTCCATTATCAATTGAAGGACCTTCTCCATGATGTCATCAGCATAAGCTGCAACCGGAGCTGTTATCCTAACACTCACTCAAACAAGAGGCAACTGTAAGTTTTCACACCATTATTCAGATGCTCCAACATTTTGGACTGTACTAAGGCAACCATTGAAGGTTGCAAGGCCCAATTCAAAACCGTCCAATCAGACTGATCTATTTTGGATAGATATGAATCTAACTCTTCTAATTTTGAAGGAAGATCATCCATACATTTAAGAGACTCTAGTTGCCACCCAATGATATACAGTCCATTCCCTCTCTTAGTTTCTTTCTTCAAATCTCTTAGTTGTTCACTGTTAAATGTGTCATTAAAATCTTTTGTGTAAAGTTTCTACAAATTGTTGTGAATCAAACTTAGATAATACCTTCTATAGTGCTTGTTGAAGATGATCTTACTTGTTACAGACTTGTATAGAGAGATGTCAATAATATTATATTATTTTGAAATGTTCTATTTCTGCCAGTAGGTTGTTTGGATGTTGAATCAACAAATTGTTTTACATCATTTTCTTCAAAAATCATCATGATTTTGAATTTTCAAGCATCGAAGTGTTCTTTCCCATCAAACTTGTCCTTGGGTCTAATTGTGTATGCCATTGAAGATGGAAGAATGATGCTAGATATATATCAAGTTTGATTATTTAATTTGCAGAGCCTAGGTTCGACTACCAGAGCTCTGATACCATGTAAAGTTTTTACAAATTGTTGTGAATCAGACTTAGACAATACCTTCTATGGTGCTTGCTGAAGATGATCTTACTTGTTACAGACTTGTATAGAGAGATGTCAATAGTATTATATTATTCTGAAATGTTCTATTTCTGCAAGTATTGTATAGGGTAGACTTGCTTAAAGGAGCAGACTGTATGTTCTTCTTGTGTGTCCTTTAACTACAACCAAATCCTATTAAATATAGAACCAAGGGGCATGTCCTTACAAAGGACATGTCCCTTCCAAAGTCCGCTTTGACTGATCTCTCAAAATTGACGACTTTCCAAGCAAGATTTAGTTTTGTACTTAACCTAACCAAGGAGATTAGTTAGTTCATAAACTAGTTGTCCAAGATAGGCGCCGATACCTATTAAGAAGATAAGACAATTATATAATGACTTAAGAAGGGATTTAATGCAAGAACAGATTAGTACGATCTGTAATTAGATCAGTATGGTTTAAAGTTATGTAATTAAAACTGCCTCTTAACTTGATAATCATACTGAGAGATATCATATCTAGCAACATCAATTAAGATGAACAAGCAAGGATTGATACTCTATATCTATCTAAATCTTCTTAGCATGTGGTATCATTGAACACATGATACCATATTACTAAACCTGTGATATGACATATCATTGATACTAGTGATAACAATATTGCAAAGAATACAATATACAGGATAAATCCGGAGAATAATTAAATTCTTCATTTATCTAAGTTGTGACTCATAAGTACTAATATTTCTATATCACAACATGATTATGAGTTAAGATCTACCAGAACATAGGATAAACTCCAAAGAATAATAAAATTCTTCCCTTATCCAAATTGTGACTTATAGGCATAACAATGTCTACATCACAATGTGATCTTGAACTTATCTAGATATTACAGTAAATCTCTACTGTTTAGCACATTGTCTAAGAGGTCGTCATCTCTCATAATGTCTTTTATACTAGTGTTCATTATCTCAGAGACTGTTACCTCTTAGATAATGAATACAAATGGTGGAACCCCTAACAGTCAATACCCTGACAATAAAATTATTTTTAAAATAAAAATATAAAGAATATAAATGTATTACAATTCAACTATACTAAGCCTTTTCCTAAAGTGATCTATCTTCACTCAAGAGAGAGGCTTGGTAAGAATATCGTTGTTTGATTTGCAGTGCAAATGTATTCTTGTCTACCATATCTCTTACATAATGGTAAGGAATTTCGATATGCTTGGACCTGTCATGAAAAATTGGATTGACAGAAAGCTTGATTGAACTCTGATTATCACAATGAATAATCGTAGGATTCATGGCTTGACCAAATAATCCCACAAGTAACTTTCTAAGCCAAATTGCTTCTCGAGAGGCCATCGTTGCTACAATGTATTTGGCTTCCATGGAACTTTGTGCTATTGAAGACTGCTTTCTACATATCTATGATATCATTGTTGAGCCTAAACTGAAACAACATCTTGAAGTGCTTTTCTTGTCAGTAACACTTCCAGCCCAATTTGAGTTTGTTTATCCATGTAGGTCCAATTCAACTTTCTCATACTTGAGCCCAAGGTTAAGAGTGCCTTGTAAGTATCTCATGATGTGTTTGACTGCAACTAGGTGAATCTCCTTTGGCTCACACATAAACTGACTTAATGCATTAAAAATATAGCAAATATCAGGTCTTGTAATTACCAAGTACATAAGGGACTCAATCATCTGTCTATAAAGAGTAGAATCTATGGAAGGTGATTCTGCAGTTGCTTCCTTAAGTTTATGTAAATTAGTCTCCATGGGAGAAGACATAGGCTTGCAGTTCCACATTCCAAATCTCTTCAAGATATCTAATGTATATTTTCCTTGATTGAGTATGATGCTGTCAAAATTTTGCCATACTTCTAATCCTAGGAAGTAATGAAGGAGTCTTAAATATTTCATCTCAAATTCTCTGATTAGATCTTTCTTGCATTGATCTATGAGATGATCATCACCTATTATTAGTAAATCATCAACATACAGTATCAAAATTATCAATATCATCTTTATCCCTTTTATAATATAGATTTGGATCAGCTTCATTCTTGGAGAATCCTAAGCTGGTGAGATCTTATCAATTCTTTCATACAATGCCCTTGGAGCCTATTTAAGCCCATAGAGAGCTTTCTTGAGCCTGCAAACAAAATTTTTAGGGTTATGAGTTTCAAATCCTTCAGGTTGCTCAAAATATACCTCTTCAGTGATCTTTCCATTCAGAAATGTTGTTTTTACATCCATCTTATGTACTTTCCATCCCTTTGATGCTGCAATAGCTAGGACTGCTCTTATAGAGGTGTATCTGGCAATAGGAGCAAAGGTTTCTTCATAATCAATCCCCTCTTTCCAAGAAAATCCCCTAGCTATGAATCTGGCTTTATATTTTTCAATACTATCGTCAGCAGTATGCTTGATTTTAAATATCCACTTGGAAGAAACAATAGATTTTCCTTCAGGTCGTGGAACAATTTCCCAAACATCGTTCTTCATAATGGATTGATATTCTTCTGTCATGGCATCCTTCCAAGCTGTATGTTTAATAACATCTGAAACATATGGTTGGTTCTGATTTAGACAAATTACCCATGTTTACTGCATAACTAGAAAATCTTTTGGGTCTTTTGCTTTCTTTGGAAGTTTTAGATGGTGCTTCAAAGTCTTGTGCTTCCTCTACAGTCTTAATAGCCCAAAGTAGTCTTTTCTTAGAATTTTGAGTTTCTTCAAGATTGAGATTTTGAATTTCATCTTCAATTTCTTCAATGTTCTCTCTCTGAGGCTCAAATTTAGTATTTTCTTCAGAACTAGGTAAGGGAGAGGGATCTTTAGAACTTAGGGATCTTTTGAATGCTAAATCTTCTTCAAAAATTACATCCCTACTAAGTTCAATATTTTTCTGACCAGGTATATAAATTCTATATGCTTTAGATGTTCCACTATACCCTACAAAAATACCTTTCCTCCCTGAGGGTTCTAACTTAGTTCTCTTTTCTTTTGGAACATGTATATATATTGGGCACCCAAAAATCCTAAGATGACTTATATTAGGTTTAACCTTAGTAAAGACTTCTTCAAGAGTTTTATCTTTAAGGTAGGAGTGAGGACTCCTGTTTTGAATATAGACAGTAGTACAGGAGGCTTCTGCCCAAAGATAATATTTTAGATTTTGATCAAATATCATAGCTCTTGCAGCTTCTATAATAATCAAAGAAACGTGAATCGGAATCGGATCGGAATCGGCAAGGCCGAATCGAATCGTGAATCGGCAATGAATCGGCGATGAATCGGCAAATTTGAAAAAACCCTTTAAATTTAAAGATTTTAACAATTTAAAACTTATTTCATGCACCCTTTATTGAATATAACTTAAGCACACTATAACATCATCAAATAGAAGTTAAAACTTAACATACATAAACATGAAACATAAAATCCATCACATACGTAACTATGTTATCTAGGATTCTAAAATGTAAATTGTAGGCTAGCTGAAGTAAATAGAAATCAAATGATCATAATGATTTAAATCATAGAATGTATGTAAGATGATCCATAAGACATCAAATCATAAATTTATGTAAGAATCTAAGATGAAGATCCATGAAAGTTTGAAACTTTGAAACATATGTCTATCAATGATTCAGTATCAATATCTGTAAACAAAATATAAAAACAAGGCTCCAGCTCAAGCCTCAGGCTCATAGTCATCATCATCCTCAACATCATCCTCAAGCTCGGCTACAGCCTCAGCCTCAGCCTCTGAGTATCCAGTCTGCCTAGTAGCAAGGCGTCTAATGTAGGTCCTAGAGGACTGTCGAGCCATATCTCCCGCATATAAGATGGGCTCACGAATGTCGCTAGGGCCTGTGTCTGTGCGTGCACGTGTGCGTCTACCAATGCCTGAAGAACGTGCTCTAGCTGCCTCAGCCTCTATATCCACCTGGTCAATCCACGCACGGTCTTCCTCAGTGAAGACTGGATCTACAACCTCTGTGAGCCACTCTGATTCTGGATCAATCTCCTCCAGAATGATCGGAGAGGAGTCAGTGCCCAAAATCTGTCTGATCCTAAGACGGAGGTTGTAATGAACGAAGACAAGATCATTCAACCTCTGCACTGTCAACCTGTTTCTCCTCTTCGAGTGGATGTGCTCGAACATGGACCAACTGCGCTCACATCCAGAAGCGCTGCTTGGCTGACTCAGAATACGAATGGCAATTTTTTGAAGTTTTGGGGTTGTGGCCCCAAACATTTGCCACCATCTATCTGAAATAAGGGAAAATAAAAATAATTAGTCTCATTTACAAATTACAAATTACAAGTTAACTCTAAAATTACATAATCAACTTTAAGTTTAGAATCTAGATTCATGAACATTGAATATATTATTTAATTTTTACCTGGCTGTATTGTTTCCCGAGCATCTATGGCTACCCTGCTAGAGAAAAGTGGCCCTTCTTTATTATTGAACTTATCAAGCTCAATAATTGCAGCACTGCTATCCTCATCAGTACTCAACCTCTGGATCACTGTATATAATCCGGTGAGAACCTCCTCATCCGCCTTGAAGTCAGGACGGAAACGAAATGCCGAATTCAAAAAGTAAGCTGCTGCATGGATGGGTCTGTGGAGCTGATTCTGCCATCTCCTATCAATGATGTCCCAAATAGGGGCATACTTCTCCTGCACTCCTGCATACTGAGCTCTAATGGCCTCCTTGGCCCTATCCATGCCCTCATATATGTAGCCCATAGAGGGCTTCTCCCCATCAGCAGTTCGTAGGAGAGATACAAGAGGCTCAGTGGCCTACATATAAAGTAAAACAAAAATTTGAGTCAAAACTTAAACATAGAATAATTCAATAATATAAGGTAAAACTAAATCATTAAACAATTAGCATAGTAAACTGTAAAATATTAAATGTTAAATTGCAATAAAATTACCTTAAGTATTTCTCTAGCAGGTTTCCAAAAACCATCATCATCAAATATGCAATCCACCACATCTATCCCTGCAGTGGTCGTAGCATAGGAAGATGAAATCCACTCCTGCCCAACAAACATGCTCCTCAAATCATCCCTTGATGTCAACAAGGACTGCAAGGTGATGAAATTCGAGGCAAACCTCGTGATCCCTGGACGAGCTAACTCTTTGTCTCCTGTGTACTTCCTCATTGTGCTAAGGACAAATGAATGATTATAAATAAACTTACATATGTTTTTTGCCCTTTCCACACATGACTTGACTCACTCAAGTTTGCCAATTTCCTCCAACATGAGGTCAAGGCAGTGTGCTGCACAAGGGGACCAAAATATGGTGGGGTGCCTCTCCATCAAAAGTTTGCCTACAACAATTTTAAGATAATTAGAAATTCAAATTTCAAACATGTTAGAACTTAGAACTTAGGAAACTTAGAAATTCTAAGTTAGAATTAGAAAAAGTTCAAAATTCAAATAAATTTATTTTCAAAACTTAAAAAGTTAAAAGTTTACCTGCAACAACATAACTTGCTGCATTATCCGTCACCACTTGCACCACATGTTGTTCCCCCACCTCTGCTATAACTTCCTCAATAACCTCACATAAGTATGTGGCGTTTTTTACATGAGCAGAAGCATCAATGGATTTGAGGAACATGGTATATCCTACAAGTAACAAAACAACGAATTATAATTACTATTAGCAATCAACAAATCAAAATTTGAAATAGTCAATCACGATTCAAAATTATGTATGTAGGAAAGTAGAATGATCAATCACCTCCACAGGATACAAGAAAATTGAGGAGTGTTCTTCCCCTCCTATCTGTCCAACCATCAGTCATGATGGTGCAACCCTTTTCGATCCACTCCTTTCGGTTGTCCTCAAGCTCATGCCTCATATCCTCAACCATTTCCTCCAGGAGGTATCCACTCAACTCAGCCTCAGTTGGGGCTTTAAACCCCGGACCACAAATGGCAACTGCATCTATCATGTTCTGCCAATAAGGAGTCCTGTCACAAATAGATAATGATATTGATTAGAAATTTAGATGTCAAAAACTAAAATCATAAAACAAGTAGATATAATTAAAGTTTTACTTTTACTTTTAACTTTAACTTTGAAGATAACAAAGAAAAAAGAATCAATTACCTGGCTGCAATAAATGGAATGTTGCAAAAGTACCAGAATTTGCAAATCTCTTTTCTGGCAGCATCATGAATCTCCTTGTTCAAACTCATGCCCTCAAGCGTGGGTTGGGAGCCAGGAGTAGTGCGGGGCACAAAGTAACTATCCATTCTGCTTTTCCGCACTCTAGGCCGCAATAGGTTGGTGTTGGACTTTGTCTCAGTATGAGACCGACTACCACTAACACTCACATGAGCACTAGCACTAGGATGAAAAGGAGGCCTAGAAGAACCCTCCCCAACACAACCTACGGATGCGGAAGCTGATGCAGATGCACTTGCAGATGTAGATGCGGTTGCGGATGTGGGAGCACGGGAGCCAATACCTCTTAACCCTTCAAGTTGCATTTTCTTAGTCAACTTGTCTTGTTCAATTTTTTCTAATGCCACTAAACAAGAGCGTTTTGCCTCAGCGGTTTGTTGAGTGCAAACTGTGACATCATGGCCAGGTATGCCAGCAATGTGGTATTTCAATCTATAGATACCTCCCGAATTTATTTTTTCTTTGCAAAATATACATTTTGTTTGATATTTGGTTCTCCCAGGAAACTCTTCATTATATTTCCAGCATTCATCTTTTTTACCCATTGTGGAAATTGGAAAATGAAAGCAAAGGGCTGCTGCAATAAAAAAATTTATGTAAAAAATCAAAGTTTGCAACTAATAAACAAAAACTACAAAACAACAAACCCTAGTTTGCAATTTAGTAAAACTAAAAATAAAAAAATTCAAGATTTGCAAATGAACACTAAAAAAATTTAACAAAAAATGCATACTACACTAACATGCAAAAAAAAAACCAACACTTACCTCTTGCAAATGAGTTGAGGAGTGTTGATATTGACTCCTTAATGCTCCCAATGCAATTTATGGCCTCCCCAAATGGACTTCTGATCTCTTTGGTGCTCTTCCTTCTTGCCGGTTGGAAACCTATGGATTCTCTTTTCTCTTCTTCTCTCTCACTCTTCCTCTCTTCTATTCATACTAAGCAAATAGAAGGCTCTTTAGGGTTATAACAAAGAGGAAAGTCAACTTAGAAAGCAAATAAAACATGTGTTTTTTTTTTAAAATTGAACTTTCTATCCTTGCTGCCGCGGCCGATTTCTGGAGATTCACGATGGCGATTTTGGCGATTTTTGCCATGAATCGCCGATTTTCGCGATTCAGGCGATTCACGCGAAAAAATCGCCACCAGCGATTTCCGATTCCAAAAAAATCGGGAGCCATGAATCTTATCGCGATTTCGGCGATTTCGGTGATTTCATGGCGATTTTTGGAACTATGATAATAATCCTATTCTTCCTTTCTGCTACCCCATTTTGTTGTGGTTTATAAAGAATGGTATACTCTTTGTTAATTCTTGTTTGTTTACAAAACTCTTTAAACAAAACTGAGGTATATTCCCCTCCATTATTAGTCCTAAGAGTTTTAATTTTATGTCCTAATAAGTTTTTAATTAAGTTTTTAAATTCTTTAAATCTCTTAAGGATTTCTTTTGATTCTTTACATTTTAAGAAGTAAATCCAAGTTTTCCTAGAGAAGTCATCTATAAAAAGTATATAGTACCAAAATCCTCCAAGAGAAGGAATAGATATAGGTCTACATAAATCTGAGTGGATTAATTCCAAAACATTGTTAGTTTTTCTAGTGCTATCATGAAATGGACTTTTGGTGTTTTTACCCAGAGTGCATCCTTTGCATATGCTTGAATGATCTTTATTTAACTTAGGTAAACCAGTAACCATCTTCTCCATAGTTGATAAGGTTTTGAAATTTAGATGTCCTAACCTTCTGTGCCATATTTTGTTTATATCAACAGCTTCATGAATTAAGGCTTGAATGGGTCAACTAGGTTCTGAATTTAATTCATACAAGTATCCCTTTCTTTGACCAATCAATTTTGCCTTCTTAAATGAGGAGTTCTTAGCCCAAGTCATTAATTTACCATCCATGAAGGCAACATTATGTCCATCATCTTCAAGTGTTGTAACCGAGATTAGATTCCTTTTTATTCTTGGTACATTGAGTACTCCTTTGAGATGTAGAGAACTACTTGACTTTAGTTTCAAGGTGCAATTTTCAATTCCTTTGACAGAATGTGCTGAATTGTCACCGATGGTGACTTCGCTATTAACTTTTTCCGATATAAAGTCTAGTGCTTCTTTGTATCCTGTAATATGTCGAGATGATCTACTATCAATCACCCATGCTTTAGTTGAGACCTCATTTTATAGAGCCAATACAATACATGATTCTCAAGATCATAGTTATTTTCTTTCCTAGTAATGTTTGTATAGTGTACTTGCTGCTTAGAATTCTTAGGGCAATTAGATCTGTAGTGTCCAAACTTTTCGCATTTGAAGCATTTTATTTTGGATACATCTTTCTTAGGTTTGTCATTCTTTTGATTATCCTTGTTCTTCTTGAAGTGCTTCTTCTTACCTTTATAGGAATTTGTGTTAAGAACATGAAGTTCTTCGTCTTCAGTTTTCAACTTCTCCCCTTTCTTAAGTTTTCTGGATTCTTCTTGAAGACAATCTCCCTTAAGTCTATTGAAGTCAGGAAGATTGTCTCCAACACTTACTCGTGCGAACGTTTCCCATGAATCTGGTAACCCATCTATGGCCATCAGTGTTAGTTCCTTATCATCAATTATGGTTCCTATACTTGCAAGTTCATCTCTTAGACTGGCAACCCTTAGGAAGTAAGAATTCATCAGTTCTCCCTTCTTTATCTGTATATGATTTAGTTGCCTTTTTAGTGCGAGGACTCTAGTTGCATTGTTGACCTCATATGCATTTAATAATGCATTCATCATATGAAATGCTGTTTGATGTTTCGTTAGCATGGGTACTATTTCATTTTTCACTCCATCTAATATGATCTGCATGGCTTTCTTGTTTCTTTTATTCCAAATAGTTTTATTAGGTTCAACAATAGGTTGTTTGGATGCTGAATCAACAAATTGTTTTACATCATTTTCTTTAAGAATCATCATGATTCTGAATTTTCAATCATCAAAGTGATCTTTCCCATCAAAACTGTCCTTGGGTCTGATTGTATATGCCATTAAAGATGGAAGAATGATGCTAGATATATATCAAGTCTGATTATTTAATTTGCAGAGCCTAGGTTCGACTACCAGAGCTTTGATACCATGTAAAGTTTTTACAAATTGTTGTGAATCAGACTTAGACAATACCTTCTATAGTGCTTGCTGAAGATGATCTTACTTGTTATAGACTTGTATAGAGAGATATCAATAGTATTATATTATTCTGAAATGTTCTATTTCTGCAAGTATTTGTATAGGGCAGATTTTCTTTAAGGAGCAGACTGTATGTTCTTCTTGTGTGTCCTTTAACTACAACCAAACCCTATTAAATATAGAACCAAGGGGCATGTCCTTACAAAGGACATGTCCCTTCCAAAGTCCACTTTGACTGATCTCTCAAAATCGACGACTTTCCAAGCAAGATTTAGTTTTGTACCTAAACTAATGAAGGAGATTAGTTAGTTCATAAACTAGTTGTCCAAGATAGGCGCCGATACCTATTAAGAAGATGAGACAATTGTATAATGACTTAAGAAGGGATTTAATGCAAGAATAGATCAGTACGATCTGTAATCAGATTAGTATGATTTAAAGTTACGGAATTAACATTTTGAAAACACCTTGTGTTTCAGATTTTCCATTGTCTTATTGTGCTTCAACCCAAATCTGTTATCTGTTTACAGAAGATCAATATTTTGTATTTTTGATCCCTTAAGATTGACTACTGTACTGCCCTATTATTGTGTCCCAATGACCAATACTGATTGTAATTAACAGTTAAAGTGTCCTCTTCAGATTGAATAATCTGCTGCGATCTGCTTCTTACAAGGTACCCAAACTTCCAGCCAATATTTTAAACAGAATCTACCACCAAATGTCTGTAACTGAAGAAGAAAGAAATGATTTACTTCTCCTTGCGTGATATTTTCTGGTGCTACGCTATCAATATACTTTCACAGAATCTAGTCATGACCACCTTGGATTATTAAATATTTACCGTAGTAAGAAATGGCTTGAAGAGAGTTCCACATAAATTTCTGCCTTAAACATTAGGAAGAACAAGCTATATGGACCCATTGAAGGCGAGGGAGTCAACCAATAGATTCCACTTCGCAAGTAGAGAAATATTGATATCTCAATGATTTCCTATCAATATTATACTAGCCCCAAACTTACACGACAATCTGTTCCTTTCACTTAGCTTCTGACACATTCGATTTAAACTCTTGCCATAGTCATACATGACAATCTGGCATCTTGCCCATTGGTTTTATTGACAGAACTCCAAGGAATTATGTAACGGCAATTGATCTCTGCTCACACCAACTCGGACAACTCAAGAATCACAAAGAATATCCACGTTCACGTCTTAAGTCCCATTGCATGTTGCTCTGGAACTCTTTTACTGTTATGCAATTTGGCAGACAACTAAATTCTCGCCTTTCTCTTGGTTATAACTAATCTTGCAACTAACATCTTTTCTAGTAACATCTTTGCCACTTGAAATCTATAGATACGACAACTTCTAGATCGTGTTACTGGCAACTACCAATATGTTCCTCCGTAGGGTAGGCAATGGAAATTTTCCTTCAACGCACAACGGAAACAATATTATTGTTGGAATATTAAGCATGCCATTTTCACATAGCCACAATCAATTGAGGTTACCAACAAACTTTGAGCGAGCTTCCTCCCAGTATGTGATAGTAAAATTACTTGGTCGCCACCTGATTCACGACAATGGAGAATAACGTAATTTTAAAAAATTGTTTCAAATATGAAATTGCACCAAAGGAGCAAGGCTCGAAAGAGAAGATAAAGTGCCAGTATTGCAAAAACATGGACTAGAACGTTCACTATGATGCCAATAATGTGATTTGCGTCAACCAATGGCTCCAAAAAAAACTAACCTAGGGTCTTGTAAATGAACCTCAAATGACACGTCAATTATCCGTATAAGGGATGCCTCCTAAATTTTTGATCCCTGCATTAAGGCTTAATCATTGGCCAAGAATATAGACTTGTCTATTACCACTTCAACGGAACTTGTAATACCATCTCCTTCCTCTACGTTGATTACTTTGATTAGCAACATGACACCAACATAGGTCCAGCAAATAAGGAACTATGATTCCCTGGAAAGATTTTATTCACCGCAATCCATCACAACATGTAATTTTCGAAGTTTGGCTCAATTGATGAACTTGAATCTCTGTCAAAGGAATTGAATATTCATCGGTGTAAGCACAACGGTCTTAGGCACCACTTAGAAACTTCACTGCTTTTAGAGGCAAATAGAATTTCTTCCTCCGCAACATTTTTTGATTTAGAACAGTTCTCACTTTCATCACCATCATCTTAGGCTGAAGCCTATTTCAAGTTGGTCTCTTTTTTTGGTTTTACAAAGTTTGGAGGACCTATGGGGGGTTTTAGTCTCCTCGGTAATTTCAGCATCAAAATCAATTTGAAATTGGCATTTTAGAGGTTTTAGCTTTAGATTTAGGAGGTGGGACAGCCCTTATCTTTCCCTTTTCATGCTTACCCTTGTTAGAATCAGGGAAAGTCTCGCTGAGTTTTCTAGCTAGTTTTTTTGAGATATTTTCGAGTAGAGCTAGGAGTGTCCATTATGTTGGGTGAGGAGGGAGTAGAGGAAGCAGGGAGGACAAAGGGCCAAGCGCAAGTGGTAGAGACGAAACATGATGTCCTAGTGTAAAATGATAAAACATTTGCTGTGATTCTTGGTTTCCACCACATCCTTGATAGAGCTTTCAAGCAAATGCAACAAGTAAAAGGAACAAAAAGTGCATTATAGTTTCTAAAATGATTGAAAGAGAAGAGGTGATGGTAGTAGTACACACCGAAATGCCCCTCCAACGTAAAAAACTTCATCACCACCAAGCATACATGGTCACATGATTCCAATAGTTGTTCACGGTCATAGTCACCCCGTTGACAAGTTGTTCTCCATTGTGAAAGAATTGGTTAAGGCCAATAGCATCCAAAATTTTGCTGGTTTTTATCCACTTGCACCCTTCAGTTGAAGACCGGTAGCCTACACAATCACCTCCTTATTGACCTCAAACAAGATTCTGCCCATAGTAACCCTTTTAGCCTCCCAAGAATTAACAAATTGTTTCGACGGACTCTCATTGTGTCCATTCATCTATATTTTGTAAATGGTGATGTTCCGCCCTCCTTGTAATATGCTAGACTGTCCCATTATTCTTCCACTCCTCACTCTTGTCTGTGTCAACCCTTTTGTGGTCTCCTTCCATGGTAACACAGGGCAAGCTAAAGTAGTTATAGAGAGTAGGGCTCAAGAAATGGGCATTATCACTATGAGAGAAAAACCACAAATTTGATCTTGTTGGAAATGATTGTATAGAGGCAAGAAAAATAATCATAATGAGTGCATTTATTATACTTCATGCCTTTGACATCACCCAACTCATTTTTGGTAGTTTCCTCATGCGAGAAGTTGTTCAAAAGGTAAGGACTAGGATAAATGATATTCTCGGACATGGAAAGGGATTTAATAAAATCCATGCCTTGCAAATATCCCACTTTTATCTAGGTGGTATGAATTATAATGTCTGTGTCCCATAATATCTTCATGATAAATAGAGTGGACACATAAGCTTAGAAGAATATGTCCATGTGGCCAATTCAAAACATAAGAAAACATGTTTTCTGACGGGTAGGACTTTAAAAGACCATTAATAATGTCTAAGAGCACCACAAAGCCCCCCATAAGGGTCCAGTTCATGGCTTTGTTAACATTCATGAGCTTGTGTAGGAGTGTCATTTATCAGAAAGGTGAGTCATAGGGGGTAGAGAACTCTTTCTGACATTTAATATCAACATGGTCCAGCCCTAGAGAGGCCATATGGTCAGCATCAACATTTCCTTCCCTGTAAGTGTGCTAAATAGTAAACTCGTCAAATCTGTTGAGCAGGGAGAAAATGCCCTCAATTATACCTTGGACAGACCATCTAGGGGTCCTAGTCCCTTTGGTGGCTTCCATTTCTAATGAAGAATCCTCTTCAATCTCTAAAGTTTGAATGCCAATTGAGAGGGAAAATCTAACTCCCCATAAAAGAGCCATGCTCTCAGCTTGATTGCTAGTAGAGTCCTGTAAATGTCTAAAATAAGCAGCAATGAGGCCTTACCATTGTGTATGTAATGTCAGATGAAATTATCTTAAAGGATGCTTTCGTTATCTATAGATGCAAATGTGAGGAATTTTATGAACTTTATAAGAGGTTTATGCAACTAGTTTGTCACGACTTAGTGACAAATATAGTTCTCAAGTCTGTAGTGAGTGTAGCTGCTGATTGTTGCAATCAATCACTATTAAATTAATATCTTTGGTAATACCCTCTTGGGTCCTCTCAGTCTATTGGTGAATCTCTATTTTACCACCTTGATGAAAAATCTCCGGCCCTTAAAGTGAGAAGAGTTGTAGGATTCTGGAGTAGTGGTTTAGGGACCCAAGATGAGGGAATAAACTAGAGGGTGAAACACCCAAAGTAGTGGATTACATTAACCATTCTTTATCCATTAAAAAATTCTTAGAGGTGCTTTTGTTAGAAGTGAGTTCTCTTTCCTTGCAATCATTACGAAATGTAGAAATTTTTTTTATCTGTGTAATGAAAACTTTTAGAGGTTATCATAAGAGGTCTAGAAAATAAAAAATACACATTATTCAAGTAAAAAAAAATTAAAGTTTTAAACCCATTGTGTATTCGTGTGAATGGCTAAAACTTAAAAGTAAGTGTTGAACATATTGATTTCTTAGTTTGTTAATAAAGAAGGATGTGCTGAAAGCATCAATGAATACAAGAAGAATGTTAAAAATAGGTATAGGGTTTAAGTGTTTAGTGGCAAATAAACTAAAGAGAGCATTATACCTAAAACTGATTTTTTTGTTTATAAGATGATGTAATAAAATTTACAGATATTTTATGATTTTGTGATAAGTAATGTCACTAGATTATCCTTTGTTGATCTTGAAGACTTTGTATTCCTTTTCATCTCCAAGTTTTCTAATGTATCTATAAATATGCAGGTGATGGTTATATTGTATAGTGTGGGCTTATCCTGGTCCTAACTCAAACACGACTATACTGGATAGTCACATTTCATAGTCGTTTGAGGGGACTAGCGGCCTTGCAGCCTAGCACTTTTATTCCTTGCGTTGTTTCAATTCCTCAAATCAAAGTAGTATCCTTGCCCACCTGTGATAGGATATGTGTTCTTTGTTTGTGCCACTTGTTGCCCAAGTTTCAGTCTATATCCTTGCTTTAAGGTTTTGAATCAAGTCAAGTGTCGAAGTCTAGATTGCCTATAGGATGATCTTTCTTCTCATCATCCCTTTGAGTCAACCTAATGCGGGAATCATATGAGCAATGCATCAGTCCAAAGCTAGGTGATTAGGGTTTTGGGAGGGTTTGTTCATGCTTTTCTTGATGAGAAGAAGGTCTAAAGGTTCTAAAGATTCATATGTTCCTTGTTCCCAATCATGTGAAAGACAGATTTATGTTGATAGGCAGTCTTTCATCTCTAAAAGTTTCTAAATCTAATGGTCAAAGATCTATATCTAGAGAAGGATATACTTTCACATATATATATTGAGCAAATGTAGAAGAGAACACTAAAAGACTGAGGTTGAACATTGATATATAGATCATGAAAATAGTTCAGTATCAAGATCCATTGAACTCAACACAGAATGGATGTTCCAAAATGCAGAAATGGTGAAGGAACTAAGGCTGAGGTAGTATTGACTTTTCTGAAAACTAAATTTATGGTTGATTTTTAATCCGCATGCATACGTGAAAAGTTGCAAAGTCAAACAAACGAAATAATGCATTTCATTGGTCAGTTGAAAAGTCTAAAGCTTAGGTGTCCGGTGGGCCATCACTTTTCACAATGCATAGTCAGAGTCTAGTCACGAGGTGCCAACAAAGCAAACTAGTCTAATATCAGATCTTCCAAGCAGTGAAGTAATGCCACATGTATGCCATGATGTACCTAGTTGGAATTTGAACTCACATCGCAAACTAAACAATGAAGTCTTTTTCGTAAGCCGTAAGATCTTAAAAGATCTACGGACGCCGCTTTTGCGCTTTTCAGAGATGCTCTAAGTTTAGACAATGTGGGCAAGCGACTTGCTGGCACGTAGCTGTGGGGCCAAATTCAATTTGCGAGTTGCAAAAGAAGATTGTCAAAATGGATGCCAAATTGGCATGCTATGATTGGTCAGGTTCTTTGACATGACGGAAGTGGGTCAGCCTTACATGATCGTCTAATCTTGGGAGATCAACGATGAACACTTGCTTGCTTTTTGAAGATGCTCGGACTTTAAACAATGCAGGCAAGCGACTTGTTGACACGTGGATCTGTGGGCCCTCGTTCATCGAAAGTCTTTGTTGCACAGTCATAACAAAGGTAATAAAGGTTTCATCATGATCGTCAGATCGTGTAAGACCAACGATGGAAATTTAAACTGGCAGTAACCATTGGAATATGAAATATGTAGTTGTGCGAAATAGCAAAATATGAAAGATTAAAAGGTTTCTGTAGGATTTGTGAAATCACAGGAAGCTGAAAGGTCATGGGGTGTTTTCAGGAATATTATGGATCGTCAGTAGAAGATATACCAAGTGCTCATATCATGATAATTTTATATTTTATTCTTGTCTATTATATGACTGTTGCTCTGTCAGAATTAGAAGAGGATAACAACTAGCTATAAATGTAACCTCATTTGATAATGAAAGGGTCGGAAAACTTGATGGTGAATTGGTCTATAATTCCATTTACAGTATTTTCTTCACATGTTTTGTTGCCCATGCATAGATTAGCTCTATATTAAGAGTTGAAGAACAATTATATGTGATCCTGTGATAATTAGGTGGATTCCATTTCATTTTGATATTTGCAGTAGAAGTGATTCTATTTACTTTCCTCATATATGATTTTGCTTCCTCTCTTGTTCATTTCATATCATGTTAGATAGTTTCATTGGGAAATGAAAGATAAATGTATATGAATCTATTAGTTATTGGTTGGTTTCCATTTCATTCAAGGCTGATAGTGAAAGCAATTCCATTTGCCCTCATGTGCATTTCTTCTTTCTTTCCTCTTCATATTTAGATGATTAAGACTGTATTCAAAATAGAAGTTGAGGGTCAGGAATCTTAAGATAGTCTATTATAATCATTCCATTGGGTGTGAGAGGTTGTCCAAATCTATTTTCCCTGAATTGTTTGTGCCTCCAAACAATTTGGTTATCCTTTACTGCTCTTAGGTTAAGAGCTTATAATATCAATACTTCTGATCTCATAAAAACATATTCATTGCATATCATTGCAAATCATAGGGAGCCGTACCTAATTAATTCAGAGGGCAGTGATAGAATACTTACACTGACCCATTTCTTGTTAAACATCCTTTTGTTTCCTCACATTTTGGGCATTTAGAGTCAAGGTAAAGCCAAGTTAGAAAGAGGGACAAATTGTTAACTAACACCACTCAAACTGAGTTCTTAGTAGGGTAAACTTTAAGAAACCCCCCTCCAAAAAAAGATATAAATTATTGACAATTCTTTCATTATTTTGAAAAACCAAATTATTTTTATTGGTGAATCTCTCAATTTTTTTTATTTTAAATATTATTTACATTGACAATTATTTTGGAATCATAAATTTTGAGTAGAAAATACTGGCGAATCTCAATAATAATAGGAAGTTCGCTAATCGTTATGGAATATTACAAATCAAAATTGAACATGTTTTATCTCATAGAAATTATGAGGAGAATTACATTATATTTTAAATCAATAGTGAAAACTAAATATTGGTAATATATCCCTAAAGTAACTAATAATTATGATAATTATTCGTGAATTAATTTTAATTTCTTCAATAATATATAATATTTAGGTGAATAAAATCTAATCATGTATTGAATATTGTGGCAAATCTTTGAGTTTAAATTTTTTAATAAAATAAATTATTGAGCGATTTTAAATATTTTATAGCCAAATTTAATAAAAATGTGGCGATTTAGGTTGCATTAAATCTTAAATTATTAGCCAAATTACTAGCAAATTTTTTCTAAAATTCACAAAATTACGAATATTCACCACTAAAAAACACCCTAGTTTTTGGCAAAAAGGAAGTACATGCAAAGCAATGCATATGGACTCAAACTCACATAAATCAAAGAGGCCAATGCCACTCATGGTTTCAAATTTTATCTCATCAATGTGATTCTGTAAATACTCATTTAATCAATAGCTACTAGCACCAAAAGAAATAGAGAATGCATAAGGTATCATGTGTCATCTAATTTCTAATAGATGGTGTTTGGTATGTGTCATCTAATTTCTACTAGTGAAAATTTTCTTGCCCTGTGGGATTTAAAGTTTAAAATTGTTTTCATATGCAACAGCCTGCCTATTTGGAAATGCTAAAACATGTTTGGAACTTGTAAATCGCAAAGTGTAAGGTGTTAGGTCCTATTCGTAACATTAAAGTTCTTATGAATAAATTTGATCTCAGGTTTATAAGGAATTCTCATCCTCCATTATCAGATCAATAACTCAAATAAGTAGAACATGCTAGCTACTTTATGTATAATATTTTGCATATGCTTGAAATGATTGCCTGTATTACATGGTTGATTAGGGAACAGCGGATGCGGTGAGACAATACTTATGGCTACTTGATGAACATCCTGTGATGGAATTTCTAATATTAGCTGGAGACCATCTTTATCGGATGGATTATCAAAACTTTATTCGAACTCATCGCGAAAGCCATGCAGACATCACTGTTGCAGCTTTGCCTGTGGATGAGAAGAGAGCAGGATCCTTAGGTTTGATGAAGATTGATAATAAAGGCCGCATTATTGAATTTGTGGAGAAACCCAAGGGAGAAAAACTGAAGGCTATGGAAGTATGTATTTGTTCTAATGCTGCGGTAGAAACACAAGTGTTATGTCTTCTTAATTTGGTTGCTTGTACATAGGGTGCAACTATTTTACTTAAATATCAGATTTATAAGTGTATTAATTTTTTCTTTCATTTTTGACCATAAGGCTTTGGTCCTAATAGATGTCACTAATCTTTGAACCTTATTCTTTCCTTTCGGCTGTTTTTATTTGAACCCAGGTGAAAACCTTAGTTGGAGGTCCCAATGACGATCAGCAAAAGGAAATTCATTACATTGCAAGTATGGGCATTTATGTAATTAGTAAAGAAGTGATGAAGAGGTTACTGAATGAAGATTTTCTCCAAGCCAATGACTTTGGAAGTGAAATAATACCCAATGCTACGTCAATTGGGATGAAGGTGTGTTAGAAAACTTATTTGTTGTTTTCTTGGGAGATTTTTTCATTTATAGATAATAGAACAATATTCTAGATGATGCTACCATTTTGTTTGCATTTTGCTTTCGTCGTATCTTGTATTTGCACTAAACTCATCAGGTTAATCCATAAAACGTTGTTTTCTGACATATCGCATTACCAAATTTATAAAGTCCCTTGCTAAAATACCACTAATATTTACCAATGCTGAAGTATGGAATTTTGTCAAACACTTGGCATGCAATCTGGACTGTACTGCAGTGAATATGTTCTAGGAGCATTCTGTCAAACACTTGGCATGCAATTGAATTAAATTATTATGAAAATGATAAGAGGGATAATTGTTTAGCAATAAATCCACAAATTGATGCAAAAAACAGTGCAAATATATTTATGTGTTCAATACAATTGCCAATTACAACTTCCAGATTTTGACAATGTTCAGATTTGTAATTGTTTGGCACTAGAAAACTGCTACAAGTATGCAATGCAAGTAGACTGTATGGTTTGAGCTGATCATGAATGTTTGTCACATACAATAGACACAAAATGAAATATGCAATGCAAGTAATGACTGATTTTTAATGATTGTTACAGCAATAACTGAAAGTTCACACCCTTGTTACAATTTTGGCATCTATCTAGCAAATGCAATCGAATTAGAGGAACCTGGGAAATTTGTTGTTGATTGCATTGGGAATGCAGATGCTGTAGATGAAAACTGAACTGTTTGTTGTACCCAAAATGAAGTCCGTACACTGCTGCTGTGTCAGGCTGTACTGCACTGTCTGGTGCGATTTTTATATTAATTTTTTGTCTTCAATAACATGTGCCGAAAATGCTATAAACATGGATGCCTGGGCTAGGATAAGTGCCTCCCACAATATAAAAATCAATCTCTCAGCCGAATAGGAGATACAAGCAAAAATTTGAGTTCTGGTTGGAAATCGATCCTTGCTGGGAAACCACCAAAAACTCCTGAAATGTTCTCCAAACAATGCCAATGCACTTCTTCTAATAAGTAGATGGAAAATCAGTCCTTGGATCACTGAAAAATGCAAACCCTCAGTCCAAATCTGAGTACACCATTGAAGCTCAACATGAAATGGTTGATTTACCACTTCTAATGTGCAACCCTTCAGAAGATCTTTCACCTCCTCAGTTATGCAATCTCTTGAGAGGTATCGTTCTCAAGGATTATGCTGAATATTTGCAGACTATCAAGCCTCACAAATGCTCAAGAGAAAATGGAGTAGAATTATCAAATCCGGTGTGTCCAAATGAGAGGCCAAGCCCTCTATATATTTACTTTTCTAAGAAGTTACTAAGAACTTTTAGAAACATCCATTATAAAATCCCATTATAATGCACTTTAATAATAAATAACTTTATATATAAAAAAATGCAACTCAACTTAGAATCATAACATGTAGGCCCCGTATAAAAAAATGATGATAAAATATAAATAAAATAATATCTCCAAGAGCATAATGAGCCATCCAATCACCCAATAAATGCCAAAATGACTCTCTCATCAATCCCTTCTGCCTACGAGAGTCTGTAATAGGCAAATCCACGAACAATGCCATGTCGTACTAAAGAGGGGACATTACAGTCCGCCCTCCTAAAATTGCTTGGCCTCAAGCAATCTCAATGCCGGGTGCTGCAGAATAGCTTCCCCCTCCCAAGTAGCATCCTCAACAAGTAGATCTTTCCACTTAACCAGGTATTCTTTGATCACCCTCCTGCGAAGTTGCTTTTCTCTGCTCTCCAGGATGGATTTTGGCACTAGGATCAATTTTCCCTCATCATCTAAGGGAGGTAATATTGTAGACGGCACAACATTCTGACCCAATGCCTTTTTGAGGCGTGATACATGAAACAAATTGTGCAATCTGCTGTCTGCTGGAAGCTTCAATTCATAAACCACCTCACCAACTCGGCTAATAATCCTAAATGGTCCATAATAGCGTAGCTTGAGTTTCTCCGCACCACTCTTCTTGAGAGTGGACTGCCTGTATGGTTGCAACATGAGGTAAACCATATCATCTACCTCAAAACTATGCTCAATCCTCTTCTGGTCTGCATACTGCTTCTGCTGGTTCTGGGCTCTAGCAATATTGTCCCTGAGAGTAGCAACTATATCCTTACTCTTCTATAATAATTCACCTACACTGGGTACCCGACTGTCACCCAACAACAAATCCAAGAAACTGGGTGCGTCATAACCGTAAAGTGCCATGAAGGGTGTCATCTGTGTAGTCATGTGGTATGTAGTATTGTAGCAATACTCGCAGAGATATATCCACTTGACCCAAGCTCGCTGCTGAGCTACCACATAATTCTTCAAATACCCCTCCACCCATTTGTTCACAATTTCTGTTTGACCATTGGTCTGTGGGTGATAGTGAGTGCTAGGTGTAAGCTTGGTGCCACACAATCGGAATACCTCGTGCCAGAAGTGACTCATGAAGCGGCTGTCCCTATTACTCACAATGCTTCGAGGCAAACCATGCAACCTGAAAACCTCCCAAAAGAAGACCTCTGCCACTTGAACTGTTGAGTATGTAGTAGTGATGGGAAAGAAATGAGCATATTTTGTTAACCTATCCACCACCACATAAATACAATCACATCCTTGGGCCTTAGGTAAGCCCGTGATAAAATCCATGAAAATGCACTCCCACTTCTTGTCAGGAATAGGAAGTGGCTGGAGGAGCCCTATCGGGTAAGTGTGTTCTTGTTTGTTCTGCTGGCAAACAAGACACTCTCGAACGTATTGCAAAACATCAGCCTTAAGCCCCTTCCAAGTGAACCGCTCCTGGACTAACCTGTATGTCTTAAAGTACTCGGGATGCCTTGCTGTAGGTGAATCATGGAGTGCTCTCGAAATCAGTTGCTTTACTTTCGATCCTGGGATTAAGTAAATCCTGTTCTTGTGAATGATCAAATCGTCTACAAGTGTGTATCTGGTATCAATCGCTGTCCCCTCCACTATATCAGAGGCCCATGTGTCCCTGGCATACTCTGCTATAATCAAGTGTTGCCAATCCTCTGATATTTGAATCATAGAAGTGAGATGTGGCCTGCGAGATAGAGCATCTGAAACAACATTCTGCGTTCCCTTGACATATTTGATGTCAAAGTCATAGGCTTGCAACTTACTCACCCACTTCTGCTGGCGATCATTCAGGTTCCGTTGTCCCAAAAAATGCCTCAAACTGTTATGATCAGTTTTAATACAAAACTTGCTGCCCACAAGATACTGTCTGAATTTGGCCAAAGCATGCATGATGGCCAACATCTCCTTATCATATATATTGAATGAGCGCTCGAGTCCTCTGAGCTTCCTGCTCTCATAAGCTATAGGGTGCTTATCTTGCATGAGTACAGCAACAACTCCCTCTCCAGATGCATCACATTGAAGCTCAAATGGCTTACTGAAATCAGACAATGCTAGTACTGGGCACGTAGTCATTATCTCCTTGAATCTCATAAAACAGTCCTGTGCCTCCTGAGTCCACATAAATGCCCCCTTCTTCAACAAATCTGTCATGGGGGCCGCATGCCGTGAGTAGCCACTGACAAACCTGCGATAGAAACCACATAAACCAAGGAACCCCCTCAATTGTGTAAGGTTCTCTGGTGGAGGCCAATCAACAATAGCGCGGATCTCTTCAGGATCCATCCGCACTCCATCTGCACTAATGATATGTCCCAGATATAACAGCTCTATCATCCCTAAATCACATTTGGACTCCTTGGCGTACAAGGACTCCCTCTGTAGAATGCTCAACACTGTCTCCAAGTGCTCTAGATGCTCCTACCATGATCGGCTATAGATCAAAATATCATCAAAAAACACCAGCACAAATTTCCTCAATTGATGGTGGAAAACCTTGTTCATAGTGGATTGGAAAGTGGCAGGTGCATTGGTCAAACCAAAAGGCATGACTGCAAACTCGAAGTGCCCACAATGACATCTGAAAGCAGTTTTCTCAATGTCCTGCTCACGGACTCTGATCTGGTGATATCTTGATCTCAAATCAATTTTCGTGAAATAACAAGCCCCATGCAATTCATCTATCAACTCATCAATGCGAGGAATGGGATTCCTATTCTTAATGGTTCTCTTATTCAACACCCTGTAATCAATACACATTTGAAGAGTACCATCCTTCTTTTTTACCAAGAGAACAGAAGATGCAAAAGGTGACTTACTTGGTCGGATGTGCCCCATAGCTAGCAACTCCTTAATGGTCCTCTCGATCTCATCCTTGAATCGCTTTGGGTGTCGGTATGGTGTGATCATGATAGGCTTAGCACCTTCCTCCAGGTCAATGCCTTTGTTTGGTGGCCTGCCTGGTGGAATCTCACTGAATATCTTCTCGTACTTAATCCTCAATTTTTGAATATCAGGATGATATTCAGCCTTATGCTGCTCCTGTGTAGGCATCAAAGTACAAACTGCTGCCCACTCTATATCATTATGCCTGGTTAATCTCTCCATCCGCCTAAATGAGATAGTCCTGACATCACCATTATGGATAGCCTTCAGCACATGAATCCTGCCATCCACCTCGAATCGTATCTCCATATCCTCCAGTCTCAGGGTAACCTCCTTCAAAGAATGTAGCCACTGCATCCCAAGTACTATGTCCATGTCACCCATGTTGACCACATGATAGTCCGCCTTAAACTCATAGTTGTTCAGGTGCAAAGGTAGATCTCGTACCATCCTGTCACAATGAAGAGTATATCCATCAGCTACCTTGACTCTCAGTCCCTCAAACTCCTCAGTAATGAGTCCACGCCTCTGCACAAATCGTGCATCAATGAAATTATGCGTGGCACCTGTGTCCAACAATGTAATAACCTTCTGCCCAGCCAAGACTCCTCGAATTCTGAAAGATCCCTCTCTCTGGATACTAGATAGACGTGCCTCTTGTAAATGTAGCTCTGGTTCCTTCTTTTGCTCTGTATTGAATATCTCCTGCTCACCCTCTGCTTCATCAGGATCCTCAACATGGTGCTCTGAACTATCTGAATCTGAGCCCTTGTAATAAGCCCACATCACTCGGTTGGCTTTCCCCTTAGGCCTCATAGGGCAGTCATGGCTGTACTCATAGGGACCTTTGCAAAAGAAGCATAGCTTCTTCCTACGCAGGTCATTAAGTGTCTCCTTATCCAAAAGTGCAGCTGACTTGCCCTTTATATCATTGACCTTCTCTTTATCCTTGCTAAATCCTCCCTTGTTATCTCTGAATGATGATGAGCCTTTAGAACCAAACCTATTAGCCGGGGCTGCTAGTTCCATGCTTCGAGCTTTCTTCATAGCTTCCTGTAATGTAGGAGGGTCAAAAGCCTTTACCCACCCCTTGAGTGGTTCTGTCAACCCCTCGGTAAATAATATAACCAACCTCCTCTTAGAAACATCATGAACTCTCACTGATAGTCTCTTGAACTCACTGATGAATTGTTCCAAATTACCTGTTTGCTTTAGTTGTGCCATATCACAAAAGAAGACTTCTGGATCCTTTTTATCAAAACGCTCAACAAGTTTATCCACAAAGTCCTGGAATGATGTTACCTGATTGTGCTATAATGTGACCATCCCATGTGACTACCAGTCATGAGCAATTCCCTCAAGGTGTAAGGTAGCAAACTTAATTGCATCTGTTTCTGACATAGGTCTCAAAGCAAGGAAGGTATCCAACTTGTGGATCCAAGATTGTGCAATCATCTTACTGCTGCCATCAAAAGTAGGTAAGGTGAGCTTACCCACAACACACTGTAACTCACTGTTCTATCCTCCTCTCTGTCTCCTTTCCTGCCTGAGAAGCCTCATATGTTCCCTCCTTTGAATCAGGTATCAGTCAAAATCAATTGTCTCTCGGGCATGCTGAGGTAATGCCTGCCATTCTTCGACTGCAGTCGTAAAATCATCTGAGAAATCTTGCTGGAGCCTAGCATCCACTGACTCTGGTGCCTCTTCCCTAAGGAAGGCAGGGCATGTAGGCCTGTCTGTCGTCCATGACCGGTTCCTCTGTGCACCCTGTGAACCTGCCACACTCCTATTCTCCTAATTCCCCTGGTATCTTCTATCCTGTGGAGTCAAATGATCTATCATTATCTGTAACATCTGTCGACTCAATGCATTTTCCTCCCTTATTGCCTCCCTCATTGCCTGTACTTGTTCCCTCTGTAGTCGTCTATAGAACTCCCTGGCTTCTTCTTCACCATCTCTAATGGTTCTATGTGGGCTCTGTGAACGTCTATCAGCCATGGGCTCAGCTATGCTGACTCCCAAAGCTTTTTTGCTCCTGTAGACTATAGCAAATGGTGATAGCATACAACCTGTCAGGCTGGCAAGAAACTGCTTTGATACCACTATAAAGTCCCTTGCTAAAATACCATGAATATTTATCAATGCTGAAGTATGGAATTTTGTCAAACACTTGGCATGCAATCTGGACTGTACTACAGTGAATATGTTCTAGGAGAATTCCGTCAAACACTTGGCATGCAATTGAATTAAATTATTATGAAAATGATAAGAGGGATAATTGTTTAGCAATAAATCCACAAAATGATGCAAAAAACAGTGTGAATATATTTATGTGTTTAATATGATTGCCAATTACAACTTCCGGATTTTGCTATGTTACCCGGGGACGTGTTTCCACCCCTAAACCCGAAGTTTCGGAAACAGGGACGGTTTCGGGGATGGGGGGATGGCAGGGGACGTTTCCCAGGCGTCCCCACTTGGAGAAGAAAATAGGAAACGCGTCCCCGAAACTTCGAAAACGGTCAACGAGTTTCTGAACCACGTTGACCATTTCGGGGACTATTTTTCCGTTTCCTAACGTCCCGGGGATTGCATAAAAGGTTTCCTATTAAAATTTATTAAACTCAAAAAAACTATTAAAAAAATGATTTTCCAGTGATCTGCAGGCCCGGACATGTAGAAGTCAATTTTTTTATAAAATATATTATAAAATGAATGATTAGGGGCAACTATCATACCATCTTTGTTTTCATTTTGAAGCTCAGGCTGATAGTGATAGTGACTTTGATATGGATGATCAGGGGCAGCTGCCTTAGCATCTTTTGTTTTCATTTTGACTTCGATGTTTCAGACTTGGAGTGTTCTGTCTTGACATTATAATATTATATGATCATTGATACACTATAGTTGATACTTCAAGAGTTTAAAACTTAAAAGTTTGAGTCTTTATCTATTCAATGTTTCCATTTTATTGAGAGTTGATGTTTTTCATTCTCTTATTTGACTCATTTTATTATGTGCTAATGGTATCTTAAGTACTTAAATGATGATTGAAAATGATGCTATTTAGAATTTTCTATGATGATTCGATTAGATGCTGATTGCTATGCTTTATGATCATTGATGGATCATTATTTGATGAATGAAATTGATAATTTTAAACTATGTTGCTATGATGAATGTAGAATTGATGAATATATTTGAAAATTCAGATATATATATATCCGTCCCCTGCCGTCCCCTGTTTCGGCCAAAAAAAAACCGTCCCGGAAACCCGTTTCCCCGTCCCCCCATTCCCTCGTCCCGGAAACTTGGGGTAACATAGGGATTTTGACAACGTTCAGATTTGCAATTGTTTGGCACTAGAAAACTGCTACAAGTATGCAATGCAAGTAGACTGTATGGTTTGAGCTGATCATGAATGTTTGTCACATACAATAGACACAAAATGAAATATGCAATGCAAGTAATGACTGATTTTTAATGATTGTTACAGCAATAACTGGAAGTTCACACCCTTGTTACAATTTTGACATCTATCTAGCAAATGCAATCGAATTAGAGGAACCTGGGAAATTTTTTGTTGATTGCATTGGGAATACAGATGCTGTAGATGAAAACTGAACTGTTTGTTGTACCCAAACTGAAGTCCGTACACCGCTGCTGTGTAAGGCCGTACTGCACTGTCTGGTACGATTTTTATATTAATTTTTTGTCTTCAATAACATGTGCCGAAAATGCTATAAACATGGACGCTTGGGCTAGGATAAGTGCCTCCCACAATATAAAAATCAATCTCTCAGCCGAATAGGAGATACAAGCAAAAATGTGAGTTCTGGTTGGAAATCGATCCTTGCTGGGAAGCCACCAAAAACCCCTGAAATGTTCTCCAAACAATGCCAATGCACTTCTTCTAATAAGTAGATGGAAAATCAGTCCTTGGATCACTGAAAAATGCAAACCCTCAGTCCAAATCTGAGTACACCATTGAAGCTCAACATGAAATGGTTGATTTACCACTTCTAATGTGCAACCCTTTAGAAGATCTTTCACCTCCTCAGTTATGCAATCTCTTGAGAGGTATTGTTCTCAAGGATTATGCTGAATATTTGCAGACTATCAAGCCCCACAAATGCTCAAGAGAAAATGGAGTAGAATTATCAAATCCGGTGTGTCCAAATGAGAGGCCAAGCCCTCTATTTATTTACTTTTCTAAGAAGTTACTAAGAACTTCTAGAAACATCCATTATAATGCACTTTAATAATAAATAACTTTATATATAAAAAAATGCAACTCAACTTAGAATCATAACATGTAGGCCCCGTATAAAAAAATGATGATAAAATATAAATAAAATAATATCTCCAAGAGCATAATGAGCCATCCAATCACCCAATAAACGCCAAAATGACTCTCTCATCAATCCCTTCTGCCTACGAGAGTCTGTAATAAGCAAATCCACGAACAATGCCATGTCATATTAAAGAGAGGACATTATAAAATTATTGCTGATTTAAAAGTGTGCATTCATGTTACTGGCATTTAGTTCATTTATTTTAACTTCTATGAAGAACCTCTGCAATTTATGTTACAACAAAATAAGCATTTTAGTACACTAAAGTGGTTATTTGTCTATAATGACAAATGGATCTGTTCTACCCCTCCCAAGATTTGATTGTATTAGATGAATTTGTCTTTTAGTAAAAAATAATAATTTTTGGATCAAGTCAAATTGTCGTGTCAAAGTTTAAAATGGTTGAATTGCCAAATGTTTGTAATTTGCTCATCAATTGTAATTTTAAATTATTAAGTAATAATTTCAACATTAATATTATTATTGTTAAAAAATAAAAATGGAAAAATAATTATTTTAGTAATATTAAGTATTAATAACTTATAATTAATTAATCAATATTATCAAAATTAAGAGTTAAGTTTTAAAATAGACAAATAGAAAATTGAATAAATAAGTAAATAAAAAGAATAAAAAGTTAAAACTAAAAAGACAGCCATACCATAGGCTAACCTCTTTATATAAAAGAAAAGATATCATAATATAAATAAACTATTCAAATTCAAAAGTTACACGATCGTTTTATATTCTTGAGAAGTTTTTTGAAAAGCTGCAATGTAAGAAGCAAAAGCACACCTGTGTAATGCATACTTCAGTTTTAGCTGAGGGAATAAATATCATTATTATTGTTGAAATGCATGAGCACGATGGTTTTAGATCTATGTTACTGGTCCAGCCCCTATAGAGCCTTGGTCCCAGTCCGATGTGGCCCGGGTTCAGGGTCTGGATCACAAAGACCCCCTTCACGCCAAAGATCATTGTTGATAGTACATATTGACAAAAACTCTTGCTGATTTTCTCTACCAAACAAAAGAATGAATGAAATGGAGGTATAAAAGTTAACTTATGCTTTAAAATAAGTTATTTCAGCCTAATTGCTCTACCAAATGAAAATATGAATGAAGTTGGAAGAATAAAGGCTAACTTATGCTTTTAAAACAAGTTATTTCAGACTCGGATACCACACTGTGAAGAGCAAGCTATTTCTACATTTGTTTTCAAATTAAAAACTGAACTGCCTTCACCTTGATCACTCCTATAAATAGCAGATTTTATTGTTTTGTTTTGTAATGTTTTGTGGTAGACAAATGTGCTTACCTATAGATAGTCCACATACTTATTTCCAAAACCTGGTTGACTTTTCATCTAGTGTGTAACTAAAAATGTACTTGTGAATTTTGTCTTGAATATTCATAATCAGTCTTTATATAGGTGTGCTCTAGCATATGTCAGTGTAAGTTTTGATTTCAAAACTATGTTACTTGTAATAGCTATATGCTGTATAATACACACAACTTATTGTTCTTGAAACTTGAAACATGTCTTCCTGTTTTTGGGATTACCTATACATATGATTGCTGTTGAAAATCTGCTGTGTAATTTTCATTGTGAATTTCAAATTTCAAAACCTACTTCTATATCTATACATGTGCGCTCATGCAATCAATTACAAGTATTGACAAGAAGAAAATCTCTTCTATCCTTTTGTTTGGTGTAGAATTTCTTTCATGACCTTTTAACTTATTTCATAAGAATTACTTCTATGCTCTGAGATGCACACTTTTGTTTTTTGCAGGGTCAATTGGGAACCGTAGTTTGCATCTGTTTTGGGTGAATGCTTGTAAACTACCCTACTAATTGCTATAACTTGCTTCATAGACCAACCGTGCATGCTTTTTTGTGCCTTTGCAAACTTTTGTTTGAGAATTTGACTTCTCCATTATACAGCATGCACTTGGTGGTTGTTTAGCATGGTTTCATTTTAGGAGGATTTGCCTACCCATTCAAGAGTGTGTACCTTTTCATTGTGAACATTTTTCCTTGAAATCTACTTTATTGTTGTGGCGATCTGTAGTATATGTTCCCTTCTTTTCCACTTCTCATAGGCGCTTCACTTAATTTGAGATGAAAATTCTCTATTCAGATGTAGCAAACTTGTATTACACGGACTGAACACCACCCTCTACCACGATGAATGCATTTAAGAATCCCCTTTTGACCTTGAAAAGACATGAACAAGAGAGACAACGAAAAGAACCATGGATGATCATCAAGAAACTTTGAAACATAACTCTTGGCTTGATGAAAAGAAAAGAATGTAGCTTATAGTTTGACACAGGACAAAAAATTTGCACAGGACCACAACCTATAATTGGGGAATCACTAGTACTGGAATAAATGCGATGGTTAAATTGTGGTATTGTGGTTCTTGTTTCCAAGGTTAAAATCCAGCTACGGTGATATTGTTGAGTTATTATGTTGTGGATGTGGTTCCATGTTTGTGACCTCACCAGTTCATAGCTTTTGGATAAAATTGGTCACCCTTTAAAAAACATATGCTTGGGGATTATAGAACCTCAATATCTCTAGTTTTATTTTATATTGGTGCTTGATTAGTTGGGTATTGAGTCGCATTGTTTTTGAACCACCTGAAAGAAGATCATCCCAGAAACAAAACCCTGTTATGAATGGTGAAAAACATAATTTTAATGTTACAAAAGGGAAAACATCAAAGACATGCTTTGATGAGTGTGACTGCATCTGAATAAAATAGGTTACAGAAAACCATTTACATGTTGAGAAAAATAGAAATCTCCCTTGTAATTTGAGAATCTAATTGTGGTAGCACATAGCCTTGCAAATCTTGCAAAATATCTATTGTGAAAAATGGCTTTGGAAGATTTTTGAATTTTTTGCGGAGAAAACACAAATGAGAATTCATCGATGCTTCACGATTTAAGATAATCCCCCATCTCATTAAGATTTTTCCACATTTGTTAGAGACACTCTATTTCCTTTTGAATATATATTGCATAATCTTCTTGTTGTAGCACACCTTCAAGAAATGTTTGCCTCATGCTCTCACGTTTGTAATTTTTCATACACTTGAGTAATACCTTTTTGGTATAGGCTCATTGATAATTGCTGAATGTTTGACACTTAATTCTTCATTGATGTCTCCATCCTTTTTTTGAATGATGGATTGCAGCCATGCCTTGCTGTCTCATCCATTCCTTCACATTTCCAAGCCATTCTCATTTATTTTCCAGCTCTGGGAATGTTTTCTAGCCATCACCCCATCCCTGAAATGTCACAAGACAAGAACAACTAGATTTCCCTAGAAAAATAGATGATATCTCAGAGGTCTGGTCTTCTTGGCTTGTCCTTGCAACCTCTCTTCATTTAGAGACAACCATAACTGATCTTTCACTTTCATTTTATCCACCCTTTGGTGCTGCATTCATGCCTGCTCTTATATTCGTGACATCTGAATTTTTTTATTATTTGAAAAAACAGATTTTGAAGGGACCCGAAACCCTTTACATAGTGATCACATAAGATTTATCAATAAGGACGACAAGAAGAAACAACTAGACAATTGAACAGATAAGCAAAAACAGACCTAGCCCATCCCCAGTAGAAAGCCGCCCAAAGCCAGCAAAACACAACTAAACAACAAACAGAGTTAAATCATATTTTTCAAGGTCACTATGGCCTCTTCTTCTATTTGGCTTATTCTCTGAACCACATTCTTAAGCTCCAGAATATTCTGAGGTAGAGGAGCTGCCTTCTTCTTCATACTTGCTCTAGTTCTTTTCTTGGGCCTTCAGTTTCTCCAACACTAGTTCTTTTTTCCGAGCCTTCAGCTTCTCTAGCAACCACCTCTTTATCCTGCTCGAAGCTAACAAAAGCCTTTTGGTGAGAGGACTCAAGCCAAGTCATCAGGGCACTAATTTTCTTTTCAAAATACTTCATGATCGTATGACTCTGCTCCAAAATCTTCCTGAGGGTAACATCAGTTTTGTTGACCTTCTGGTTCAGCTCCTCAAGTTTGACTTTGAACATTTCCGTGGCCTTTCCTTCTGCATCTATGCAATCAATTATCTTCTTCTTCTCATGATATGACCAATGAGTGTAGGAAGAGAGGCCAAGAGCAAGAGCAAAATGGGAATATCTTTCATCCCAACATTCTGCTGCAGTTACTCAAATCTAGCTAACAATGCATGATATTTCAAAATGCGGCTTTTTATCTCATGAAAGGCCAATCTCATCAGCCGGAAGGTATACAGAGAGCTGGCTTTAGCAGTTTGCAAAACCCAAATGGTGACCTCCCTTTTATCTTTGAAATCATCATACCACAACTCCACAGAAGAAGCCCTAACAATATCCTTTCCTTAGGTTAGAGACTTAGACTCCTTAGATAACAGACAGCGAGATAGGCACATCATGATCAATGAAGCTCTCATAATCCACTAAGACTGGGACTTCGCCCTCACCCACATCATCTTTGCCATCTCTACCAGCACCAACAATAGGTGACCCTCTCATAATCATAGCATTTTTTCAGTCTTACTTTTCACAAGAGATGGTAACCATACCGGTGTCAGTGTACTTACCTTTTCTGGCTTCCATAGCGATCTTTCGTTCCAGCTTCTAACTGCTTGCCTTTACTGGCTTCCACAAAAACCTTTTCCTTATCCAAGGATTTAGGGGCAACATAATCTTCCTCATCCTCCCCAGTTTCCATCAGCTCTTCCTCCACAGCTTTCCTGGCTTTAGAAGTGCCAATTACCTTCACAGGGGAAAATCTTGGTGTTTTAACTGGTGAGGGAATGTTATTATCCTCCTCATCTATCTCCCAACCCTTCTCAAACCCTTCAAACTTATCCTTCCCATCATTCTCATCATTTGCAATAAACTTAGGGGGGCTTCAGGAACCCTAGCCTGGAAACGCTAAAAAATTAACAAGATATGTCCTTGGTGGAGAACTTGGTTTTAGGATTCTTCCTGTGATCTTTAATTCTAGAGTTAACGATTGAGAGTAAGTAAAAAGGAAGGAAAATAAAAGCCCTATGCCTAAAATGATTCAACATTAGGAAGTGATAACAATGAACCCTAGTACATCTACCATCTAAGTTAAAGTACTCCATTATTTGCTTCAAAACTTCATGCCAAGAGGCTTAATTTAATTTGGTTGATAGTAAGTTTTGGTACCTTTCACCAACAATTACTTTTCTTCCTCCGTCTTAGGGAACCTTTTCACCGCATTATCAGAAACCTTGTTGTCCTTAAAGAATTTCATTCCTTTGGTGGAATGGCTAGTAACCTCCTAAACAAGTTTCAAATCCATCATAGCCTCTCTGTCAAACAATTCATGAATTCATTGCTCCACTATTGAACAAAGATCCTAGCGACTTTTCTATCATAGCCATAATGTTTCTCAAGAGAGAACTACCCCACCTTTCCTCACAGGTAGTAGGTTCAACTCTTTTGAGATCTCCACGCCCATTCAAATTTGTAGAGCCGAGCACGATCAAGTTCAAATTTTGACTTGTGTTGATCAAAATGGAAACAAGGGAAATAACTCCACAAATCGCCCACAAAACATGTGATGCACAATTAGCAATAATGGTACACTACCCCATAGCACAATCTCCACACTCCGCATTGATTCCAATATCACCATGTGTCATCTCCATCATTATTTGGGGTTTTTCTAACTTTATTTTTTATCCGATCGCATCTAAGGAGAGATAATGTCTTTATTCAAATTAATTTCTCCTTCCCATGTATTAATTGCCTTAAGTTGGACACCTAGTTTGTCGAGACCATCAACCACCTTATTGTTCTCATGGTAGGAATGGGCAATATGACACCATTCAAAGGTTTGGATTATAGCTATTGAATCATGAATGATATGATCAGTAGACCATGAAGCTTTATGTTCCCCTTTAAAACACTTTATAATATTGTTGGAATCTCCTTCAATCCACACATTTCTACAACTCAAATGCCTAGCAATTTTTAAGGTTTGGAAGGTGCCCATGGCCTCTACAAGGTGGTTAGATTGAAATCCCAAGGGAAGTGCTGCTCCAGCAATACAAATGCCATTCTCATCTCTTTTGTGACATCTCAAGTTGCTTTTTCACTTCAAGCTGAATTTGCTAAATTCACTCAATGGATTTGGTTGCCTTACTCACCATTGAATCTTTCCCATCTTTTTCTATTCATAGTATAATGCACTGCCAAGTGGATTTGAAGGTAGCTAACCTAAACAAGCCAAGAATAGTGACTGATTTATCGAAGGACCAGTTACTCTATTATAGGAGTGCTGGATATAGGGTAAAAGTTCATCCCAGTATTCAGACACTTGCTAACATTACCTAGAATGAGCAACATCTTGTTAACCACTTCAATTTTCCCATCTATTTGTGGATGGAAAGCCATACTCTTCTAGAGTTTGCTATACATCTTTTCCACAAAGCAGATGAAAAGTTTCCAATGAACCTATTGTCTCTGTTTGAAACAATGGACTTAGAAGGCTGAAGTACATCTACACAAGAAAAGAAAATATTTCAGCTTCTTTTTCCTGTAATTGTCCTTTTGCATAGAAATAGTACACGCCTAGGTAAGTCTCCTACAAAATCCATAGAAATACTTTCCCATGGTCTTATTGGTGCATAGAAGAAAATATTATCCTTTTTTTTCTTCAGATTTATTAGTGGTTGCAACAGTTTAAGCTTTGCACAAAAGCTGTATCTTGGGAATATTATTTCTCATAATAAGGTGAAAGGCTCATGTTGAGTCGCCATGGCCAATTCTGAAATTGGCCTTGAAATTGGTTGATTAGATTGCTTTTTCCAGCACATTTTGAGCTTCCCTTTTTGGTATTTGGTTACTAAACAAAGCTGTTTTAAAAACACCATCCATTTGTAGTAACATACTTGTAGGTTGAAAGTATTGTAGAGGTTAGTGATCAGTGTGCACAATAGTTTCTTTTCTTGACAGTTAATGTTTCCTTTTTTAAGTACTTAGACCAATGCATATAACTCCTTATCCTCAACTGGATGACCCATAATTGCTGAAGCAAAAACCTATGAATGATAACTACTAAGGTGAAAGGCTCAAGTTGAGTCGCCATGGCCAATTCTGAAATTGGCCTTGAAATTGGTTGATTATATTGCTTTTTCCAGCACATTTTGAGCTTCCCTTTTTGGTATTTGGTTACTAAACAAAGCTGTTTTAAAAACACCATCCATTTGTAGTAACATACTTGTAGGTTGAAAGTATTGTAGAGGTTGGTGATCAGTGTGCCCAATAGTTTCTTTTCCTGACAGTTAATGTTTCCTATATTAAGTGCTTAAACCAATGCATATAACTCCTTATCCTCAACTGGATGACCCATAATTGCTGAAGCAAAAACCTATGAATGATAACTAACATGTTACCTCTTTGTAACAGGATGGAATCCATTACACATCGACTTACATTGGTCTCTACTTAAAAGGCTGCTGCAAATTAGAAAGAATAAGTGTAGTAGAATAGCTAATTTTGTATTTCAATAACCCAAAAACTTTTTCCAGTTGCTGCAATTGAACTTAGAGGTATAGCCATGAGAAGATTGTAATAAACTTCCACATGTCCCTAAACCGTGCCTACAAAAAAGTTATAATTTTGGTGGCATTTATTGGGGTAGGCCAATTAGTGATGGCTTACAATTTGGTGAGATCTACTCTTAACTTACCTCCATCCATCCATGTCCCTAATACAATAGTGATTGATATACATAAATTTCTTCATGATACATAGAAGTTGTTTATTCCGTTGCTTCAAATGAATCATGCATTCTTCTCTATTGTAGTACAAATTAGAATATCATCTAGATACACGATCGTATTTGTATATATGAAATCTATGAATATAACATTTATTAAGCTTTCGTATTTGTATCTATGAAATCTATGAATATAACATTCATTAATCTTTCCATGTTTAAGCTAATCCAACAAATCATCTATTTAATGGAGGGGGTAGTGAGTCTGCATGCTTCGTTCTTCTTGTTCAGTGTCATGTAATTAATTCTCTATTCTTCGAGAGCCATCTTTCTTCAATACCATGACCCTAGTTCACACACTTGGGCTTGACAAACCAAAAAGTTTCTGACTTGGAATAAATTAACAAATTGACCAGGAATTTTTTTTAAAATTTTGTAAAGTGCAAAATATAGTTACAAATTATATCAAATGAGTCTAGTGGGTTCATGCCCCTAGCAGGATTGAGGGACTGCACCCGTCATGGGATTATGTAGAAATGCCATTTTCATAATTTTTAAAAAAAGACAATCATATTTTAAAAAATTGAAGTGTGAAAATTTCATTTTTAGTGTTTACCCACAATTTCTATGCATGGAAAAGTTACTGGCATGGACTCACCCATTTTTGACAATTACTCTCTAGCTTTCAACCTCGTGACTCTTAGATTGTGAGTTCTCAATTGAGATTTATTTAGTCAACAAAAGGTTTTAGAAGTATGTGTCGGGTTTGTATGTATAAAAATAATGTAGTTTTCTTTAATGGTCATTTTTCGGACTGCAAGAATCGGATATAGCACTCTGTAAATTGCAGTGTGTTGAGAAAACCTTTTAATGTGACTGTTGATGTTGGCATGACATGTCCTTCGGTACCATGTGGACTGAGGGGAGACTAGACCTCATGACCTTGTGCTTTACCACAAGAAGCTCTTGTCAATTGATCTAAGCCCCCAATCCTCTTTAAGGATCATCTTAGTTGATTTAGGTAGTTTCTACTTTCGACTTTTGTTTATGTTTGTCTTAGAAACATCGTAACGTAATTTCCTATATAATGCAACTCCATCTTCATCATTAAATATACATTCAATCTATTTAGCTTCTTCTTTGAGAAACATCATAATGTAACCTTTGTCTTCATTATTTAATATATGATTACCATAACATTGTATTAGAGCGAGTCAATGGATTTTTCAGAATCATGGCATTTTTCTCTAGGTTTTCTGGCTTTTCTAATTTTTTTCCATAAATAAAATAGTGTATGTTTTTCTATTTTTTCTCCATATGAAATTAGCATTGGGTTTCTAAAAAAAATTTCCTCAAAAAAGTCCTGGATGTTTTTATAATTTTTTCCCTTAAAAAATCTAGTTCATAATTTCTTTCTCAGAAAAGGATTTTATCATATTTTTTTCTCAAAATGGAGTTTTGTATGATGATGTGTGTCTTGAATTTTGTGACAGATGCTCACTGATCTTTTAGTGTCTGGTTTTGATCGATTTTTATCCTCAAAATCATGTCTAGCATTATTTATTTTCTCCTCGTTTTTGGGTTTTCTGGTTTTTCTTTCCCAAATAAAACCATGAGTGCTGTTGCTGGTCTCAAGGCTTTTTTATTTTTCTGAAAAAAATCATTGGAGGGTTTTCAAATTTCTCCACAAAATTCTTGGTTTCTTGCAGTTTGTTTTTGGGTTGTAGTGTTCACCTACAAAAGGGTTTGACGATTTTTCCTCCGAATCGTGGATTCAGTTTGAGAAGTTGTTTTCAGTATCTTTGGCTTCATTAAGGTACAGTTTGTTTCACAATATCAAATTGGAAGGATTTCAGTTATCTAGTTCATTTCCAGAAGTTCTGCCAGATCAAGGAGGGTCTCAGCATTAGGCTCATTTTGTAGAGCATTCAGAAGAGAAGGGGCAGCCTTCTCTATGCTTCATGACCAGACAGGGGACAGCCTTCTATGCATTTATGACCAAAATCCTGCAGTTTGCCTTTCGTAGGGTTGTTAGAATGACGATTATTAAGGGAGGGTATTTGAAAAATGTAATGTTTCTTTAATGGTCATCTTAGTTTAGTTATTTTCAATTTTTTGACTTCTATTTATGTTTGTTTCTGTGAGAAACATTGTAATGTAATTGCCGATATAATGTAACCTTCATCTTCATTATTTAATAGACACTTACCATTACAATCACGACAATAGGCAAACCAAATGGTGTAGTGCTTTGCTGAATGATCCATTAATCAATTAAATCTTGAAGATGTTTTTTAGACCTTATTGCTCTCCATAATTGATTTCTTATACAAGTCAATGTTAGGTAAAGGAGATTTAGGAAGCAATGTGATCTCATGTTCTTCCTCCCTTTTTGGTGGCAGCCCCTTTGTTGATGCGAGTTTTGTATCACTTACATAACATATTAGGATTTGAATACTCAATATGGGATATCAAACATGCAACTCCTCTCTTGAAAAGTTATTACTCATGAAGACATAAGCAATAGCTCCAATGTTCCTTACACCGTTGGATGCTCGCTCAGTTTTATCGATGTGATTCGTTGATAATCACGTAGGCGGCCTTACGTAAATTGTTGAGGATGACTTGAACTTTGGTGGGATGAAGGTGGTGGTGGCTCGGTTTGTGAAATGTGCGGAAGCAGATAATGTTGGTGGTCGCGATGATGGAGGGTGTGTTTGCCGATGATGATGTTGATGGGAAAGCGATGGTTGTGGAAGGTGAATGGATGAGTTCTATCACTTGATCTACTCTAACTTTCTTCTCTCTAAACTTCAACTACCCAACTATTCACTATTCTACTCCTACTCCTATGAATGGAAGGTTAGCAAATGGACGGGGATCGAACCTAATGAGAGCTGACCAGCGGCCTCACTTCCATTGGTGCAATGATTCAAAGGAAAAATAAACTAGTTTACCACGCAAAGCTTCCCAACTAGCCGCTAGGATGCTAGTGGCCTAGTATTGATCCCTATCAAACATTTACCAATGCTACCATACAACTATTCATCTACTTTAACTTCACTTAAACAACTTCAAATGCAACCAACTTTAACAACTTGAAAGAAAATCTAACTAAGTGGAAGTAGAAAACATGCAATAATACCCAATGTTCTTAATCAACATGCAAATTGCAACAATGAAAAAGAGAGCAATTTTGGTATTATTTTCGCAACAATTTCTCCGACCCTTTACAAATGAGAGCAAATGGCCTTTTATAGGGGCCAGAAATACAACGGACAGTGGAGATCAAAACAAGATCAACGATCCAGATTGGATCCTCAAAACCCTAATTAGGGTTGCCACTCCATCGGCCAATGAGAAGATGCCACCTTATCAATGGACCAATGAAAAAAGTGCAAAAAGTGGCAACCAATGAGAAGGCACCAAAATGGTGGCCAATCAGAAATAGACACGTGTCCTATTCTAGAAGAAAGGGAAATTTGCCTCTTGGGCTTACATCAAATGATCTTCTAATGTAACTCTTCCCTTTTCTTTCATCTTCTTAGCTAAGGCAATGAACTTAGCTAGCCTTTCGTTAACTTCTTCCATAGGAGGACAAGGTGTGTGCTTCGCCTTGAGTTCCGCTGACTTCGCCACGCTACTCGCTGCTTGTAGTATCCTTTCGTGGTCTTTCTCATATTCTTTTGCAAATCCATGTAATAACCCTCCTCAAATCTGTCCTAAAAAAAAAACTGATGAAAGCTCAAGGAATTTCATCAAACAATTCACATGCAAGGGACGTATAACTGATATAGTATTTCAGCTAGCTTCAAATGACTTTTTCTTCAATTTGCATCAATGAGAATCTTGTGCTAGAAGACTACAATGGACTACACAATGACCTAACATGAGTGTGCTACTAATTTTAACAATATTCAGTGCATATATATGATCTAAGCATGAGAAATGAACACCTACAACCAACTGACATTTTTACAAACAATTGGTATGCAAACTAACTAGCTGATAAATAATGATATTAAATTGCTTAAATGACACCAGCAACTATTATCTTCTTAATTGCAATGAAAATTACAATGCTTATGAAATATGGCCAAGACTTTGGCATTTACATGGATTACAAAATGATAATGCTGGTATAATGCACACTTACAGCTGAAAGCTTATAACACCCTAAAAAGCAATACTAACAAAAGAACCTGGTTGTAGATGGCTGTAATAATTTCCTTCAATGCTGCCCCTTCTGCTTTGCTTTTTTTGAACTGCTTTTTCGGTTCTGCTTTTTCGGACTGCTTTTTTTGTACCCGCTTTTTCAGCATGCTTTTTCAGTTCCGCTTTTTCGGACTGCTTTTTCATATTTGCTTTTTCGGATTGCTACTATGTTGAATCTCAAGACCATATCTTTCAATGGCGTCAAGATTTCCAACTTGAAGGGATTTCGTCCTTCAAACTATAGACATAATCTCCAGAAAATTCCCCAATTTCTTTGATATTTCCAAGCATGAATAAATGAGAGCTATCCTCTTTTTTTTAATCCCTTCTTCACTTGCTCCATGCTTCCGTCTTGCCAATGTGGGATAATACATGACTTTTAATATTACTTCTTTTTTTCTTTTTACAAAGTCCATGTATGTACTCAAAAGGGGGACTCTTGATTTTTATAAAGTGACTTTATGAAACATTATAATATTTAATTTAAATAGTCACTTTACCATTGTAACTTCAAACATTAAAATAATATACCAAATAAACTCGAAATCCCACATATAATAGCTCATCAGAAAGAGCCCAACAAAACGCATCTCATCCTGTCACTGAAAATTGAAGGCACTGCATCCCCCTATTAGCTTACTAAAAATAGTAAGTCTTTCTGAAAACCCAACAAACGAACTCTGTTTGGCCTGTAATTAAATTTGACTAGGCCAAATAACCTTAGGATCCCTTTTGAAGTCCTGGTTAGCCCTCGGGACCATACAAGAATGGGCTAACGACAACATACCTCCAAACTAGCTAAGTGGGGGACATTACAATCCAATAGAAGCGCTGAGAGAGGATAGGGTGCCCAAATGCTTTTTCTTGATGGCAACCTTTCCCAACTCATCCAGTCTTGATCCAAAATCTATCTCATTGATATCTCCTTCTCTAATATCCTCAAAATCAAGTGTCACTCCAACGTCGCTCATCATGGTGTAATACCCTTATTGTCTTCATGGTGAAGGCATCGCAAAATATCTTGTAATCTTTGTTATTGTGCAAATGGAGCTGTGGATACATGTACCAAATATTGCCCCGATCCGCTACCAACTTCTCCTAAGGCCTTAAGTCCCGGACTTTTGTACAATCTAGCAATTAGGTAGAACAGATAGGAGCTCATGTAGAATTGCCTTTGGTTTTGCACGGTTCTGAGTTGCAATTCTAAGTTCTCGCTTATGATCTTGGCCCAATCAAACCTTCTTTTTCCTTTCGCAATCTCATCAATGAAGAAGTACATCCAGTTTTCAAATCTTGTCCCTTGAGCTAGGCCCATGATCCGACTGAGTAGAACAACGAGATCACCATATTCTGGTTTGAAATCTGCCATTGTAAGCCTCGATGATCTGTTAACTCTTTTTCTTCCCTCGCGTATCCAATTCTTCTTTAGATGTGTGTAATAGGCTCCTTGGTTATCTTGAAATGACTTAGTTGCTTGATCCATCATTACAATTGTCATGCCCTTGTACTGGGGAATGTTAAATGTTTCTTCAATTTCTTGTTTGCCGATGCTAGCCAACACTCTGTTCCCTTCATCAAAAATGATGGAATTACTGTTTAGATCAAATATGGATGCACATTCCATAATCAATCCTGGACAAGGCAATGTGGGAGGAAAGGCTGCTGCATGTACAATTCCACTCTTGTAAATCCTTTTTGCCAAGGGGGATTGTCCTTCCTTCAGTCTGTCCCTCATCGGTATCATGTCCACTGTACAGATATTGGTGTCAGTTATTCTCTTCATTTTCGATAAGAAGGAGGTTTTGGGTGTCATATCCTCTTTGTCTTTCTTAGTGTTCGCCCGCTTGGAATTCTTACTTGCACTATCATCCTCCATGCTCGTCGCCCTATTACAGGATGGTAGAGTGGTGGACCAAAAGGCAAGAAGAACCAAGCGGAGCAATCCTTAGACTAGAACGAAAGATGGATGTCAGCTTAAGCACTCCTTGCAACTCTAGATGATGAAAATTCACCTTAACCGATAAACTTACAGCGACTTTTCGGAACCTAGGATATGACTTTCAAGTAGTTCAAATCCCTTTGCAAATAGAAATGTACACTCCTACAACTATCCAACACTTGCCTTCTATGCAAAAATCAAACTTTCATATGTATCTCTTCTTCCAACAAAATTGCCAAAATCTAGTATAAAAATGCAGTCCTAAGTAGGAAAAAATCAGACCTTCACCATGAATTGCTCAAAAATCAGAATCAGATCTGCCTCAATAAAATGCCAAGAATGGAAAATTTTGCCTTTGCCTCAAATTTGCCCAAGCATGAAGTCTGAAATCTGCCCAAAAATCTACCTAGGGCACAAATTGTAGCCCACAAATGGAGGAGAAAACCACCAAAATATGCAAGAATCTGCCCACAAGAAAAATCGCCAAGGTCTGAAAATGGAGAAATGCAAGCAAAAATTGCCCAAGCATGCAAAAAACTGCCTTCCACTAAATTCGCCTCCACAAAATTCGCCCAAGTCTGGAAAAAATCTGCTCCTCCACAAAATTCGCCCACATGGAGAGGAAGAAAAGTGATTTGTGAAAATGAAATGGGGAGGAGACTCCCTTTATAGCCAATTTTCTTTCTCCATAAAGCTGGCCTACATGGTCTAGGAGAAAACAAAAAACAAAAATTAAATTCAAGTTAAGGCCCACAATTAAATACTTAGCTCAAAAAAATAATTTTGCCAAAAGAAAATTGCACTTTTAAATTTACCAATTAGCTCCAATTGCAAAACGAAATTAAATGGCCTTGAGGGTGTTAAATATTTCCATTTAATGAGGGTTTAGTAATTAATACATCATTAAATTTGGATTTTGGTTAACCAAAAGCCATTTTTTCAATATTAAATTACTAAATTCATTAAAAAAACTTAAAAGTTTTCAAGGCAATTAATCCAATTAAAGACAATTTTTTGCAATTTTCTACCAAATCGATTTTGCCAAGCTAAAAATTAAAAAATTAAAATTGCATTTAGAACCAAAAATCGATTTTTTGTGCAATTTTCCTCAACAAAATTTAAAAAAATTTCACCAAAGAAAAATTTGAGATTTCCCAAAAACTTAAGTCTAATTAAAATTTCTCTTTTGAAAATTATCCACATTTATAGAGTTAAAACCAAATTTTCAAAAGAAAACGTCTAAGTACAAAATTCACAATTTTATCTTGCCAAGTTGAAATTAACTTAGAAAATTATTCGGCCTAGGGATAAAATTGATAGCTTTGGAAAATCAAGTTAAGCAAACCGGGTGAAAATAAGCTAAGCCTCCCCATATCTGTCTCGAAGGTGCCAAGGCATGACATTCTCAAAACTCAAAAATAATTGGGCAACCCAAAAATTTGCCGAGGTGATTAAAAAAGAAGGGGGCTCCCCAAGATTTGGGGCGATGTGTGAAAACCTCACAACACCCTTCAGCTCAGAGCACTTCTTGAAAATATGCCAAAATCCTTCCAAATCCTTCATTCACTTGTTAGTGTTAGACAATATAGAAATCCCTAGGCCATTTTCTTCCTATCGTTAAATAAAAGTAAAACAGATTTTCTTGGTCTTTGGAATGATTTTAACAGTGGCTCAGTTGGAATTGACCATTGCAATATCGGCTTTGCTTTTATGTCTCCTTATGATCCTTCTAAATTCATCCTTGAACCTTATGTATTTCATTTCCCTCATAAAAATAGCTTTTCTATCATATAAGGGCTACCAAGCAATATATCAAAAGAATCAGAGGGGGAAGCACATCAGCATCGACTTTATGAATGTGCAATGAGTTATGTCAAACTAAAATTTATACTTATTTGTATCTTGAACTTCCACACCATTTTCACCTCACCTAATAGATATGGATGAGGATGATCTTATGTTTCTAAACAATGTTGTCTGAATTTGAAGTACATTGTGACTAGGATCTGTAAGGGTATTCACTCTTAGAATTTGTTGTTTTTTGAGAAGGAAAAGTTTTTTCTTATCTTCATACTCCGTTTTTTGTATTCATTGCCTCAGTGGCTATGTAGTATGCACTCTAATCTTTTTTTTTACATCCAAACTGTCCTGGGCTTCCACCTCTTCTTAAGATTACCCATGGACTTCTTTGAGTCCTCTTTGGCCCTATTCTTTGATGTACTTCTGGATGCAATTACATTTGGTGTTTTTATACCCTTAAATATTGTAATGATTAGTACTACAATGACCCTCTGGATCTTTACCGCAGTGCACAATAGAAACACTCTTGATACCCTTCCAATCACACTCTTGAGGAACTTGTTCTTGGACTGATTATTGCTTTGTCCTTGTTTGGAAAATATTCCCTCTCCTTTCCTCTTCTCCTCTTCTACATGGTATGCTTAGACACTTGCCACTAAGTTGTTTGGATTTGCATCATTCACCACTGTATGAATATTAGTGTGGAGACTTCCAATATTTGGTGAGTATATCCTCCTATATATCCATTCTGAACAACATATCTTCTTGTTTGAATTCTGTGATATAATCTTTTAAACTTTGGTGATTACCTTGTCTGAAATGAAATACTTGATCTTTCAGTCGTTTTTGCGCCAATTTGGATAAATCTCCTACTCAACAACTCTTTGTACTCTTCCCAACTAAGCACAATTGTTTTCTTCTACTTTTTAGATGATATTAAAAACACTCTGATCATACAATGGCATGACCAAACAGTTTGAGACATGCAAAATAAATCTTTTTTATCCCACTTGAATATGCACACTAAAATAAACCTCCATTTGTTTTGTCCATGCATCTTGAAATTCCAAATGTACCTGTCCTTAAAATGACTTCAATCAATTTGGATTTCTTGGACCATGTACATAGTACATTACTACATAGTATGGTGCTCATAGAGTTTCTTTATCCACTCTTATTGGTAATTCATATGCTCTTGTTGCTAGGTAACCCAATTATGATTTTGCATGACATTCTTCATGTTGCTTTCCAAGGCATCCACTTGGGCATTCAAATTATCCATTTTCATCTTCCCATTCCCCCAGTAAAGTAGAGATTGCTAGGTTGCAAGGAAGTAACTTACTGTTCTCTAAAGGCTAGAAACCTGGCTCTGATATCGAAATATTTTTTAATATCCTTGAAGTGCTTGTAAAAATTAACAAATCACATATTTATACTCTTTCTTTACTTGAATTACCCAAATGATGGCTCAAGAGGATCGAATGTCACAACAAAATTACTAAAATGCTAAAACAAGTAGAAATTCAACAAACAAGTTCTAAATATCTGGGAAAACTTGAAATTGGGGAAAACCAGTTGATAGCAACAATTAGTAATCACACATCTACCAGATCTTTTATAAAAAACAGTTGAGTACATACAATAGAACCAAGTTATGACAATTAGTTGTTTCTATGGTTGCTGTCAAGTTGCTAATCTCTCTTATAGCCAGATTATCCTCAAGTTTATTACATTTTACAACTCTCTCCAAGCCTCCAATAATGTTATTTGCCCTATATTGTAAAATCATAAAAGTGCACTGGAGGGTATTGTTGACCAGAATTTGAAGAGAAATTGTTATTTTGATTGTTCCACATTCTTGTTTCTGCTATTAGATGAAAGTTGAAACCATCCATTTCAGCAAATTGGCAGCTGTGAAACTGCTCTTGTAGGGGGACCGGCAGTTTCTGAACTACCCCTTGATGGCACCAATGATTTTGTTCCACTGATTCTTGGGGTGTGTCTCAAAATTGGCAACTTGAGAAGAACTTTGCTTTGTTGAGGAATATTCTTATTCAGATCCTTATGGATCAGAGTTGGTCTGAAACACTATGCACATGGATAAGAGTCATCTTTGCTTTTGTATGTGTTATGGTATTTTTTAGTTTGGTTATATGTTTGCATGCTATCAAAATGTAACATTGCTACATTGCATAATGCTGGAAAAGGAGAGAGATTGCCTCGGCAAGTTCATTAAAATTTGAAATTAACGTTTTTAAATATTTTACAAGCTCTTTAATGCAATTTTCTTCATGTTTGTGTCTTTTTGCTATTTTTCCATAAATATTATAATATTATATTTGCATCTAGGTGCAAGCTCATCTATTTAACGGATATTGGGAAGACATAGGTACCATTGACGCTTTCTACAATGCAAACTTAAGGCTCACCATGAGGCCAGTCCCTGATTTCAGGTATTTATCATTAATTGAACCATCACATTACAAAAATTATCATTTTTATAGTTTTTTCATGATAGTCATTCTTCTTGAGTAGAGATGCTTTTAATTTATTCTTTTTGTTAGATGTGGGAGTAAGATGATTGAGATATGACCCTGGCTGAGTCTCATCTGAAATTTCAAGTCTGTAAATCTTGCAGTTTTTATGACACACTTTCTCCAATCTATACAAAAAAGCGATTCTTGCCACCTTCAAAGATGCTTGATGCAAAGTTGACTGATTGTCTCATTGGTGAAGGATGCATCATGAAGGTAATGCTTCTTGTTGTAATTGAGCTCAGAATTTTGCATTCGTAGATGACAGTAAAAACATCTTGTCATGTGAAGTGCATCATTTGAAGGCTACTAGTTTACATTATAGTTACAGATTGTATTTGTAATAAATCCACTTTACAGTTTCAGCCTAGATATCCTTCTCTGGTTGACAATATATTATAGTCTTTGGCATTGCTTGTGATCAACAAGATCTGAGCTCTCTGATCTTTTATTCACTCTGTCAAAAATTTCTGCCCCTTACTACTGGATGCTCAATAATGCAGAATTGTAATATTATCCACTCAGTTGTTGGGTTACGTTCTTGGATTGAAGATGGTGCAATCATAGAAGATTCTCTACTTATGGGTGCTGATTACTATGAAGTATGTCATTTTATACCTTTCATTGCATGGCTATAATATTATCTATTTCTTTACAAGAAATCTGGGCAGCAAACAAATTAATTGGCTCAAGAATATGAGAGGACACATTTTAATATCCATTTTGGACCCAAATTACATGACTCAACTTTATAATTTACTCTCTTCTGTCAAGACTGATGAAGAGAGAAGTGCAATTGTGGCAAGAAATGGTGTCCAAATCGGCATTGGAAGAAACACACATGTAAGAAGAGCAATAATTGACAAAAATGTTCGTATTGGAGACAATGTTAAGGTAATGTCACACAGTCCAAAGTTACAGGGCTTTTCTGATAAATATTATTTTGTTTTCCTTCAAATACTAATTATAATTGATGTACTGGTTCAGATAATAAATGCTGACAACGTTCAAGAAGCAGATAGAGAGATTGATGGATACTTTATAAAGAGTGGCATTGTCACTGTAATTAAAAATGCTGTGATTCCTACCGGTACAATTATATAGGATGAGTATAGGTACTTGCAGGAACTATTTTGAAGCCTAAAATTATTTTTTCTTATTTCATTCTTTGAATTTGCGTATATTTTACATAGTAAGTCCAACCATAAAATCATATGCCCAGTACGGATTTCTCAATACTATAATTACCACCAAGGAGAGTTCAGAGTAGAGAAATCTTCAGTTGAAACTTTTTAAAAGTGAGGTCATTCTTTGGGAAATAATTACCATTCTCATGGTTTGATGCATCTGATATATCTAGTTAAAAATAAAAACTAGTAAAAATGTCTTCCCAGATTACTCAATATGCAAATATTGTGTTTGTCACGCTTAAACTGTTTTTCTGTCGTTGAATGTAAATTTAATTGTCTTGGTTAAACAGTACAGAATCAAGTTCAAGAATCTAAATTTGTATATGGCTCATGATATGTATGAAGAATCTACTATGTTTAAACTAGTAGACAATGCTATAAAAGAGGTATTTTGAATGGCTTATGAAAAACCAATTACATATGAAAATTTGCATATTGGAATAGTGAAAATCATTCTATTTTAATGCGGAAGGCATTTTCTACATGAAATAAACAAATTACATTTTGAAATTAATGGTTTATATTCGAGGTGGATGCAACGCTATTGAGTCAATCTAAACTCTGTATTAATTTGGATTTTTGAATGTTTTTTTAATGATGTGTGTTTGTTTATGTGAGATTATTTTTAATTCAAAAATCAATGTGCAAAAATGGAAAAAACTATTTGTTATTATGATTATTTTTAGAAGAATGTATTTTTTTCCACGAGTAATCGCTTTTGACTAAAGCTTTGAACTAGTGGGGTCAAATTTTGGAGACCCCATCCTTGTGGTGATTACCTCATCAGCACTTTAGACACGAACACCTTGCTATATTTGTTTTGTGTTATGGCTCCAATTTTTTCAAGATATATAATTTTCTTAAGAGTCCTTCAAATCAATTTCTATCACCTTCAATCCTTATCCTCCGATCTTTTGAACTCCTTAGATCTCCCATAAACATTATCTTTTATTACATATTTTATCTTATTTTTTCTAAGTGAATAAAAATAGTTTTAATTAGGAAAAGTGGGATAAGGCACAAACCTATACAATAAAGTAACATCAAGTCGAAACAACAGGTGGTAAGGAATTCACGACAGGTGAATTCACAAGGCTTTTGAAAGGAGCCACAACCAAAGGGATCCAAAAACAAAGGAGCTAAGAAACCAAAAACCACCAAACAACAAGAAGCGGGTGCATTGGAAGAAGAACTAATGTAAACCACAAAACAAATGCTTGGGAAAAGAAGGTACACAAACAACCATAGAATCAACCACCACAAAACAAGAGAGGTTAGAAGTATTAAACAGACGAAGAAACAATACCAACAACATTGTCTCATCAAGCAGAGGAAGGAACCAGAGCATTAAGGAGCCACCAAAAAGAACCAATGCAGATTCCCTAAAACTCCAAGCACAGAAAGACAAAGCGCAATAGAAGAAGGAATTGTGAATGCCTCACACAAAGCCAAGGAGAAGAAAGAACTAAGTCGAAAACAAGTTAGCAAAGGAGAACCTGTTGCAACCACCAAACATGAAAGGCCGAAGTATTAGGGAGAAAATGGAGAAACCAATATAAAATAATTATTCTAATTCTTTTTTTAAGAGTTAATTTTTATTAAATATAAAATATTTAATCATTTATATTTATTTTTTCCAAAATTAAAAACATTAATTGAAATTGATTCAATTTATAATCAATTATCTTTTTATTAAATTTATAGAATAAATAACTTAAATAAAAATCTGTCTTGTTTTGATAAGAGCATCTTTTACTATCTTCTTTTATTAGGATACTTCCTATTTTTATTTATTTATTCTAATTTTACTACTAATGATAAGTTTCTTTAACTTAAAATCTTGTTTTAATTATTTAGGCTTTATATCAAATTACAAATAATTTTAGCATATAATAGAATTAGTTTGATTTTATAATGCCTTATTAAAATTATTTTTGTTTCAACTATATTTAATTTTGATTTATGATTTATTCAATAAAATAGATTTAAACTTAAAATCTAAATTGTGTGTGTGAGACACAGAGAGAGAGACTTCTGAGTACTAATTTCATGCCAATAATTTAATAATAACATGTATCCTTAGGGATTTATACTTGGCTAAAATGTTATTTGATTATTATGGAGAGAGAGAGAGAGAGATTGATTATTATTAGACCAATGTGTTATTTGATTACTATCTTTGCCTCTATCCTCCCTATCTTTATTTCATGACCACTTCCCCCCGCCAATATATATGTGTGTGTTGTGTTTGTATCTTTATCTTTTTCTCTCACACTCATCCCTATCTCTCTCTTATACATTCCTTTCCATCGTTCGCTCCCTTTCCTTCCATCTCTCCCTATCTCATAGCCTTCTATTGTTTGTAATTATATATATTCCACCTCTCCATTTTTATCCCTATATCTACTTTCATTGTTTATGTATCCCTCTCCCCTTTTCTTTTTATAACTCTACTTATCCTCTCTCTAATTTGTATATAGACACTCTTTTTGTCTCTTATCTAAATACAATGATGAATTCATTAATAATACAACATATGTAAAAACCTACCAAGTATTATTATGAAATATGGACAATAGCAAAACTTGAAACAAGAGTTGTATGCATCAAAAGTTACCATTAGCCTATTTATAATGAATTTTTATTTGGACAATTGAAATCTCAGTAATGTCCAAATCCCAACCAATTTGAACTAAAGGGTTTAGGAGAATATAATAATAAACAAAATTGCAAAAATTAAAAAAACTACAAAATTTGATACCCTAACTTCTTGGCTCGCTGGGCATTATTAACTTGCGGATGGCGACGACATCGACTCTCATTACTTCACGATTTAGGGTTTCTGTTGGCATGGATGTGCAGTCCGGTGTGGGTGGTTTGGTTGTGTCCTGTGGGTATTCATGGTGTGAATGTTGTTGGGTCTATGACCTCCTTTTCCATGGTCTTTGCCAAGGACCCTATTTCTAATGGTGGTTTTGGGGAGGATCTTGTTCCCACAGTTGTTGCTGGGTCTACGACTGGTCTTTTGGCGCGAAATGTTAATGGTTTGCTTAGGCAGGTGTCTAGGAAGCCCTCTTCTCACGAGGGTTTTTTTTTGGTACTCTTTCTGTCGTGGGTGTGGCTATCCTGCAGGAGTCCACAGCTAGGAAGGCGGTTTTAGGGGGGTTTGTATGGGCCCTCTTACACCCAATCTCTGCATAATGGCAGTGGTTTAGGGGTCATCACTAAGTCTAAGGTCCCTATACCTTTTCGTACATGCGGCCTTATTTCTGTCAATTTGGATAAAGACACGGTTTCAACAAATTGAGCAATGCACTGAGGTTCTTAATGTGGATCATTTGTTGATTTAGGGGATTTTGGCCCTCTCTCAAGGAGCTCCACACCTGGGTTTCAAAGTCAATACCTTACTAACTCGATTCAAATCTTTCCTCTAGTAATGGGTTTTTTATTTCTAGATTTGATAATGAGAATGATAGGAGAGCAATTTTATGTGATCATTTTATCACTTGGGATAACTGCTTCCCTTCGATGGTTAAGCCTTGACTAAAGGGCTTTTATCGTGCCATTGAATCTTTTTGCAAAATGCTCGTCTGGGTTCGTCTTTCTAATCTCTCTCTTCATCTTTGGCATGATTTAGTGCTTGAGGAAGTTGGTGAGGCTTTAGGTGACTTCTTAATGGTGGATTATAAATCCTTTGATATATTGCACTCGACCTATGCATAGATACTTGTTGATATAGATGCTTCTAAAGGCCTTTTGTCAGAGGTTAACCTATGTAGCACTATTGGCTTGTGGATTCAATCGTTCGATTATGAGGGTCTCCCATTTAGATGTAGAAAATGTTCCAATACAGGGCATGTTGTAGCACATGGTGTGGTTGGAAGGATCAAATCCAAGAATCCCACTTGGTGGCAAGGGTCTTTGCCACAACATTATACGGTGGTCAAATCTAATGTGGTTGATCCCAAAGATTTTGTTGCCCCTTAATGTCAGGAAGTTGATGTTGTCCCTACTATTGTACAGGACGCTGAGGTCGGCCATAAGGATTATATTGTGAGTAGTTTTGTTACTATAGATTCTAATGATTCTACTCCTAATGATTAGATTTGGCTAATTATTTTGGATTAGCTCAATAGGTTGTTGTACTTGGTAGTGGTTGTTTGGTTGCTAATGTGGGTAAGAGTTTTGTTGATGGCCCTGTTAGTTGTGGGGATAGGTCTTGTGCTGTTGGAATTTCTTATGTTGTTCCTGTGAGACTTGTTGCTTGTGTTGATAGCTCTACTGAGTCATTGACCTGGCATTCTGTGGTAGCCAAGATCGAGGAGAAATGGATCACAATTTAAAGGAAAAAAATTAAAAAAATTGTGCTATGCTTTTGAGGTTCACTCCACTGACTTTGCTAGCATTCGCTTGTCTTATTTGCGCTTACTTTGGAAGAAGAAGCGTAATTTCACTACCTCTAAGTGTAAGTTCTTTGCTCCACTTTGATTCGCAATCCCAACTCTTTTGGTGTACTCTTTTCCCCCATCATCCCCCTCCGCCTTCCACCCTTGACTTTCACTCCCTTGCATCACATACCATGGCTCTTTATGATATTCCTGGGCAGCCCTCCATTCACCCCCCCTCACCTCCTTTCATCCGCCTTTTCACTGTTTCCCATGTGTTTGAGGCTATCAGATCTATGAAGTGTAGTAGAGCTGCTGAGGAGGAAGGTTTTCAGGCTGAACTTTTCAAGTTTGGTTCCTCTGTTTTGGGTCCCTCTCTCTATTCTTTTTAATAGAGTGATCCATACTGGGTTTCCGATTTCCTCGTCTAGGCACTTGATTCATCCCATTCATAAGACCAGGCCTGTTTCTGATCCGGGGAACTACAGAACCATCATGATCGGGCATACTTTTGCCAAACTTTATGCCACTGCTCTGAATAATTTGTTATCTGTGGAACTTGATAGGATTGGTTGTAGGGCCAGAGGACAGGCAGGCTTTCAGACAGATTATCAAACTATGGATCATATCTTCACTTTACGGGCTATTATTGAGGAGGCTAGACACAGATCGAATTTTTTTTATTGCTGCTTTGTTGATTTTCGTAAAGCCTTTGATTTTGTTCCTAGGGTGGCTCTATTTGAGAGACTTAGGGAGATCGGTATTTTTGAGATGCTATGTATTGCTATTATGAGACTGTATGAGATTGTGGTTGGCAGATTCCGGACTCCTAATGGCTTCTCAGATCCTATCCACAGTACTATTGGGGTTAAGCAGGGTTGTCCTCTCTCCCCGACTTTGTTTGGGTTATATATTGATGAGCTTGAGGACTTCCTCTTGAAGTCTTCGCTCCCGGTTGATGGTTGTTATCTTTATCAGGTTCTGATCTCGATCCTCCTCTTTGCAGATGATATTGTTCTCCTTGCATCCTCTCCTGACGGGTTATCGAGACTTCTTGATAGATTGGCTTTATTTTGTGATTAGAGACAACTGGTCGTTAATTTGAGTAAGACTCGGGTCATGGTCTTTAACTGTTTAAAGACTTCTCATCTCCGCTTCATATTTCAGAGCCAAGAGATTGAGATTACTTCATCCTATTTATATTTGGGTGTTTTGTTTGTTGGACTGCGGTTCAGTATGAGACCTGCTATTTAGCCCAGAGTTAATAAGGGTATGGGTTCTCTTGCTTTGCTTGAGAAACAATGCTTCAAACATCACTTTCAGGATACCCTGTCTAAGCTATCTCTCCTTGATGCCCTTGTTCGATCGACTGTTCTTTATGGCTCTGTGGTTTGGGGCCCTTCTCTCCTTAGCTCAGATTGGGCATCGATTGAGTGGGTTCAGACTTTATTTTTACGGCGCATCATCAGATGTCATAGATCTACTCCCCACAGTATCATTCTTGCTGAGTTTGGAGCTCATCCTTTCAGACTCGCAGCCATCTTTGACTTAGTATGGTTTCTTCATCGCCTTCGTGGGTTCGCTGATATGGCGAGTGATTGTGATCGTTACTCCTATTTAGCTTATTGCTCCTCGGTTTCCACAATGGCTGTTGAGTTTGGTGCTCGGGCGCGATGTTGGTATGCGCAGGTTTCTTCTTTGCTGAGTTCAATTGGGATTGATATTGATTGTCTCCCTCCTTTTCAGTTCTCTTTGGATGCCCTGGCTCATCTTCTCCCTTCTCGGTAGGAGTTGAATGAGCATGTTCGTCTTGATATTTATCGATGTTACATTACTGCTACTTGGGTTAACCCTCCTGGTGGGTTACGCCCACGGATGTCGTTTTATGCGACACACTTTTTGGAGATCTCAGATGGGATTATTACCCGGCCCAGCTATCTCTCATGGCGTTGGTCTCATGCCTTGCGGATTTCTTTAGGTTCTTTCAGAGTTGGTTCTCACCATCTTCGAGCTCAGTCGGATCATCAGATTGCCAGAGAAAAGCGGACTTGTGTGTTCTATACTTCGGGGGAGGTGGAAAATGAAGCTCACTTTCTTTTCTGATGCCCTATTTACTATGAGATCAGAGGGAGATTCTTTTGTTTGTTCAGAGAGTGTTTCTCTCTCTATGATTTCTTCAGCTACTATGATCAGAGATGCCTTGCACTGTATCTTCGTGAGGCTACTATGCTCTGGGATAGTATGATTCAGACTCCGCTTCTACACCCACACTCATCTACTTAGCTCATTACTGCCTTTTTTACACCTTTATCCCCCTTGCGTGGTGTGAAAAGGCCCTCTAGCTCTATTCGGCTTGATGAGCCTTCTAGACATGTCAGATCCCGTTTTGCTTATATGCACCAGCGACACTTTTCTGGGAATGGTCGGAGACAGTATAATATTTCTATGCATCGGCACATGTTTCATGCTGTGACTGATTTCTTTTTACCCATGAAAGCATCATAGTGCTTTTTGTTGCGTTTTGTTGCTTCTCTTCAGACACCTTTGCGTGCTCCTGCTAGTTTCTGTCCTACTTTGCTGTAATCTTTCAGTCCCATAGACCTCTTTCTGGTCTTTTGTTGGACATTAATATATATTTTTTAATCTTATCTTATCTTTTTCTCTCAGTCTTCTTCTAACCCGCACAAATTGGGGATTAAGGGGAAATCTTAAATTCTATTGTACTATTGGGTGGTATGTTTACCAAGTGCTTATCCTTTCTTGGACCACTAGATTATTTTGTGGGGCTTGCAAATTGTTTTTCACCCCCTTTCCTCTCTAAGTTTTGTAGTGCCTCTGCCCAGTTTCCCTTATTAGTGCACAATGCTTATCTTTCAGGTTTGGTCAGCTGGTGTTTTGTTTTACACCTAATTGTATTAAGGTTCCAAAACACTTACATTTTTCAATTGGTCTCCAAGATATTTAATTTCAAACCCTTAAAATCATGCCTTTAGTTATCAATCTAAGGAATAAATGACATTAAAAACCCCAAATTCCACTCAAAAGACCTTCAACAATGCAATTTACTAAAACAAAAATAATAATGAAAAATTACATTTTTTTTCTTCTAGCCTTTTAGTTTTATTACCTTCCATTGCTTTGGACTTTTTCCAAAATGGTCGTGACCATCCTCAACTATTTTGGGACCTTTGCCAAAAATGGTTTTGATGATCCTCAAACTATTTTGGAACTTTCTAGTGATGCTTTGGATCATCATCAAATTGTTGTACAACTCTCCCTCCATGTCATGAAGTCATTCCTTCTTTTATTAGAGGCAATGTGCTCCATTGTACTAGTCTACTCCAACATATGAAGAGCACATTGGGCAATCTATTCACTAGTAAATCACTTGCTCAAGTGTAGATGCTAGCCTACTTTGACAACAAAAGGAAATATGGATTTTGAAGGGTTTGCACATAAGCCTACACCATCAGATCAATTACTAATTGAGAGGTGGTTCTAAGATTTGAATATTTTTGTACTTCAAACCAAGACCAATAGTGCCGCATAGATATCTCAGGATATGTTTGGTAGCCATCAAGTGAATCTTCTTTGGTTCACACATGAAATGACTTAATTTTTTTGTAGCATGGCAGATATTTGGTCTACTATTTACAAGATACATAAGAGATCCAATGATCTTTCTATAAAGAGTGGGATCAATAGCCTCATAATTTGTAGCTTCTTCTTTTAGTTTGTGTAGATTTGTTTCCATTGGAGTTGTTAGAGGTTTATTGTCCATCATTCAAATCTAGTTAGAATGTCCTAAGTGTACTTCCCTTGATTTAGGAAAATATGATCTTTCCTTTGACAAACTTCTAGGCCCAAGAAATAGTGTAGTAGGCCTAGACCCTTCATTTCAAATTTAGCTATAAGGTCTTGTTTGCTTTTTTCATTCAAGTGATCATTTCATGCTATCAAAATATTCATCAACATATAAAATAAGTATTAACATGTCATCGTTAGAAATTTTAAAGTAGCTATTAGGATCCGCTTCATTCTTTGAATATCCTAGTTTGGTAAGATAGATATCTATCCTTTCATACCAAGCTTGGGGTGGTTATTTGAGTCTATAAAGAGCTTTCTTGAGTTACACACATATTTATTATTATCTTTTATAGAAAAACCTTCAAGTTGTTTGATATATACTTCTTCATTTATGACAACATTCAAAAATGCAGCCTTGACATCCATTTGATGTATCTTCCATCCTTTGGATGCTGCAATTGCAATAATAGATCTTACAGAAGTGTAGCGAGCAACATGAGCAAAATTTTCTTCATAATCAATGCTTGCGTTTTGAGAAAAACCTTGAGCAACTAACCTTGCTTTATGTTTTTCAACACTGCCATCAAAAGCATACTTTATTTTATATAACCATTTTGATGAAGCAATTGATTTGTCTTTTGGTCTAGGTATATCATAGCATCTTTCTAGGCTTGACATGTTAGGGCTTCTTCAACAATTGATGGTTTAGATTTTGTAAGCTCAATTACTAAAGTAGTATAACAATATTTGTACCTGGTTTTCTTGCTTTCCTTGGAAATTTCATTTGGCTCAACATTATTTTCTTCAATCATTTTCCTTGCCCATAAAGACCTTTTCTTGCCACTAGTGTTGTCTCTATTATCTGTATCGAGTAATGATTCATTCTCTTCTAATATGCCCTCCCTTTGAATTTCGGTTTGTAGATTTTCATCTAAGCCTGTAATGGGCTCATCTTCTATACTTGTAGATAGTTTTAAAGTAGTATTTTCTTCAAATATGACATCTTTGATCACTTCAACTGATCTTTGTTCAAGCATATAGACTATGTACCCTATGGAGTTCTCATTATACCCAACAATATTCCTTCTTCCTAGATGGTTCTAATTTGGTTATTTTTTCTTTAGGTATGTGAATGTAAAAAGGACATCCAAATATTCTAGAATGACTTAAGTCAAGTTTAGTTCTTGAGAACACTTCCTCAAGAGTTATGTTTTCTAGTATAGAGCGTGAACATCTGTTTTGAATGTATACGACTGTATTGGTGGCCTCTATCCAAAATGAGTAAAATAGATTTTGATCATGAAGCATGGCTTTAGCTACTTCAACAATGGTTCTATTTTTTCTTTTTGCTATCCCATTCTATTGGGAATTATAAGGTACTGTATACTCCCTCTTAATCCCAATAGACGTACACAAAGATTTGAAAATTTTAGAGGTATATTCTCATTCATTGTCTAATCTTAGCGTTTTAATTCTTTTTGATGTTTGATTTTCCACTATTTCTTTGAATTCTTTAAATTTTGATAAAACCTCATTTGATTCTTTGACTTTTAAGAAGTAGATCCAAGTTTTCCTAGAGAAGCCATCAATGAATATTATGTAGTAAGAGAAACCTCCTAGAGAAAGTGTTAGCATAGGTCCACATAAGTTAGAGTGCACTAGTTCTAGAATTGATTTAGATTTGTGTTCACTCGGAGGAATAGTTTACACACACACACACATAGAGTTTCCTAGACCATATCCTTTACAAGTGCTTGCATGTTTTGAGTTTAGGCTAGGTGTTCTAGTGGTGGTTTTTTTCTATATTAGGAAGTGAACTGAATCCAAAATGTTCGAGCCTTCTATGCCATACTTCATTAGAATTTGTCACTTCATGACTTAGGGCTTTCTTTTGAATGTTGCAAAGTTTATATAGGGTCATGTCTCTTGATCGTATAGGGATAACATTTTTGAGATTAGTGTTTTTAGGCCAGTACAATACTTTGTCTTCATTGAAAGTGACTTGAAAACCTTTAGCAACAAGTCCAAAGATAGATACTAGATTTCTTTTTATGCTTGGTACAAAAAGAACATCTTTTAATTTTAGTGTGACCCCAGTTCTTAGTTGTATAGAACAAGTTCCTATTCCTCTTACTAGATATGTGAGTTGTCTCCAACGGTAACTCCTTAAGTGAGATAATTACCAAAAGTTTCAAATTTATCTTTGAATCCTATTACATAATGGGAAGCACCATTATCTATTATCTATATATTTTTGTTTGATTTCATCTCACTTGATAGAGTAGAATAAAATAACAATTTTTCATCCCTTTTAGTTACAACTAAGGAAGTTAGGATTTTTTCCCTTTTTGGACAATTTTCGAAGGTATGTCTCAGTTTTTCACACTTATAACATTTAACTTTGGAGAAATTATTTCTTTTGCAATTATTATTTCCTTTCCTCTTATCATTTCTCTTCCCTTTGAATTTCCTCTTCTTTCCTTGGTTGTGGGAGACCAAGAAAATGACTTGATTTTCTCCCTCTTGATTTGAAATGATCCCTCTCAAAATTAGTCTTGATTCTTCTGATGTGCAATCATTCTTTAGTTGATCAAAGGCTGGTATTGAGGGTTTGCTAACAACTTGAATGAATGCTTCCCAAGATATAGGTAATCTTCTGAGTGCTGTTATAGATAGTTCTTGATCTTATACTTTGCTTCCAATGGATGAAATATGATTCTTTATCTCAGAAATGTTTCCAAATTAGGATGAAATTGACTCACCTTTATTCATTTTTGTATTCATTAGTTGATTTTTCAATGTAATTAGTTTGCTAGAGTTGTTGATTTCAAATGTATCCTTGATTGTTTTGAATACTTTGAATGCCTTTTTGAGATTTGAAATGGATGAAAGAATATGAAATTTTACTAAATCAATAATAATTTTCCTGGCTTCATTATTTTGTCTTTTCCGATTGGCCTTTTCTACCTCATCTTCAGGTATTGAAATGTCTGATTCAATAAATGATTCTAGTTCTAATTCTTTTAGAATTGTTATAATTCAGATTTTCCATGAGAAGAAGTTTGCCACTCCTTCTAGCCTATCCTATACTCTAATATTATTTGACATGTTTTTCAAAGTTGTTTTGTAAGAATTTAATTTAGAAGTCTCTCTACCAATTAGGCTCTGATACCATGTAAAGTTTTAGATTGTTTATTGGTGGGCTTACAATCCTTATAATCTAAGTATCTTGGACAATCTTCAGTTTAGGTTCTTATGATTGTAATTCAGATGTAATTAGTTTGTCTTTATATATATGAGTATGATATCCTTTAATATTAATGATTTTTTATATATATTTGTAGGTCTGAATAAGCTGGTACATACAATTTCCTTTGTTATTGATTGATATCCAATTTAGAATAAAAATCAATATATATGTATTGAGGTATGTGTAAGTAGGGTTGTGACCCTATATATCCATGCCCCACCACATACCATTTGGAGGCACCAATCAATAATGATAATTACAGTCTCTAATAATACTCGAGACGATTCATTAATCGACTGATATCTATTCCACGCTCATACTCTTCATCGAGATAAAGTCTCATTTGATTTATATTAAGTTGAAAAGTTAATAAAGAAAGGTTATTATATTATATATATATAACTCAAATATATTGATACAATTTCCATGAAGCTAATATACACTACAACATTTGGGGTCAAATTTTGATGACAATTTGTGATAGAGGTGTAATTTGTGGTGATTTTCAATTTTTTTGTAACTATCTCCAATGTCGTCGCAATACCGACGTTTGTGCCATAATTGTGACACCCATGTGAGCATAAACAATAAAAAGAAAACATGACATAAATCATTCCCCATTTGTTTTGATTGTGGAGAGTTACACGCAAGAGGGTGGAGAGCTCCAAATGAGGTTGGAGAGCTCTAAATGTTGTTGTTCCCTTGTCACTGGTACATTTCATTGTTGTGATCTCCGCATTTCATTGATACGCCCTTTCTCTATGATTTCATTACTGTGTATCTCTAAATTTTGTTTCCGTGTCCTTTCTCTATGATTTGGTTGCTATGCCCTTGTGTTCTCTGCATTTCGTTGTCATGCTCTTGCTCTACGATTTCATTGTTGTGCCCTTGCTTTGCAAATTTTTTTCCATGTCGCACCCTTGTGATCTTTGTGCCCTTTTTCTATGATTTCATTGCCATATCGTGCCCTTTATTCATGATTTTTTTGCCATGTCATACCCTTACTCTACGATTTCATTGTCATTGCCATGTCATGCCCTTGCTCTATGATTTTGTTGTCGTGCTCTAGCTCTACGATTTTCTTCAAGGGAGTTATGTAATTGTTGGTTTCTTTTCCTTCTAAACAAGTATCTCTTTGTATTTCCTTCTAAACATGTATATTTAGAGATCATTTTGAATGTGCTTATTACATCTTAGCACAATAGAAAAATTCATCCAACTGCATACATATTCCAGAATCCAAATAATAAAAAAATAAAACTCACTCAACCCATGCTAAGTGACTTACCTCAAGATCCTCCATAAAAATAATGTATACCATGAAAAATGGGCAGAGTTCACAAGAAATTTTACAAAAATATATCATAGTAGATATTTTTAAAAAGAAACTAGCCTTAACCTAGTTAAAGGGGTCTTGTTGTTGATTAGCTGGGTTGATTACAAATTCTTGTAGAACTGTCATTAGATTAGGTCAATACTCTCACTTAAAAACCTCTCATGATAAGCACTTTCTATACTATTTCAACACCATGTTCTTGCTTCTAAGCTAATAGTTCTTCAGGTGCATTTTCTTGTAAAACATTAATTCTGCTGAACAATTATAAACTCTTAGAAAGTGCATTGTTGTTTTCATGTATGTATGTATATATAATAATGAATAATAATAATATTTTCATGTATGCCAAATTAATAACTAACATTACAATTGGATCATATAGTAATGAAGTAATCAACCGAGGTAATCACCAACAAGGCCAATTTAACTGGTGTTTCTAATATCATAGTACCTACACAAAAACTTTCCTAGATTATATCCATTGGCTCCCATAATTTTCTCTATGTTGTCTAGATGTTATTTCTGTCATGTAGCATCTTTCTAAAGCCACTCCTTCTCCTTTTCTTTCTAAAGCCGCTCCTTCTCCTTCGCTCTCTTGCCTTAAATTTTGATTATCAAACATATGAATATCTACCTCTCATTAAGTCAAGAACTTTCTCTACTATTTCAATACCATGTTCTTGCTTCTGAGCTAATAGTTCTTTAGGTGCATTATCTTGTAAAATATTAATTTTGTTGAACAATTATAAACTCTTAGAAAGTGCATTATTGTTCTCTCTCTCTCTCTCTCTCTCACACACACACACACACACACACACACACACACATAGAGAGAGAGAGAGAGAGAGAGAGAGAGAGAGAGAGAGAGATCTTATGGATTATAAACAAAAAAGAAAAGAAAAAATGAAATTAATCATTTCCCATTTGTTTTGATTGATTGTGGAGAGCTACACACAAAAGAGGGAGGAGAGCTGTGCATGAACGAGGGTGGAGAGCTCTGGATGTTGGTTGAGATCAATAGAGATATAGGATTTTTTTGTCATTCCCTTCTGATCATTGCATTTCATTGCCATTTTGTCGTATTGTGATCTTTGTGCCTTTGCTCTGTGATTTTCTTCAAGGGGAGAAGAGATACCTATGTAAATGTTCTTTTTTTCCCCTTCTAAAAATGTATCTCTTGTTCATATATAATAGCTTTGGTTAGATTCAAGGATAACTGGTTATGATGATTGTATGCATATGTGCATGTATGTATGTATATCAGTTCACTATGTGAACTACTTTACATGCATACATACACACTTTCATAGTACTTGTGCTAAATTAAATTAATCATTCATGTCTTGAATTCACACAAGCAATTATCTTTGCATTCTATCAAAATTATTCATACCAAACTAAGTATGCAGAAATATGTACTTACAAATTATATTATCTCTTGGTAATTGAATAAAGATCTTTTGCATAATATCATCCAGGTAATGATCAAATGCATTCACATTAACTCATAATAGGATCGAGCAGATGATCCATTTATGTTACTTCATACTTGTTTTATTAACACTTTGTTTAACATAATCAATAATACTAGAATTATACAACTACAACTAGTACTCTTGTTTTTTTTTTTTTAATCATCTACATTTAAGACTATTGTTTTCCTTAAAATTAGACTTTATATTTGTTATCACTAAAACACAAATTTAGATCTCTGATAGTTATCTTTATTAATTTCAAGATCTTCATATTTAACATGAAGAGTTTCTTCTATTGGACAATGAAATAGCCACAATGTGGAGCCACATAGTTCATGATTTTTTCCACCAAATTACATTTTTATTATATTTTTTCTTTCAAAAATATTATAGGTGAATGTTCTTATAATTTTCCATACATTTAATAATTTTTCCCTTATCGTTTGATGTAATTTTCTATTCTAAGATAGAGACATCTATCATAAGGATTGACATGCCAATTTTGATCATCCCACTTTCAAAACTGATTCCCTTATCAAATTAATGAAACTACTTGCAATTGACACCCTGATTTTTTGCAACTTGCCATATCAACCATTCACACAACCATCTTCCTCCTACCCCACCATAGCACACAACCCTTGTTTGAGATTTATATCTTAGTCCCTCCTGGGTTTTGAACCTTATTGAACCTATTTAAAAATGGTTCTATTGGTTCAAGGAGGTTCATATGTTCAATAAGTTTAGTATCCTAGACAATTTAGTGGTTTCAATGTTCAGAAGGCTCTTGGCTTGGATTAGAGTATTGAGATTCAAAGACTTTGTAATTTAGAGAATGGTTCATATCAATTTGTGCAGATGCTTTCAGATGTCTCCAAGAACATTTAGGTGTATTTTGGTTCATAATAGTCCATGGACCACAAATCAAAATCAAGGTTCACATTTCAAAGGCCAAAGGTTTTGAACATGAAACTACTGATTCAAAGTGTTGGCTCATCAATTTGAATGTATAGTTCAATAGTTCAAGTTTGACAATTCTAAGTAGCCCATACCATTTTAGAAGACCAAGTTTACTGATTTGTATCTAGCACTTTGATGATATAGAAATTCAATATGGAGGAGGATATATTGGCATCACAAATGAATCATCCCATATCCATAAATAACATCTAATCTTTAGTAAGTCTCTCTCCTCTAAAGACCCAATACGTGGAGCCGTTATCATCATGAGTAGACTCACTCTCCTTAGATCAATTCAATTGAAACTATTCATACCAAACTAAGTATGCATAATTCTGTACTTATAGATTATATTATCTCTTGGTGATTGAGTAAAAGATCAAATACAATTTTCTAAGGTGATAAAATTGCATATGTAGGTGTATGTATGTATGTATGTGTATATGTATGTATATATGTATCTCTACATCTCGTTGTGTGCCCTTGTGATCTTTGTATGTGTATATATGTATATATATGCATACATACACACACATATGTATGTCTATGTATGTATGTATATAAATAAAGAGATCTCTATATATATACATACATACATACATAGACACATACACACATGTGTGTGTGTATGTATGTATATATACACATACATATCCATAAAGAGAAGCTTTTCTAATCACCTATTGGGAGTAATATAAAGAGATACATGTTTAGAAGGAAAAGAAAAGAAAATTTACATAGGTACCTCTTCTCACGTTGAAGAAAATAATAGAGAAGAACTACATTTGGGCCTAGATACACCACAAATTACATCGCTATCACAAATTGTCATTGTAATTTGACCCCAAATGTTGTAGCGCAAAGGGCATAGAGATCACAAGGGCACAACATGGAAATGAAATTGTAGAGAAAGGGCATGAATATCACAAGGGCACAACAACGAAATGTAGAGATCACAAGGGCACGACAATGAAATGCAACAATCACAAGGGCATGAAATTGAAATCATAGATCTCCACTAATCTCCACCAAGGAAATAGAAATGAAATGCAAAGATCACAACAATGAAATGCATCAATGACAAGGGCATGGAAACATTCAGAGCTCTCCACAATCAAAACAAATGGGTAATGATTTATGTCTTCATATATATATATATATATATATATATATATATATATATATAATCAACTTCACACTGTGTTGTAAATCTAGCATAGGTGTTTGACCTTGATAGCTTTCATTTCAGCATTTCAACATTCAAAATTTCAAGTTTCCTCTTCATTATATAGTTATTTCCACCCTAAAAACCACTTTGTTACTTCATTAAAATTAGGACTTGAACAAAGCCGATGATACAAAACCTATTGCCACTTTGAAAAAAATGTTGCCTCCAACATTACAACCATATGATAAATGGAAATAGCACATGCCCAAGCCATAACCTAGTTAAATTAGTCTAGTTGCTGATTAGCTAGGTTGATTAGAATTCTTGAAGAACTATCATCAGATTAGGTATGATAAAATGAACAATTAGCTATTCCCAGCTAGTAGGATCAAATACAATTTTCTAAGGTGATAAAATTACATATCCAGATGCATCACTTGAATGCCACACATGAAGCACATTCCCAACCTTGAAACACTCTTATAAGAAATGACATAGAAAATGCATCTATACAATACATGACAAATTGCACAACTTGTAGTCTTTATATATACAAAGAGATCTTTTAAGGTTCTTATTACATATTAGCCACAATAGAAAAATTGATCCAGCTACATACATATTCCAAAATCCGAATAATTAAACAATAAAACTCACTCAACCCATGCTAAGTTATTTAACTCAAGATCCTACACAAAAATAATGTAGACCAGGAAAACTAGGTAGAGTTAGCAAGAAATTTTAGAAAAACATATCATAATAGATATTTTTAGAAAGAAACAAGCCATAACCTAGTTAAATTGGTCTAGTTGCTGATTAGCTGGGTTGATTACAAATTCCTATAGAACTATAATTAGATTAGGTAGAATAAAATGAAAAATTAGTTGTTCCCAACTAGTAGGATCAAATACAATTTTCCAAGGTGATAAAATTGCATATGCAAATTTATGTATGTATATGTATATATATGTATGCATTTATGTATATATATGTATGTATGTATGTATATACATGTGTGTGTGTGTGTGTGTAAATGGAGAGATCTTGGCACAATAGAAAAATAGTAAAACTCCATCAACAAGTAGCATGGCCATAGATGCAATGGCAATGCCTATTGGTAAGTAGATTCCTCTTTTTCTCTCTCATTTTTCATGTGTTTATTTCACTTGAACTATTATTTCTTAGGGGGCATTTTGTAATATTGGATTCATTTTATGCAAGAGGCAACAAGGACATTCCTAGATGTACCCATGTGATGAGTTGCTCATGAGGAATGAAGATGGACTTCCCTTGAGAGTAGCAAGAGGCGATGAGGACATTCCAGGTAACTTACCATGCTTATACACATATGGTTGTTCAGGTAATCAACCTTACATTTAATAAAAGGAATATGTGCTTTAAAACTAGCTTTTAAACATAACTATATAAGGAGTGAGTTAGGATGTATATAGGTTAACCTTACATTAACTGTAAACTACAACACAAAGGTTGCACTAGGATATTGCAGTATTATAAACATAGAAAACCCGCCGATTCACCCAAGTTGGTGTATGATGGTGAAGAGTTGTATTAGGTGAGTAAAGCTCACCAATGGTTATAGGAATACAACTACATCAAAATAATTAGAAACAAGAACTACATATTCGTTAGAGTGAGTAGTTCAAGGATTTTGATTATGTAGATATAGGTATGTAGGTAGCCTAATAGGCAGAGTATGCCTCTAGTGTGCAAACTCCTTGAAAATAGTTAGGTAGCACTTAATGATTTTAAGACATTATATGTTAACTGATGAGGCTTATTCCCTTGTAGAAAGCTCTGTCAAAATGACATTACCTCTAAACCATGCAAAGGATGTTGAAGTGGTTCCCAACCTTGAAACACTATTATAATTAATGGAAAAGCAAATGTAGATACAATACATATATTACTATTATTTATTTATATGTATGTATGTATATACATATATGTGTGTGTGTATGTGCGTACATAGGGATATCTTGGCACAACAAAAAAATTGATCCAACTGCATAGATATTCTAGAATCAAAATAATAAAACATTCTTAAGTAAACATTTGTGAGCACTAGGTGTGTGAAGGCTCCATGCAAAATCATGTAGAAGCAAAAAAGGTCATGAACATTTTTGATGACATGTTTTCCAAGAGCATACACAAGTTCCTCAAGGTGACTTTCATTATTAAATTTTCATATACATTTTGCTTGTTATTATTCATTTCTTTATCAATTTGATTATAATAATCCATCACATTTTGTATTAGGTGATGAAACCTATGGGTATAGTTATATGTTTAGAAAATGGGAGTATGCTTACACTAAAACATGTCCTACATTTAACTCAATTAGGGTTTTCTGTAAATTTCTTTTGGACTCAAAAGGATTATCATTTGGTGTTGTGGGTTGTAAATAGAAATCTCTTTAAAGTCTAATTGTGGAGCTGATTTTGAATTGGTGGGTATGTTGTATTTCATTTGTAGATTCAATAGAGCTTTTGGTAGTGTGGGTTGTAAAGGGATTTCATGTTTATGATCTACTAATGGAGACAATTTACTTAATTTTAACTTTAATTCGTACATATGTGTGTAGGTTATGAAAATTTTAGAAGTTCTTAATGATTTAACAACAAAGATGAGTTTCATACAAGTTGAAATGGTTCTATGTAAATTATAAATCTTTTGGTATGACGAAGTAGATGGAGATTTCATTTTATGATTTGATGTGTATGTTGTAAATTATCTTGTAGATTTTGTTTTTGTGGTGTCATTATGGGTCTGACTTTCATAAATGTTGGATTGCTATTGGAAATCATCTATAGACTAAAATATAGATCTTTTGGTATTATTTTTGTGGATTGCCTCTAGTAATAACCTTAGTTATTACTAGTCATTGCCCATAGTTTGCATCCTACAAGGGAATATTGCTTGTGTTCTTCCATGAGACTCTCCCTTCTTCAATTGACCAACAAGTGGACATAAATGCACTAAAACTTATGAGAGGATTTTTTTTCATGCACTCTATAAACAAAGAGTATTTAGTGAGAGGATTATATCTATCCACTAATGGCAAATGATTAAACTTCATTATTTCAAGCTTTCATTTCAGCATTTAAACATTTATGTTTTCAAGTTTTTTCTTCATTATATGTTTGGTTTATCATTAATTTTCTCTAGTTTGATTACAATGCATCTTAATTGACTGTTCCAATGATGCAATCACCCATCTATCTCCAAATTGTGCAAGCACTTATCGTTTTACAGAATCTGCTGCCACTTTGGAAATTTTTTTGCCTCCGACATTGAAACTTCATGATAAATGGGAATAAAATATGCCCAAGCCATAACCTAGTTAAATTGGTCTTCTTGTTGATTAGCTAAGTTGATTACAAATTCTTGTAGACCTATCATCAGATTAGGTACAATAAAATGAACAATCATTTGTTCCCAGCTAGCAGGATCAAATACAATTTTCTAAGGTGATAAAATTGCATATGCAGATGCATTACTTGAATACCATGAATGAAACAAATTCTCCAACTTATAATGAATGGTTGGATATAAAGGCTCCATACACTGGCCCAATAATGGAAGCCAAGGATGTAACTATGCATGTATTGGCACACTCTCCCTACAAGGATCCCAAGTATCTACTGTTGCTATTAATCTCGGCATCACTATATGATCCAAAATGTTATGAAGTACTGAAGCCGGTAGTAACTTCTCCAATGTCTCCAAAAAATATAGCATAGGTTCAGGGTTCCTTGGCTCCCAAGAATTTGTAGCAGTTATTTTCATAGCTAGACGAATAACTTTAGTGAAGAGTTAAGTGTAAAGAGTTGAAGAAGCAAGTTTTTCTTATGTGTAAATGCCATAATCATGAGGCTTATTCCCTTGAAGAAGTCATAACCTAGTTAAATATACATATATATCAATCCAACTAATCAACACCGAGACCCATTTAACTAGGTTGTGGCTTGTTTCTTTCTAAAAATATCTATTATGATATGTTTTTGTAAAATTTCTTGTGAATTCCACCCATTTTTCTGGTTTGCATTATTTTTGTGGAGGATCTTAAGGTATGTCACTTAGCACCTTAAAAATGATCTCTTTGTATATAAATGCATACATACATACATATATGAATGTATATATATGCATGTATGTATGTATGTATGCATGTATATATATATGTATGTATGTATGTATGCATGCATGTATGTATGTATATATGTATGTATGTATGTATGCATATATGTATGTGCCCTTGTGATTGCTGCATTTTGTTGCCATGCCCTTGTGATCTATGCATCTTGTTGTCATGCCCTTGTGATCTCTTCATATGTATGTATGTATATACACACACATATGTGTGTGTCTATGTATGTATGTATGTATATAAATGAAGATATCTTGGCACAATAGAAAAATAATAAAGCTCACTCAACACATAGCATGGCCACATATGGGATGGCAATGCCTATTAGTAACTATATTCCTCTTTTTCTCTCATTTTTCATGTGTTTATTTCACTTGAACTATTATTTCTTAGGGGGTATTTTGTAATATTGGATTCATTTTATGTAGGAGACGACGAGGACATTCTTGGATGTACTCACGTTAGATGTACATGAATCAATAAATAATTGTGATGAATTGCTTGTGAGAAATGAAGATGGACTTCCCTTGAGAGTAGCAGGAAGTGATGAGGATATTCTAAGTACTTTAAAGATTGATCATTTCTTAAAGATTTTAGATGTCAATGGGGAATTTAGATGTTGTGGGGGGGGGAGAAAATGAGCTTCCACCTTGATGTGGTTGGCCCTAATTAGTAGAGAATAATAAACTATTCTTGAAACCAAGTGAAGCTCAATATTAACCTATGATTGCATGGCAATTAATCCATGTAGAGCTTTGCAAATAATTATATAAATTTTTAATATGCAGCAATCCATCACAATTGCGACGAATTTTATAACGAGAAGCTATCACCTTGACAAAATTAATATTTCCACTACAATAGCAACCATCAATGGTTGGGTGTCACTCCAACAACATTTTCATTGCACACCCATCGCCATTCTGATGTCACTTTGGTCAGATGCCCATTGGGCTTGTAACAATGTTTTTAGACCTATGATAGCCAGCTGAAACTGTAGGCCATTGTAGTTGTAATGGTATAAAATCAAAGCTTTGATGGCATTAAGAGGAACTCTTCACCTTTCTTTTTAAAATTTTTTGGCTACTTTGTCACAATTGCGATTGAAGCCCATGCCACCACAATTTGCGATAGAAAAAGTTTGACGCCCATCCGACTGGGCCCAATTCTAGTTACCATCGCTCATCTAATGGGTGACCATCACAATTAGAGCCAAAATGTACTAGTGATACCTTATAGTCTATATCCAATTCTCTCTATTTTTTTAATCTCTCCCCTTTCTCTATCTACAAGTCATTATATCTATATCTCTCTTGCGCTATACCTCACCATCTACATAGATATATAGATTTTTTTGTATCTTCCTATCTATCCACCTCTTTCTAACTCTCTATTTGTATACCATTATCTCTCCCTATACCTCCTTCTATCTATTTATTTTTATATTTTACTCTTTCACTCTATCTTCATCTCTACCTTTATCTTCTTCCCTCTCTATCTCTATACATCTCTCTTTCTATCCACCCATATCTCTACCTCTCTTGATATGTTTTTCTCTCTATATCTATCTCTCCATATTTTTTCTTCCATCTAGTCCTCTATCTCTATTTAGTTCTCTCCACTCTCTTTGTCACTATATACCCATCTCCAAATGGAGGTCCACAATAGCAAGTTACATTTTTTTGCCTAAACAGACACTAAACTATGAGTTTTTGAAAACTCATTTTCAAATGAAAATTTTCATTTAACCATTAGGAATTTTAAGATGAAGTAAATTAGAGTCTTTTAGGATTTTCTGCATAGATTCTATTTTTTTTGAATTGATTTGATTCAATTATTTTTTCTCCCATGAAAATTGGTATGTTTTCAAAAACCTATTTTCTAAAGAGTGACATTGTTTTTGACTCGTGTAACATTTTTTATACAATAGATATCAATGTGATTCTTTCAAATTTAGTTTTTTAACATCCATACAGAACCCATTGAGGTGGTTTGATGTTTTTATCCTTGGTATTTCATATTTTATTGATGTTTAAAGTTGACCTAACTCTAATTTTGAAATACATTGTTTTTGACGCATGTAACTTATTTTATATTGTTTGATTTCAAAATTTATTTTTCTAATTGAAAGAGAACTCAAATACAGAGTTTTTGGTTGATTTTTCAGAATTTTATTCTCTTATTTACTATTTTTCCATTAGCGTCCAATATAGAGGTTTATTTTGGATTATGAACCTCTATTCACTTCATGTCAAAAATTGTATACCTAAAAATTTCAAAATATATCAAATCCATAGTCATTAGAAAGTTCATTCTGATTACCAGTGTCATGCAAAATGGCATGTCTTCAATGTTCCATCTAGACATGGTGATTGAGCCTGAAAGCCATGAAAACAATATAAATAATATAGCCTTTGAAAAACATCTATAATTTGGCACTTTCAATAGAAAATTACTTTTTATTAAAGCTAACTTTCTATTTTTGATCAAAAATACTTTAAGATGGTTTTGATTGAGAGTAAAAGGTTCAATTAATAGTAGATAAAACGTTACCCAAGTACTTTCAATTGAAAATTCCTAGGCACTTTCTATCGAAACCTCTGTCGACCTTTTTGATTTATTTTTTTCCAATTTCTTAGTTCCCATATATATAAATAATCAATTATTTTGTTTTAAAATTCTAATTAAATAGATAATTCACACTTCAATTGGGAGGAAATATATTCAGCTTATCTTTTTTCAAATTTTGCAAAAGAATTTGTGATGAAACATAAAAATAAAATGTCAAGTATGTTCACACGAAATAGAATGAAGGATCAAGAAGAAGAAAATTGTTGAAAAATATTAATAGGATACTATAGAAGGAAGTAAGGTATGTATATAGTCTTTTTCCTAATATGTGTCCTTTTCATAGATTTTAATTCAATGACTTAATACACATTTGAAATTTTATGTAATTTTACTTTTTTTCTTAATTTATATATTTAAAGGGAGGACTATATAATATGGTTAGAATAATGTTTAGGCTTATGATTTTCATCATGGAATTAAGAATAAGATTCAATAATTAGGATGAGGAATGAACAATTTTAATTCTATAATTTGGGCTTATCATTTAGGATTAGGGTTTGACATGAGGTTTACCTTAGGATTTAGGATTTAACATTTAAGATTAGAGTAGATATAATTTAGAGTTAAGGTTTAGAGTTTTATATTTAGGATTAGGGTTTATCATTTATGACCACATTAAAATAATTAAGGTTAGGATTAGGATTTATAACCTATCTTGTATACCATTTAAGATTTGGGTTTAAAATTAGGATTATCATTTAACTTAGGATCTAGGACCTAGGGTTTATAATTTATACTATTGGGGTTCATTATTAGGAATATGATTTAGAAATCATGGTTACTATTAGGTATCACCATTTGGAGTTAAGGTTTCATATTAGGATTAGGATGACGGTTCGCACTTAGGATGAGACTTAGAAATTAAGGTTAGATTTATGTGTTTATATAACCATCATGATTTAGAATTAGCATTAAGATTAAGTATAAACATTTGGGATAAAGGTGTCAATAAGGGTTAGCAATAGGGTTTACCATTTTGGAGGTACAATTTTGTATAGTGTTTGAATCAATTTTCTATATGGCAAGTTTGAACAAATTTAAAGTTAGGGCTATGGTTTAAATTTTCTTTATAGGTGAGGGTTTAGTTTGGTTTAGTGTCTCTATGAGGGTTTAATTTAGTATAGAGATCAATTTCAAAGTTATTTTATATTTGAGGGGGTTTGTATTATGATTAGCATTAGGATTAGGGCATAACATTAGGGATTGGAAATTCAATTAGGGTTATTTGATAAGGTTTACCATTTTATAGTTTTAATTTTATGTAAAGTTTGACCTATTTTAGAGTTATGGTTAGAGGTCCATTTAATTAATGTGAGGGTCTAGTTTGGTTAAAAGTGTTAGGTTTAGGATTGGATTTAGTATAGAGTAAGTATTCAAAGTGGTTTGATGACTAAATTGTTAAGAGGGAGATTGTTGAAAATAGATTGATACAAGTATGATAAATGTGTTTCAATCATTTTTTTGTTACTAATGTCAAACCTGCTATTTTGCTAGTAAGACAATTGCTTATATGATTTAAGTACTGTCACTTATTTGATTGATGAAGAGGATTTGATCAAAAGATGTAACAATAGAACCTATAGGAAAGGTTGAGTTACGTTATGAAAATAAGAACAAGAATTAGCTAAGATAGTGATATCATAGTGCATTGATAATCTACTTAAGGTTGCAAAGGTTGGCTAAGCAAGTTCAGAATAATAAGTTAAACAAAGTTTGTCTATCAAGATTGACCAAATGGATAGTAGGCTTGGATAAAGTTAGTGCAGGCTGAGCAAAAAATCAATTGGAGTTAAGTAAAATATTTTAGTGTATGCTGAGCAAAATAGTGGACGTTGAGTAAAGTTTAGTTGATGCCAAGCATTGGTAAACTTTAGTTCATGCCGAGTGATTTTTTAGAGGATGTCAAGCAACATAGTTTGTGTTGAGCATCAAAAGAAAATTAATGCCAAGTGACAACATTATTAGAAAGATCATGAATTTGATGGATTTGAGCCAGCAAGTTTGTTTTATTAGATTGTGCGAACCAGGTGGAAGATAAGATTGATGAGCTGGTGGCACAGAATTCATGGTAAACCATTTTAAGGTGAATTCAAAGAGGATTGAAGGAGAAGTTTCTAGAAATGAAATGGAATGAGGGGTAGATTCATTGAATCCTACCTAATCTATCCTAACCCTAAATTGGATGATGGAGAATGAATGACAAAATATCTTAGTTCTCTATTTATAGGGATGACTAGTTAGATGAAAAGGTTGTCATGTATGAGAACCTAAGGAAGACAAGAAGTCAAGGGTATTGCTTCATTTAGTGACCTAATTGAGAGTCTACATTTGCATGTTAAGCAAGAAGGCTTAATGACATGGATGCTTGAAGGGTGAACAAGCTATTGGAGCTGAAGTGTGTGAAAGACACGTAGAATGGAGGACTAAAACAAAGATATATAATATGCAAATGAAGTTGTAAGTCATTATCAGATCAAGCCTTACTATTACTCTCTAATAATTGTATTAGTCTAGGGTAAATCCTTTGGATTAAGGTTGACCTAATAGTCATTTGTAAATCCTTTAACCAGGTGAAATTCCAAGTGAATGGTTTAAAGTCCTCTACCAAGGTTCACTCCTAATAGGGTGATTGAAATCTTTTAATAGGGTCACATTTAGCAGTGTGCATTGTAACCTTTAACAGGGTTGGCCTTTCATAGGGCATCACTTTAGAAGAGTGAGAAATAGTAGCATGTTACTTGTGGTTTTTCCCAAATTGGGTTCCCATGTAAATCATTATGTCAAGTTTGTTGTTGAATCTATTATGTTTTATGTTTACATTTCTGCAAATTGATTTGATAGCAACCTATAAGTTTTAAGTGATTGCATAATCTTATGGATGCATGCATGATGATAAATTTTTTATAGGTTCAATAAGCTATGAAATTTTTTATTTATACATTTGGACTTTGGATAACTGATTCACCTCACCTCTTAGTTATTCTAAATAATTCCAACAATTGGTATTAGAGCCATCTGCTTAAGAGGACTAGTTTGAAGGTACTAGAAGCACATAGATCAAGATGTCAAAAAGAGATGTACCCAAGCTTAATAGAGATAACTTTCTTGCATTGAAAATTTTGATGAAGCTACATCTTGGAGGACTTGGAGGTTATGCACAATCTACCATTACTAATGAGCATGTTGATCCTGCTGGAGCCCTAACTACTGAGGATCTGAAAAAGAAGAAAGACCACAACCAAGCAATGTTAGAGTTGCCTCTACCGTAAGCTATGCTAAATTTGATAATGTCAAAAGTCTTGACAGTGCAAAGAAAATATTGGATGCTTTACACACCATCTATGGAGGAGACAAGAATGTTCTAATAGCCAAATATGAGATTCTCAGAGGTAAGTTTGATGATATGAGAATGCAAGAAGGTGAAATTTTTTCTCAATATTACTCAAGGATAAAAGATATTGTTAATGAAATAAGAAGATCAATTGGTACAATAGATGATGATACTACATTAAGCAAATTTTTAAGAACACTGCTACCTATATATGATATTAGAGTTTCTAAAATACAAGAACTAAGATGTATACTAGGGAATGTTCTATCTCTTAAAGGTTTGGTAGGTAGACTCACTGCTTTTGAGCTATCTAACTTTGATAATTACAAACCTAAAAATATTGAATCTTTTTTCAAAGCTAAGCTATCATTGAAAGAACTTAATGCAAAGAAGAAAAGGACAAAATATGTGTCCAGTGAAAGTGATACAGTTGAGGAGGATGTAAATCAACTTGAAACACTACTAGCAAGGAGATTTCACAGAGGTAAAGGAAAATTTAAAGGTAAACTACCTATCATTTGTTTCAGTTGCAATGAAGTTGGTCATATTGTTGCTAGAAATCCAGAGAAGAGGAACTACAGAGGTGGTGACAAGTAAAAAAGTAGAAGAGATGAAGACATCAAATCTTATAAAAAATAAAGACAAGAAGTCTTGCTACATTGCTAAAGAGGAAATAAAAGATAAATATGATGAACATGATGATGAAGTGGTGTATGTTGCAATGAAGGAGGAATTTGATGAAGATGAGGCAATTGCACTTGTGTCTTGTGTGAACAAGAATGATAGATGGATCATTGACAGTGGGTGTTCACATCACATGAATGGAGATAAAAGTAAGTTCGTTACCTTTAATTGTTATGATGGAAATAGTGTAAGATTTGGTAATGATGCACCATGCTTGATAAAGGAAAAGGTTTTATCAAACTCACGTAATTTTTTTAATGTGATAATGCTTACTATGTTAAAGGACTTAACTATAATCTATTGAGTGTGTCACAATTGAATAATTTAGGATGTAAGGTTGAGTTTGAAAGAAAGATTGCTAAGATATATGATACTGATGGAAAACTGATTGGAAAGGGTGATCAAACTAGGAGTAATATATTCTACCTTGATATAAAGGATGCTACTTGTCTAATTGTAAAATTTGATGTGTAGCTATGGCACAAGAAGTTATGTCATGTTAATTTTAATAACTTGGTTAGCATCAATAACATGAGAAAAGTTAGAGGTTTTCCTAATTTGAAGAAGCCTGATAATATAACATGAAAACAATGTCAGTTAGGCAAAATGAAAAAAGTCAAGTTTTAAGAGTAAAACTCATACCTCTAAAGGAATACTAGAGATTGTTCATATTGACTTGTGTGGACCAATTGAAGTGAAAAGCTACAAAGGAGATAAGTACATTATGCTACTTGTTGATGATTATTCTAGAATGATGACCGTTATATTTTTGAAACAAAAATCTGATGCTTTCCAAATGTTTAAGTGGTACTTAGGAAGAATTGAGAAGGAAACAAGTAAAAGTATAAAATGTTTGTGAGCTAATAGAGGAGGAGAATTTACATCAAATGAGCTTGAGATGTTCTATAATGATAGAGGAATCAAATGAAAGACATATGCTCCTAGAACCCTTCCACAAAATGAAATTTTTGAAAGGAGGAATAGGTCTGTAATGGACTATACTAGGACACACATGATGGATGATCTACCTCACAATAGGTGTATCATAGTCATGCTCTAGGCCATGCTTAGGAATAATATATTCAAACTAAGGACTATTTTTTTTGCTATGAGGTGCATTTAATCTTGTCAAACTAGGGATGTATACTTGAAATGATCGGCATAGTATGTGCACTAGGTCTCTTAATGAGTCACTAAGCTTATGTTGTAGGAAATTAAAAATGCAAGGAAAATAACTTACACTATTGCAATAGGAAACTAACACACTTAACTCTATGAATGATAGAAATACAATGAAAGGATAACATATATTCCAACTCAGTTCATCCACTAACTATTCTCACATATGTTGCAGGAACATTCACAAAGTGCGATGCTATAGGAAGGAACTTACAACTTCTAATTATGAAACTAAGAATGCTTGGAAGTAAATCTATTCTATCCTAATCTAGTCCACCTTCCAAGTGGGACCCCTTTGTTAGCTTCACTAAAATACTAACACAAGATAGAAGCCAAAAACTATTTCATTAGATTTCAAAAATTCATTACATGACATAGAACTGTAAAAACACAACTGTAAAAGTTAACAGTCTGTTCTCTTAAACTATTTCTTCTAACTAGTTAAAAACTTAACACACTTGGGTTGATTCCTATATATATAGGAAATCAACACTTATTCCATAACATAAAAGTAAATGACCTAGCTTTAAATCTGCAAGAGAGAAAATAGGAGGATAACAATTGAAGGCGGGAAGAGGGAATAACAGGTTAAGGTGAGAATAATAAAGTCTGAACATCTGCTTGCCAAAGAATAAATGTTGAGAAGGTAATAAGTCTTCATGGCTCCTCCTTACTCACTTTTGTGTCTTCTGGAACCGTTGCAACTTTCATTCACCATAGCTGCTCCTTAGTGTTCTCTTCTCCTTGAATGCTGTTGGTGCTTTAACTTTTGAATTTCTCCAATCATCTTTCAATCTTCATTAACAGGTTAGTTTCAATACAAAGACATGTTTGCAAATAAACATTTATCCAATTAAATTCAAATATAAGAACACACATTTTGGTAACTATATGAAATATTGCATACTACATATAATATTAGAAAAAGATGGCATAGTTTCTACAAACATAGGTCCACAAATGTTTTGACAAAGATAAAACAAAGTATCTTAAAACTATCATAAAATAAAGGCAAATTTTGGTCTCATCATTTTCCCCTTGCTAAACTAATGCTTGTTCTCAAGCATTGCACTTCCTTGTTAATGATCTGAACTCTTGAATATCTATCCTTCCTTTTCTGTTGCTCTTGAAAGTGTAGTAAAATCCTTTGGTTCTCTCCCATACTTCCTTTTTGTGATCTTCCTGAAGCTTGTCGAGTCTATCAACATTGATGTCATATAAAGGCCACAGGAGCATTGGAGGTTGCATGATTATGGGACACCACAACTCTAGCCTAGCCTACTTCCCTAACTCTAAATATTTTGGAACCCTGTGAAGTGCTACCTCCAAGTTAATGGGACTTTGTGGTTCTGACTTTTAAGAGATTCAGGCAGTCTGACCCATCTACTCCTAGCACCAGTCATAGCTCTCTGAAAAGAAAAGTAGGGTAGATTTTCATAATCAAAATAAACTTTAACTTTGACAGCAAAGATCCTATCCCTTACTTTTGGATTCTTCTTTCCATAGGTTAATGTGAACCAATCCTTGAGCACTTCATCTGGGTTGCTACTCTTTGCTCTTAAAGACAAAGGTTCTATCCTTTCCTCATCCTTGTAATTATTTAGCTACCTATCATAATTTTCTTCATTGGACATCCGAGACATGAGAGCTCTTAAGTGTATATCCCCTATGTAAAGCAAGGGATTCCATTGAGTCTTTGTAGGGATAACAAAATTATGAACATATAATTCATAAAGTAAATTCTGCTGCCAAGGTGGTAGAGTCTGATATAGTCCATAAAATTCTTGTACTGATTTGAACTCTACATTAATATTCTTAAGAGTTAACATTAATTGAAACAAAAGAAATTGTTCTTTCAAACAAAGAGCATAAACTCTTGGTGGTGGTCTACAAGCAAGAGCCCGATCAACTAGCTTGAGGGCATGGTCCATTTGTTGCTGTTGGCTTGCTAACTATTCCTTTAAATTTGCAATTTCATCACCTTGAGATATTATAATCTTATTCATCCTTTTCTTCTCTTCTTTCCACAAGGCTTCAGCAAAACGATGTTGTCCATACAATTGAAAAAAGAGTTTCTCGCAGTGTGATAGAACCACTATCTTCTTCATGATCTCTTTTCCTTTTCCTTTGATCCTGCCATAAATATTCTACAAAACTAGTAATCCATATTGATCTATGGGGAACAAGGGTAGTGTTTGGATCAACATATTTAGGAACTGTTTCATCCCTACAGCTGGAAGTACTTGGTAGGTTTGCTGGGGTATCATCTAGATTTTTTTTGATTTCATCCCTATGTTCCTCAATAGGATTTTTGAGAATACTTGCAATCTCAAGATGGGGAGGAGAGTGATTAGAAACAATTTGCATAAGGGATTTCTTGGTGGATGCTTTAGACAATGTAGAATCTTTAGAAACTTTCCCTCATCGAATGTCCTTGTAAATTTTGCGGCTGCCTCCTCATCAAATACAGTTAAACTCAGAAAATACCCTAGCCATCCACATGCATTAAACCTTCTCATGGCTTCTACATCTGAGAGTAACACAGTGTGTTCCACTTGTTCTCTCCTATGCAACTATCCACCCATTCTCTTAACACTTCCCTTGTTTACTCTGTTTTCCCCCTTTTGAATTCAAGCTTCAAACTGCTTTGTTATTTTATAGACTCAACTCACACTTATTTTGTTTTAATCATGCAATTAATGTCATAACAAATTGTTATGCGCAATAATAAGGCTTTTAATGAAGGCAAATCATGAATATGTGTGAAAATCATCCAAAAATAGGGTTCAAATCACATAAAATTTAAACATAAGTCACATCACAACTTGACATAGAAAATCATTAAAAAAATGGGAGTACGACACCTCACTTGTGTACTCATGGCAATTAATTTTGTGATATCACCATTTTAGCATATAATTTAAATAATAAATAAATATTATATATAAAGTAATATTAATAGTGATATTAAAATAATAATATTTTATAAAGTAATATTATATTATAATCATATAATGATATCATATATATCGTATAATAATAATAATCTAATCTAATTAAGATTAAGATATATTTTAATGTAGCAATGTGCTATATTAATAAAGTATTATAATCTAATAATAAATATAGTTGATGTATTATTAAATTAATATATATATATATTATAATATAAATATAAATATACTATATTTTAATATAAACTAAGCTTATAAATATATAATTAAAATAATTATATTATTATAAATATAATATAATTATTTTGAAGGGACGTGACTCTTACACTATAAAATTTATATATACATAATAGTAACATTGTTGTAAGGATCATCAAGGAGAAAAAATGGAAATATATGCATAGTTGGGTTTTTAAATCTTAATGTCCTAAGTAGGGACATTACATAACTAGTCAAAGCATTGCTGGCATCTTTTTCTTTTTCCAGATAAAAATATCTACAAAACCTTTTCAACATAATAACCTGAGATAGATCCAGTTCCCTATTCTTCCTATCTCTACAAATTTTCATACCAAGGATTTATTTTTCTTCCCCCAAAACCTTCATCATAAAGGATTTTTCTAACTATTATTTCAACCCCTAAATGTGATCTATGTTAGACCCTGCTACAAGCATATTATCAACATATAAATGTAAAATAATATAGCTATCATCACCCAACCTCTTAAAATAAACACAATGGTTTGACTAATTTTGACTATATCCTTGCTCAGTCATAAAACTATCAAATTCAATATACCATTGTTAAGGTGCTTGCTTCAAGCCATATCAATTTTTCTTTGATCTACACACTAAATTATTCTTACCTTTGATCTCAAATACCTATGGTTATGCCATATATTTTATTCATTCAAATCATCATAGAGATGAGTTATTTTAACATCAATTTATTCTAGATGCAAATCTTCAATAGCCACAATACTTTAAATAGTACGAATATAAGCCATTTTAACAACTGGAAAAAAGATCTCATCAAAATCAATATCATTTTTCTATACAAATCCTTTTATAACTAACCTAGCTTTAACTATTTTATTACTTATGCCCTCTTATTTCATCCTATAAATTGATTTGTTTAGTTAAGCCCTTTTACCTGCAGGTAACTTAACTAATGCTCAAGTTAGATTTTTCCAAAAAGGAGTCCATTTCTTCTATCATTGTGGAATTCTATAGTTCATCTCTCTATCTTATTGCATATCTTCACCATATCCTTCTAGTTCACCAACATCTATTAATAAAATAGAATACAAAGAGGGATATAATATTTTAGGAGGCCTGCTTAGGACATTAGGATTTAAAAATCCAACTGTGCATATATTTCCATTTTTTCTCCCTAATGATCCTTACAACAATGTTACTATTATGTATATATAAATTTTATAGTGTAAGAGTCATGTCCCCTCAAAATAATTATATTATATTTATAATAATATAATTATATTAATTATATATTTATAAGCTTAGTTTATATTAAAATATATTATATTTATATTTATATTATAATATATATATGTTAATTTAATAATATATCAACTATATTTATTATTAGATTATAATACTTTATTAATATACCACGTTGCTACATTAAAATATATCTTAATCTTAAATATATTAGATTATTATTATTATATGATATATATGATATCATTATATGTTTATAATATAATATTACTTTATAAAATATTATTATTTTAATATCACAATTAATATTACTTTACATATAATATTTATTTATTATTTAAATTATATACTAAAATGGGGATATCACAAATTTCCATTAATGAAAGGAATGTGAAGTTTTGGAAAAATCTTTATGGATAAATAGAAATGCCATTCGATATTAGTGACCTTCCCTGCCCCCTGTTAAATTTGGACAAGTGTCCTCACTTGTCAGACCTAGTATGGGTAAGGGACTGGCATAATGCTGCCATCATATAAACTATGCAATATTAAATATAATTAATGAAATTTGTGGAGTATAAGTGAATAATAATTTGAAAATGTTATACCTGTCATACTTGTTGATCTGATTTTCACACATACCAAAAATGTTACAAAAGTGATATCATCATCAGTTGTGTCTATCAACATCTCGTGGGGTTTATTGAAAGCATGAAAAATTGATGACGTGGAAAGTGAATGGATGGAAGATAAATAAATGAGATGAGGTGGATGGGTGGAAGGTAAAGAAATGAGATGGAAGGAAAAAGTGAATAGAAAAGTGAACTTTATGTGAACATAAAGTATTTATTATGAGGATGAACAAAGAGAGTAATGTGGAAGAGTGACAGTTGGAAGGTTGACACCTTTGGCTACAGGAAGAGTTGCTTGATTTGTATTTGAATCCGACTGTTGAAACTACTATAGGAAATCTTCTTTTGTTTGGTGCCGCTTGTATAATTTCAATTTGTGACCATTGACTAACAGTTTGAAGGGTACCAGATCAATGGTAGTGAGTTGAATAGCTCCATTATCAAAGATGTGACTAATTTCATATGGTCCTAGCCATCTTGTTTGCAGCTTCCCTGAGATATCTTTGAATCTGGAATCATATAGTAATGCCCACTCACCAACTTGAAATTGTTTACTGATAATATGAGAATCATGGCATTGTTTTCTTTGTTTCTATATTAGTTCAGTATGTTCCATATCAACTTTGTGCATCTCATCCAAAGAGTTAAGATGCATAAGACTTTCTGTTTGTGCTACAAGAAGTTCAATATCCAATGCCAATGCTATCCTTAGAGTTTTATGTTCAAATTAAATTGGAAGCACTGCTACCTTACCATATAGGATCTCAAATGGTGTGAATCCTATAGTAGTCTTCCAAGTTATTCTGTAAGCCCAAACAACTTCTTGTAATCTGCTAGTCCAATCCCTATGGTGCAAATGGACTGTCTTTGTTAAGATGTTCTCCAGTTCACATTTTGTGACCTTTGCTTGTCCATTAGCTTGAGAGTGATAAGGACTAGATTTATGGTGCCTAATATTATACTATTTCATCGACTTTAAAATCAGATTAGAGGTGAATTGTGCACCTTGGTCAGTGACTAGCTCCTTGGGTACACCATAGCGAGTAAAAATCTCTTCATATAGAAATTCAATAACTTTTTCATCACGAGCATGCTTCATGGCCTTAACTTCAACCCATTTTGTTAAGTAATTAGTGCACACAAGAATATAGGATTTTCCATTAGATGGAGGATCAATTGGTCCAATGAAGTCCATGCCCCATTTTTCAAATGGTGCTAATGCCATTTGAGGATTAAGAGGCATTTCATCTATTCTTTTTGGTCAGCCCATCCTTTGACACTTGTCACATTTCTTTGTATAGTTGACTACATCCTTATGAAGTGTAGGTCAATAATAACCAGTTGTCAAGATTTTGAAAGCTGTTCTTTTTGCTGCAAAATGTTCTCCGTAGGGTTCATTATGACATGCATATAGAGTGTCATATGTCTCATCTTCTCTCACACATCTTCTCATAACTTGATTAGGTCCAATGTAAAACAAGAGATTATCTATCCAGGGAAAATAGAAACTTTTCTCCACAAGAAGCTTCTTTTCTAAGAAAAATGTGTTGGTATATTATTGGCTGTAATGTAGTTAGCAATGTCTGCATACCGTGGAGTTTGAACAACAATATGAAACAAATGCTCATCCGAAAATGAATCATCTACCAAAGTAGTGTCAGTATCATCATGATGGATTCTTGATAAATAATCAGCTACAACATTGGCTTTTCCAAGCTTACCAACAATAGTTATATCAAATTCTTGCAACAATAGTAACCATCTTGCTAACCTACCTGTTATAGCGGGTTTTTTTTCATGAGATATTTAATTGCTGAATGATTAGTATGAACAAATATGGAATAGCCAATTATGTAATGCCAAAATTTGTTGAGGACATAAACTATTGCTAACAATTCTTTTTCAATCACAGTGTAGTTTAGCTTTGGTTCGTGAAGGCTCTTACTAATATAATAGATTGCATTTTCAAGATTTCTGGATTGTTGTGCTAGGACTACACCTATTGCATAATCAAACACATTTGTATATCTATGAAAAGGTAAATTCCAGTCAGGGCCTTGTAAAACTGGGGCTGTAGTTAGAAGTTTCTTAAGTTGCCAGAAGGCTTCATCACATTTGGATGTCCAACTAAATTCAACTTCTTTTGTGAGTAACTTACACAAGGGACTAGCTATTTTGCTGAAATCTTTTATGAAACATCTATAATATCCAACATGACTTAGAAAAGATCATACATCTTTTGACTTTATAGGTATGGGCAATGTTTGAATTACCTCTATTTTAGCTAGATCCACTTGTATTCCTGCAACAGATATGAAATAACTAAGTACTACACCTTGCTACATAAGCATGAAACACTTTTAATTGTTAAGTGCCAAATTATGTTCTTGACATATGACCAAAACCTTTTCAAGATTCACCATTGCTTCCTCAAAAGTGACTCCAAATGTTGTGAAGTCATCCATGTAGATTTCCATACAATCATGTGATATATCAACAAAGATGTTAATAATAGCTCTTTGGAACATTGTAGGAGCATTACATAGACCAAATGGTAAAATAAAGTATGCAAAAGTACCCCATGGACATGTAAATGTGGTTTTGTCTTGTTCTTTAGGAGTAGTATTGATTTGATTATAACCACTATACCCATCTAGAAAAGAGAAATACGTCTTTCTAGCTAGTGTGTTCAAAACTTGATCTATGAATGGTAAAGGAAAGTGATCCTTTTTGGTAGCTTTGTTAAACTCTCTATAAGCTACACAAGTTCTCCATTTTCCTCCCTTTTTAGGCACTATGACCAGGGGTGACACCCATCTACTATCAGATATAAGATAAATAAAACTAGCATCAAGTAATTTTTGCAATTCAATTTTAACTATCTCTTTAAGGCTTGGATTTATCCTTCTCTGGGGTTGATGGAGTGGTAGAAAACCTTCATTGATGTATATCCTATGAGTGCACAGTGTAGGACTCAACCCTTTCATATGATTATAATCCCATGCAAAGGCCTTTTCATGCCTTTGAAGAAATTCTTTTAACTGTTCCATCTGTGTGGGTGTTAACTTAGGATTAACATGGAGATTATGACCTTTAGTCAGTTCAACAGTAGTGGTGGACTCTATCATAGCAGCTTCAGAGATTGAACTTGCTTCTAATTCACAAGGTAAAAGTGGTTAAAGAATTTCAAGTTCTTTAAGAAAAGTACAATTCTTATCACATTCATCATATGTTATTAATTCCAACACAAAACTTTCAGATATGTCTTTTTCTACCACACAAGTGTTAGTGAGGATACTCTGAAGTATTGAATCTTCCTCTTGCAATTTTAGAAAAGATTGTCTATGCATCATCATGAGCTATACTATAGAGTTTATCTCTTCTTATTTATCCCCTAAATCTAGCCAAATAGATGTACTTAAATCTGGTAATGGTTAGGCTGGAGGATATAAATCAAATTTCTTTGTTGCTTGGCCATTTGATATGGTCATATTCCCTGATCTGCAACTTATGTTTGCATCGATTGTGGCTAACCATGGTCTACCTAAGATGATAGGGTAACCAGATAGATTAACTTTGGGGGATAAAATCATGAAGTTTGCAGGGTATTCTAGATAATCTAAGGTTACAACTATGTTTTCTATCATCCCATCAGGGGTAACAATAGAACTATCTGCAAGTTGCAGAATTGTTGGTGTAGTCCTTAGTCCTTCTATTTTCAACTTCTTCATGGTATCCTTGGTCATAACATTTATAATAGCTCCAAGATCTATTAAAGCATTTTTAACAAACTGACCATTTATACTAACATTCACTACTGGACTTCCTAGATTAGAATATTTTGGTGTAATTAATTTCCCTAGCATGATGTTAACCAGTTGTCCCACAACATGGACTGTGGTTGGGTCCTTTTTCTTCCTTCCAAGTTTCTTCAAGCAGGTTTCCCTAATAGCTTTTCCATAAATTGGAACATCTTTAATGGCTTGAAACAGAGGTATTTGGACATGCATGTTTTTCGTCAAAAATATTAAAAGGCCATTCCTCTATTTGTTCATGTTTTTTTTGTATCATCTTTTTTGGAAAAGGAGGCTCTACTACTGGTTGAGCTGGGGTTGACATAGTAACATTGGTTGAGTCAACAGTTTCAGCAACTAAGGGTTCTAATGATGTACGAGAGTCTGGTATTTCAGTTATAAGAGGTAGTTTAGGTGCTAGTAAAGTTGTACTAGATCTCAGATGTATATCAGCAACATTCAGGGTATAAGCAAGATACTATTGAGCATCAACACTATACATGGTCTACTATGGTTGTTGGCTCTTTGGGTTTGGCTGAGGTTGTGCAGGTAACTGTGTTTGCTTTTGAGGTCTATGATTTGCAGGTAGGGGCATTAGAGTAAGTTGCTGAACTGGAAGAGGTAATTGTAGAGCACCAATATTTTGGTTAGGCCATTGTTGAGATCCCCTCCATTGGTTTGTAGACTACCAATTCCCTTGGGGTGGTTTCCATTGGTTATGCTAGTTTTGCCAATAGTTTTTTTGGTTCTTCCAGTAGTTATGTTGGTTCTACCATTGGTTACTTTGTTGGTTAGGCCAAGGTGGTTGGGAATTCTGAGGCCATTGGGATTAATGTTGATTGTTTTGCCCAACATTATTTTAGTTGGGTTGATTTTGTGGAGGACCTTGGGGATTACGATTTTGCCATTGATTACCATATGAATTTGAATTTTGCAAGGGGTCGAGAGATATACCTTGATGTGGGGCCCATGGTTGACGTTGATGCATTTTCCATGATTGCAACCAATTTACATTGGCAATCCTTCTTCTGCTTTTGATAATGAGGGCAATATTCAGCTAGTTGTAACTCATCTTCAACTTGCTTCTTCTTTGGAGTCATTGTGTCCAAATGTGTAATGACATTGTTGATGATATCTTGTTTGAAATTTGACAATAGGTTAGATATCTCAATCTTTGAAATGCCTTTACTGATTCCTTTAGTGACTGTGGAATGAGGTCCTTGACCTTTCTTCATGGTTGAACTTGAATAGTTTTGATAGATCTTCTTGAGATCATCCCAAGAAGCTTGATATATGTCACCATTAGCCATCAGGTCCAATGCTTCTAAATAGTCATCATTCACACCTCTCAAAAAAACTAGCTTTTGTGAATCTTTGGACAACATGTGCTAAGGGTTCTTCTGCTATGTATATGAGAAATGTGAAACATAATCTTCCAATGTTTCTTCCTCCTTCTATGATATCTTGAATATATCATCCCCTCTTGAACAAGATGCTTTGCAATATTCTTTATACTTATTCAGAAACAGAGCTTGCATCTCATCCCAACTTCCTGCTGCATTGGCTCCTAAGCTCATGAACCATCATAGAGCTAATTATTTCAATGTTGCTGGAAACAATTTAAGCTTATGGACATCAATTTTGTAGTCAAAACTACAACAAAGGATATCAAATTCAAACAAGAAAGTATCAGGGTCTTTAGTTGCAAGGCCATACAACTTTGGAAGAGCAGTGGGAGGTATGTTCTTAAAATTATAATTAGTTACAAGACTTGGAAGAGGAAATGGAAAAGTAGGTTGTGCCATGACTGGAGGTATTAGATTATGAGGTTGCTGCTAAAAAGGGACATTGGGTACTGGATGATTAACAACTGGTGGATTCAGAGTAGCGTTATCAAGAAAACTGGCCAATACTTCGGTGAAGGGTTGAAGACTGCTTATATCTATTGGTTTAGCTCTTGATGATGATGCTATGGGAAAAATAGGGCTTGCATCTTTAAAATGTAACTCAACTTCTTCTTCTTCAATTTCTTCATTCAAATTAATAGAATCCCATGGAAGAAATCTACCATATTCATCTTGTCATCTTCCTCTTCGATGCATGCAATTAAAATTTTCACACTGGTAACTAGAAATTTCTAAAAAAAAACTTTATCTAAGAACTATAACTCAAAAATCCTCCTAACTTGACACCATCCCTAACAATGATGCCAAAAATGATCTACCTTAAAATAGGTGTATCATAGTCATATTGTAGTCCATGCTTAGGAATAATATATTCAAACTAAGGACTATTTTTCCTGCTATGAGGTGCATTTAATCTTGTCAACCCAGGGATGTATACTTGAAATGGTTAACATAGTATGTGCACTAGGTTTCTTAATGAGTCACTAAGCTTATGCTACAAGACAATAAAAATGTAAGGAAAAAAACTTACACTATTGCTATAGGAAACTAACATAGTTAACTCTATGAATGCTGGAAATACAATGAAAGGATAACAAATATTCCAACTTGGTTCATCCACTAACTATTCTCACATATGCTGTAGGAACATTCACAAAGTGCGAAGATATAGGAAGGAACTTACAACTTCTAATTATGAAACTAAGAATGCTTGGAAGTAAATCTATTCTATCCTAATATAATCCACCTTCCAAGTGGGCCCCCTTTGTTGGATTCACTAAAATACTAACACAAGATAGAAGCCAAAAACTATTTCATTAGATTTTAGAAATTCATTACATGACACGAAACTGTAAAAACACAACTATAAAAGTTAACAGTCTGCTCTCTTAAACTATTTCTTCTAACTAGTTAAAAACTTAACACACTTGGGTCTATTCCTATATATAGAGGAAATCAACACTTATTCCATAATAGAAAAGTAAATGACTTAGCTTTAAATCCACAAGAGAGAAAATAAGAGGATAATAATTGAAGGCGAGAAGAGGGAAAAATGGCTTAAGGTGGGATTAATAAAGTTTGAACATCCGCTCGCCAAAGAATAAATGTTGAGAAGGTAATAAGTCTTCATAGCTCCTCCTTACTCACTGTTGTGTCTTCTAGAACCATTACAACTTTCATTCGCTGTGGCTACTCCTTAGCGTTCTCTTCTCCTTAAATTTTGTTGGCGCTTTAACTTTTGAATTCCTCCAATCATCTTTCAGTCTTCATTAACAGGTAGTTTCAATACAAAGACATGTTTGCAAATAAACATTTATCAAATTAAATTCAAATGCAAGAATACACATTTTGATAACTATATAAAATACTGCATACTATATATAATATTAGCAAAAGATGACATAGTTTCTACCCATAGGTTTATCATAGGTTCGGTAAACATAGGTCCAAAAATGTTTTGACAAAGATAAAACAAAGTATCTTAAAACTATCATAAAATAAAGGAAAATTTTGGTTTCATCAATGGAGAAAAATGTTGCTTTGAAATACTGGAGAGAAGCTGTAAGTACAATTGTCTATACCTTGAGCTGTGTACAACTCAAGAAAGGTACTCATTCAACACCTTTTGAACTATGGTATGGATACACACCCAATGTAAAATATTTTAACGTATTTGGAAGCAAATTCTTTATTCTTAAAGATTTCAAGAATGGTAAACTAGATTCAAAAAGTGAAGAAGGTATATTCATAGGTTATTCCACAAGAAGTAAAGCTTATAAGTGTTTACATACTAACACTAACAAAGTTGTGGAAAGTGAAAATGTGAAATTTGATGAATATATAGAAGTACATGAGGTTGAATCTATGAAAGAACCAGAATAATACAAATCATTTATATACTTTTATGAAGGTATGCCTACTGAAGAAGATGCTGCAAATCAAGTTACAAACCAATATCAAGTTTTAGTGACTCTCAAGTCACATACTATGAATGCTGAGTTACACTTAGAAATTGAGCTACATTCAGATGCTGAGTTACAAAATGAAGTTGAGAAACATTTTGATTCTAATATTAGTGTACATGAGAGAGGTGCTGAAATACTTGACAAAGATGTACATAGTGACTCTAAAGTAGAAAGATCAAATGAAGAAACTAGAGTTGAACCAAGATTATCTAAATATGTCAAGAGACATCATCCTGCTACACAAATAATTGGAGATAAAGATGATAGACCAATGAAAAGGAACAAGTTTAGAAATGATACATGTTTGTTGAGAATGAAAGAACCCAAAACAATGAAAGATGCCTTAGAAGATGTGGACTAGAGTAAAGCCCTAGAAGAAGAGAATGAACAAATTGAGAAAAGCAAGACATGGACTCTAGTTCCTAGACCATAAGATAAAAATGTGATTTGCATTGAGTGGGTATATAGAAATAAGCTAGATGAAAATGGTGAAGTCACAAGGAATAAGGCAAGTTTAATTTGCAAAGGATATGCACAAGAAGAAGGAATTGACTATGGATAAACATTTTCTCTTGTTCCTAGATTGGAAGGAGTAAGAACTCTACTTGCTTATTTTCCATACAAAGGTTTCAAAGTTTATCAAATGGATGTTAAATCTGCAATTCTGAATGGCATATTAGAGGAAGAAGTTTATATGGAATAGCTAGAAGAATTTGTTAATGCTAATAATAAGAACATGGTATGTAGATTACAAAAAACTTTATATAGTTTGAAGTGAGCACCAAGAGCATGGTATGAGAGGCTTCATAATTATCTTGTGAAGATTGGATCTGAGAGGCTTGATGATAAAATCAATCGATACATAAAGATAGAGAAAGGCAAAGGGATTTTTTTATCTAAATTTTTTGTTGATAATGTCATATTTGGAGGTCAAGATGCTTTATGTAAGGGTTTTGCAAATGAAATGAAGCAAGACTTTGAGATGTCTATGTTTGGAGAGATCAAATTCTTTGTGGGTTTGCAAGTACATCAGATGAAATATGGTATATACATCACTCAATCAAAGTATGTTGAGGAGATACTAAAGACTTTTGGATTGGAGGATTCCAAACCAGCAAGTACACTTATGGTGATAGGACATAAATTGTCAAAGAATGATTATTTAGCTAAGGTGAATCAAACATTATACAGGTCTATGATTGGAAAATGAGAATATGTAGTAGATAGCAAACTTGATATTGCATTATCTGTAGGGATAGTTGCAATATTCTCTGCTAATCCTAGGGAGAATCATTTGATGGTTGTAAAGACAATAATAAGATATTTGAAAGGAACAGAGGAATATGGTCTATACTATAAGAAAAATAAAAAATTTGAATTAAGAGCCTATATTAATGCGAATTAGGCTAGAAACATTGATGAAAGAAAGAGCACCGGTGGAGAAGCATTTTTCTTAGGCAAGAGGCTGGTTATAGGGACTAGTAAGAAACAAAATTGAACTTCACAATCTACTGTTGAAGCTAAATATGTTACTACTACTGTAAATTTTACAAACATTGTATGGATCAAACAACTACTCAAAGGTATGAATGAAGAGATCATTGAACCAGTGATACTTTATTGTGATAATACAAGTGCTATAAATATATCAAAGAATCTTGTGATGCACACAAAGACTAAACACATTGCAATCAAGTATCATGACTTGAGAGAATTAATTCAAGATAAAAAGGTGAAGATGGAATATGTTAACACAAAAGAGAAAATTGTTGGTATCTTCACAAAAGCATTACCTCAAGATGATCATGATTATCTAAGAGGTAAACTAGGGACGATACCCCTATCAAAGGCTTTCTAAGAAACAAAAAGAGTGCCTTGCATTAAACAAGCTGATTAACATATCTTACACATTGATGCAATGTATCTTACTTTGGGAGCTACCTAAAGTAATCAAAGAGCTAAAACTAAAAATCAATCACAAGCAAGGTAACTAAAGAGAAACTAAAGAAGTTCATATCTACATATTAATATGACTTTTCTTTGACATTTTTGTCAAAGAGGGAGATAGTAACTGATCCTGAAGGGAGAAATACAAGAGATTGGGAGATATGAGTAAGATAGACATTGAACAAAGAGGCAAAAATCTAAACACACAATATAAGGGAGAAATGCTAACTACTAAGAAAGAATGTATATCTGCTGAAAACATGTACCTAGTAAGAGGAAGATAATGTAGAGAGATTCATAATGATGAATTGATTATCTATTGATCAGAAAAAAACATAATTTTGTAACCTATTCAGAAGATGAAAGTTGCAGATAGAGGGAGAGATTTCAATACAAGGAATTATTTTCTTTTTGGTATTTGTGTTGGTCTTACTATTTTAACCAAGTCAATTTGGTCGATCAATTTGGTTTGCCATCAATTCCAAAGAGGGAAATTTTTAAGAGGGAGATTGTGGAAAATAGTTTAATACAAGTATGATAAATGTGTTTCAATCATTGTTTTGTCTTTGATGTCAAACCTATTTTTTTTGGTAAGACAACTAATTATATGATTTAAGTACTATCAGTTATTTGATTGATGAAGAGGATTCAATCAAAAAATGTAACAATAGCACCTAGAGGAAAGGTTGAGTTATGATATGAAAAGGAGAACAAAAATCAGCTAAGACAATGATATCATAGTGCATTGATAATCTACTTAAGGTTGTAAAGGTTGGTTACACTAAGCAAGTTTAGAAGAACAAATTAAATAAATTTTGTCTGCCAAGCTTAATTGAATGGATAGTAGGTGCTGAACAAAGTTAGTGCAAGCTGAGTAGAAAATTAGTTGGAGACAAGTAAAAGTCTATTTTAGTGTATGCTAGGCAAAATAGTGGATGTTGAGTAAAGTTTAGTTGATGTCGAGCACCAGTAAGCTTTAGTTTTTGCCAAGTGATTTTTTAGAGGATGTTGAGCAATGTAGTTTGTGCCAAGCATTAGAAGCAAGTTAATGCCGAGTGCCAACATTATTAGAAAGAACATGAATTTGATGGATATGAGCCAACACGTTTGTTTCCTTGGATTGTGTGAACTAGGTGGAAGATAAGATTGATGAGCTAGTGGCACACAATTCATGGTAAATTATTTTGAGGTGAATTCAAAGAGGATTGAAAGATAAGTTTATAGAAATGAAATGGAATGAGGGGTAGATTCATTGAATCCTACCTAATCTTTCCTAACCCTAAATTGGATGATGGATAGTGAATGCCAAAAGATCTTAATTCTCTATTTATAGGGATGGCTAGTAAGAAGCAAGGGTTGTCATATGCGAGAACCTAAGGAAGACAAGGAGTCAAGGGTATTGCTTCATTTAGTGACCTAACTGAGAGTCTACATTGACATGTTAAAAAAGAAGGCTTAATGGTATGGATGCTTGAAGGGTGCACAAGCTATCAGAGCTAAAGTGTGTCAAAGCCAAGCAGAATGGAGGACTAAAGAAAAGATCTATAATCTACAAATGGAGTTGTAAGTTGTTATCAGATTAAGCCTTACCATTACTCTCTAATAATTTCATCAGTCTAGGGTAAATCCTTTGGATTAAGGTTGACCTAATAGTCATTCTTAATTCTTTTAACTGGGCAACATTCCAAGCGAATGGTTTAAAGTCCTCTAACAAGGCTCACTCCTAACAAGGTGATTGAAATCCTTTAACAAGGTCACATTTAATAGTGTGTACTGTAACCTTTAATAGGGTTGACCTTTCATAGGGCATCACTTCAAAAGAGTGAGAAAGAGTAACATGTTACTGGTGGTTTTTCCCAAATTGGGTTTCCACATAAATCATTGTGTCAAGTGTGTTGTTGAATTTGTTATGTTTTATATTAACATTTATGCAAATTGATTCGACAGTAACTTATAAGTTTTTATTGATAGCATAATCTTATGGTTGCATGCATGATGATAAATATTTTATGGGTTCACTAAGCTGTGAAAGGTTTTATTTATACATTTGGACCTTGGATAACTAATTCACCCCCCTCTTAGTTATTCTAAAGAATTCCAACATAAATGACTTGTACATGTATAAAATGTACTCAACAAGGACAACTTCTTGAGGTAGGAGAAGGGTCGTCCCAAGCTCAAAAAGGTTCACCCATCTCTTGCAAGTAATATCTCTCTAGATTTAGGAAAGATTTTTAGTTAAAACACATTTTAGAGACCTTTCCCATTGCTTGATTTTATTTGTTATTGTGTGTAGTAGCCGATGATGGAAATGTAGGATAGGAAGAAATTGAAGTTGAAGTAATAAATATTGAAGAAGGATCAACATAAGGTCAAATAAGTATGTGCATCGAGCTCTTTAGTTCATTAAAATTCAAATTTATAATATTTACATGTTGGGATCTATAAAATTATATAATATTTCTTTACATGTTTATGTCCTCTTAAGACTATATCTTAAGACTTTAAAAAAAAAATTCTTGTAGCCCAAGATAAAGTAACAAATGAGAATGTTAATCTAGCTCAAATATTAATTATAGAAACATAGATAATTTAATTGAAATGGATGTCAAAAAATTGAGACATTATGCTAGTCAACCTATGCATACTACGAAGAGGATATTGAATAAAAAGTATAAGGAAATAATTGCACAATTTGGCAATCTTGATATAGTGGAGAAAAGTCAATTTTTACCAATTTCATTTCTTAAAGATGAATTAAATAAGCCATTAAAATAGTTGGGTATAGATATAAGTATGAAATAGTGGAGGACTTCTACCCTACAAAAAGATATTGTTGAAATTGTTAAGGAAGGATTGTATTATATTGGGAAAATAACTAGATCTTTAAATAGATCCATTTCATGAAGAGTGATACTAACATCTATTTCAAATAAACAAATGTGCCAAAAAAGAAAAATTTCTACTTTTGTCTCATATTGTACATTAGATGACATTTGGGTGCTAAAGTGTTGAGCTCCTTGGTCTGATAGGATTCAGGAAACAATTAAGAACTTGGTTTTTCAATTTTGGATTGATAATATTTGTCCTACACCAAATAGAAGAGATATCATCAAGTAGAGGATTGTGCCTAAGGAATATTTGCAACACACAAAACATTGGTTATATGTCACACAACATGAATTTATCTATCATTTTTAAATTTAAATCTTGATATTAAGATTAGACAAACAATGTTTAAAAGATTGAAGCCCTATTTTGTGAAGATAAATAAATCTTTTGAAACTTCTTGTTGTTGATATCATGTTGAATTTGATCTGTACTATCAAGGGTTCTGAAAGATAATAGAAGAAAGTGGTGGTCCTCAAAATTCATTTTCCTAAATGACCAAGCCAATTCATAACATCAATCTTATGTGACAAATAAGATGATTGTGCAATAGGTTAAGTGGATTACATAAGAGGAACTTATGAAAATGTGGTAATATAACTATTCAGAGATGGAGATATTGATATGACAAGGGTGGAAAATTCAAGAGATGTAAGTACATACATTCTAAAACAAAAGTTGGGAAAGAATCAACAATGTTGGATTATGTAGAGGATGAGATGCTTGTTGGAGAGTTTATGTCAAATTTTTGTAAATTGATTCAACTATATACATGTCATGCATTTTTTGCTAAGTGGCAAGTAGAATAGTTTCAAACACTAAGAGAAACTTTCCCACTTGGAGCAATTTTAGCGATTGTTGACTTTACATAGAATTACTCTTTTGTTTCTCATAAATAACTTCAAATAGAATACTACTTTACAGAGTAGGTCACTATTATGGTCCAAGTTTCTTATCAACATGAACAAATTAATTTGAATGTTGTGGAAGTACATATCAAGAACAAGACATTAAAAAAGAGTACCACTTTTACATTAGTGGTGATAAAGAGCACGGAACACATTTTGTGGAACATTGTTTTAAGATATTTTTAAATATTTGATGACATAAAAATATATATATATTTTTGTATGGTTAGATGGATGTGCAAGACAATTTAAATCAACTAGGACATTTTATGTGTTATTTTGATATCATTGACACCAAAATATACCACATATTCAGAGATTTCTCAAGAGTGGACATGGAAAGGGTGAGCATGATGTTGCATGAGCTTGTATTGAACACACTTTAAGAAAGTATCAAATGGACTATCAAGGATATTGCATTAATAATTCTCATGCTATAGTTTATTGGTACAAAACACACTTTACAATGACAAATACATATAACACATCATCACAAGTGGATCGAGTCATACTATTTGGATTTTTTAAGGAGGTATCAGGTATAGATGTAGCACATGTTAAATTAATTTAAAATAAATTGAGTCAAATTTGTATTTAATATGTTAGGTGAATAAATTATTTTGAATATCCATATATATATATATATATATATATATATATATATATATATATATATATATATATATATATATATATATTGTTAAATCATTTTTTATACATGTTTACTTTACATTCAGGGGTTGATAGAAGATCAATGCATGCATGCAAGAGGGTAGACAAGAAATGATCTTTTCATTTAGTTATGAGTACACATAGTAATGTGTGGTCATTAAACACTATAGAATACTCATGTTTTTGTTATGATTACATCAATCAAAATTATGGTGATTCCATTAATCAAGAATGTGGAGATGTGGGTGAATGGACTTTGATTTCACTAGATGTTCCTAATACAAATGTACCTGATGATGAAAACTTTGATGATATTCCATTGCTTTCTACCGATTATAACCATATTTTAGGATTTATTAGAGTTGATATATGCATATAAATTTCTATTTCATCTTTTTTCTTAATTCATCATTACATTCATGTTTACATTTACTCACGTACATGAAATTTATACATATACTCTATACAGATAATGTTTTTGTAGTCATGGCAGAACTCGAGGATTTAGAAGGTGTTAGATATTATTGATTGCATTGCACTATGGAAAGAGAGAAGATAAAAAATATTGAAATGAGTGATGGAATTATGTTTCCCACAAGTTAGTATAGTTGAATGTACATCTATTTTTTTTCATGAATTCAAATTTATCGACTTACACAATCAATGTACATGGAAATGTGTACACATATTTAGTAAGTAGCTAATCTATGATATTTTTAAAATGTGTATGAAGGTTTTTTTGTTGTACATGAATAATATTTGAAACAAAAGAGAGTAATTAAAAATGAGATTCATTTCATTTATTATTAACCCAACAACAAGGTTTGTCACTAAAGCAACCATGTGATTGTCACTACTCTATCTCTTCATCCAATCAAAGGATGTGGAATACATAAGTGGAGGAGGCTTGATATTTATGATCATGAGAGATTGTTACATGTTATCCAATAAAGGTCTGACCCACTTGATACGAGATAGAAATACTATGTAATATATGTTACATGTTTTCTTGAACTATGCACAAATTTTGGTTGAACAATTGGAGATTTGGTCAAGAAATATTTGAATTTTGTCAAGAACTATTTGAAATTTGGTTGATTTAGTGTAATTAGGACATATATATTAATGGGATGTTATATTTTAATACAAGTATTGTACTCTTACATTTAACTAATTGTGATTTGTAACTAATTATTCAAATTAAGATATGTAACTAATTAGGACATGTGTCTCAGGGAGATGTTATATTACAAAATTATTTTTGTAGTATTATATTTGAATAATTGTGATTTATAAGTAATTATTTAAATTATGATATGCAACTAATTAGGACATGTGTCTTAAGGGGAAGAAATTATAACATGTGTAGATTAAGGTGATGAAATTAGGATGTGTCTTAAGGTGATGAAATTAGAGCATGTGTCTTAAGGGGATGAAATTAAGACATGTCTTAGGGGTTGAACTATATTTTAATAAAAGTTTTACTCTTTCATTTAACTACTCAAGTTTAAATTGTAATTTGTAACTGAATTCAAATTGGGATATGTAACTAATTAGGATAGGTGTCATAAGAGGATGAAAGTAGGACATGTCTTAAGGGGATGAACAATATTGCACTACAAGTTTTACTCTTTCATTTAACTACTCAAGTTCAAATTGTAATTTGTAACTAATTATTTAAATTGGGATATGTAACCAATTAGGAAATGCATCTTAAGGGGATGAAATTGGGACATGTCTTAAGGGGATAAACTATATTACAATACAAGTCTTACTCTTTCATTTAACTACTCAAGTTCAAAGTGTGATTTATAACTAATTATTTGAATTAGGATATGTAACTAATTAGGGAACATGTATTAAGGGGATGAAACTAGGATGTTTCTTAAGGTGATGAACTATATTGCAATATGAGTTTTACCCTTTCATTTAATTACTCAAGTTCAAATTGTGATTTTTAGCTAGCTATTCAAATTAGGATATGTATCTTAAGGAGATGAAATTGGGATGTGTGTTAAGGGGTGAAATATATTTCAATACACATTTTACTCTTTCATTTAACTACTCAAGTTCAAATTGTGATTTGTAACTAATTATTCAAAAAAGATAGAACAAAATAAATGTCTAGAATGTATATATGTAGATCAATCATCAAATGTATATTTATAGATCAACCATCAAATGTATATGAACTAGAACATAATCATGTGTGTCAAACATCATTCATCAGTCTAGAATATGTCAAGCTTTGAACATGTCTAGAACAAAAAAAATGTTTAGAAAGAATGCAACTAATTAGGACATGCATTTAAAGAATCTAACTAATTAGGATATAAATTATGTTATCAAACATGTATTTGAGTTAAATTAAACCAAACATATCTAATATGTAAAGATCATCAAACATGTTTCACAACATACACCATGTAACACATACACATAATTAATCACCATCATATTAAAATTAATATGTATACATCAAGATCATAATATGTATATGTACAAGAACATAATCAAACATGTTTTACATTTAAAATTGAAAAACATAGAAAAAATAAATGTATATAATGTATATATGTATGCTAATCATCAAATGTATATGAACTAGAATATAATCACATGTGTCAAACATTGTTCTCCAATCTAGAATATGTCAATAATCAAACATGTCTAGAACAAAAGTATCTATGGATCTCATAAGATAATAACAAATATAAAGGTAAGTCTTTATAATTTTTTAATGTAATTTATGAATGTTTCTATATGCAAGGAGATCAAATAATAATAATAAAAAACTATGGGTCGACACCATGACTATCATAGTGATGAGTCCTCACTACATGATCTAAAGAGTGGTTGTTAAGTTGTGCAGGATGTGTTGACCCCTATATATTAAAGATAAAGTGATATATATGTATGAACATAAATAATTGAAACATGTACACAAATTACATAAATATTATACATACATACATGCATTTACTCAGGCATTTAAAACTCACCTGTCCATTGTTGGTGTCATCATCCATTGAGTCTTGATAGTTTACATGACCAGACATCAAAGAAGGAGTGACAATAGGAATCTTCCCCTAAAATACATATGCATGTGCACACATAATATTATGTAACAAAAAAAAAATCAAAAAATGTATATCTACTCATGGTAGACATAAATTATTTAGAAAATTGATAATTTAATTATTATTTTTAAATAAGATTTGCTTGTGTAGATGTTGACATGTGATAATACTTAGATTTCCTATCAGCAACTATGTCACCAATATATCCATATTTTATTGGGCCTCATCTAGGTCCACCTCTACATCTGTAGCATGACTAGTGACCAACACATGTCCTAATAATGATGACCCAAGCGGACTGACCATATGAAATGGCATGGAAGTAGAATCCTCATGCGTTAACAATTCCATCCACTATGTAGTTGACAAGCTGAAATCAACATCCTCAAGGACCATATCTAAACTCTAACCATGCCTTGCAATGGATAAAGGTTCTATAGTATATGTATCTCACTCTACAATAATAAAGTAGTCAGTAGGTGGACCATGACATGCACTACCACTATGACCACCACCTAAGCGATGAGAAGAATGTGGTTGGGGATGTGACCTAATACTACCCACATGACCCAAACATCTTGTCATGTCCTACCCTGACCATCATAGCACTACTGACATTTTATTTCTTTTGGACTATGATAGTTAGACTCTAGATGACACATTATTACCTCCTACGGACATTGATATTTTGATCCTTAGACTATTTGATTTCATGTTATGTTATTGGGACATTGATACCTAAATCATTAGGCTATATGATGATTCCTTATGATGTAATTAGGACACTAATATTCTAATTATTTTTCATGATATTATTTAGATATGCTTACTTACCTTCTTGATGATCCATATGTCATGATTAAGGCTTATGATGTTATTAGGACACTAATATTCTAATTATTTTTCATGATGTTATTTAGATATGCTTACTTACCTTCTTGATGATCCATATGTCATGATTAAGGCTTATTTTATATTCAAGTGAATGTTTAATTTTTGAATTGTGGTTTCCATATGGTGCTAGATTATCATGTCTTAGTATATTGAGAGTAACATTAAGAATTCATGTATCATATATAGGAATAAACTAGAATTGTATACTTATATTATATTTGATGCATTGGTTAATGTGGATTAATTCCATAATTTTCTTTAAGAATAAATGATCATAATGTTTTACTATCTAGACTAGAGAATTGCTACAAATGTGAAGTGTGTAATGTGATATGAATTGAAATACATATTTCATATTAGTTATGTTCTTCATGGATGATAGAATCTATGTGATTTATATTTATGTTATCATTTTATCACCTTATTTTTGGACTACTGATATTTGCAATAAGTGTATAGGAAAGAAGCCCATAGATTTATGGGGAATCTTGCTAGGTGTTTGAAAAACCAAGGTTAACCCTAAGGAGGGTATAACCTTTATACCCTTGCATTTAATTTGTAAAACCAATTTGTGTGTATTATTGTGATTTTATAAAAGTGAATTTGTTTTTTTGATGGCTTGCCAAGTGTGTTGTGTGTGTTGTGGTGTCACTTGACACATGTTCTCTTTTGTAGCATGCTTAGTGGGATGGTAGGTGGTTGAGTGAACCAAGGAGTGGTTTGGTAGGATTTTTTTTCCCTAGGTGTATTTATGGGTCCAAGAGGGATGTTTTCCATGCTAGGTCGAGTGCACACCTTTTGTGAATTTATAGGAGGTTTACACCATCCCTAGGGGTAGTTTGAGGCCTTATTTTAAAGTCCATATGATATACCTAGGGGGTAGGGGAATTTTAAAGTATTATAAGCTTTCCTAGGCATTGAAAAGAGCACCCAAAATTGTGGATTCCCAAGTGGCCGAATTTGGAAACTTAAGCATGAAAAAAAAACATTCTAGGGGAGAGAGTTTTGGGAGATCTAAAAATCTAAGTGGGGGTAATTTTGGGAAAGGGAAAAACCAGGAGAAGAAGACACCTTAGGAGGAGGATTGCTAATAAAAGAGAGAGAGCTCAAATTAGCTTGGAAACTAGGTTGGTAACCTTATGTACCCTTGCTATGAAAGCTTGCTGTCAAGTATGTTATTTTTATTATTTTGTACATGTGAGTTTTCTGTAATGTAGTTGTAATATGGTGTGTTGTAATATTGTGCTATGTAAGGTTGAGGGATCATGTTTTAGTTTTGGTGTATGGGTGTATTGTGATTTACTTTGTATTGTGAATTCATGTGTTCATGTTGCAGTTTTCTATTTTGGGTGTGACAAGGTGAGTCTCATCCCTTGGGAGGCAAAGAGAGCCTTGTGAGGGTAAGGGATGCATAGGGAATGTGTTGGGTGAGAGTCTCTCCTTGTGTAGGAGAGGGATGCCATATGGGTGCTATGGGCCCCATATACCACCTTACTAGAGTTATAAGTGCTGTAAGGATGCCATGTGAGGGCATGTATGTGTTGTTGGGTTGCCTTGTGAAGACATGTGTATAAAATGTATAGCCTATTGAAGGCATAGTTGTAGGTGGAGTCTCCCTAACATTCATTTTTCACCCTTACCCCTTGAGATGGATCTACAAGTGATCCTAAGTGATCTACCTTGGTTGGGAATTTTTGTGGTTTTATTTGTGAACTGTAAAATGTGTGAATAGTTTTATAATGTGAGCATTGTGCTATAGATAGTTGTTCGTAATGTGTGTCCACCTAGTCAAGGTTCTCCCATCTCAGGAGTGGCCTTGAAAAGGCCTAAGGTTGGGAGGAGAGTACCATGGGCTTGTTGGTGTGTGTTTTATTGCAGGTTGTTGTCTATGGATTTGAAGACTTGAAGAGAAGAAGGATGTTGTATTATTTTCATGTGCAGCAAAAGCATACTTCCAAGTGAATTCTTTTTGTATTAGGGAGAGTCACCCTTGGGTAACCCCCAGTCTTGTGTTATATGACTGCTTGTAAGCTGGAAATTGTATAAGTGGACTGTACTTGTTAATATGTTGCTACATTCAGTGATTAAGTGATTAAAGAAATTTAAATGTCATGCACTATTCTATAGTAGATATAAATGAGTAAAGTTGTTATATTTTGTTTCTAAAACAATTCTGAAAGAAAATGTGTATATCTCCATTGAATTTGCTACATTTGGTTACTAAGACATTCTATTATAATTTCAAATAATATTCTAGTTGGAAGGAATTAAAGTGGTTAGTGAAGTTAGTTAGTTAAATGTATTATAGCAATGTACATCAATATTGTAGATAAAGGAACAGAGAAAAAATAAATAAATTGCATTTGTTGATTTCTTTGACTTTAATATCATGGTGCGCTACACATCTTATATGGTTGTACCAAGATCAATTAGTTTAAATGTATATACATCTAGTAGATCCTCAACCAAACCAGTCAATTTATCTTGTGTCACCTCTCTATTTAGACCCTCTAAGTTGGCTAAAGAAGGGATGCCTATTATACTATACATGTCTATTGATGATGAAGCATCCAATGATCTAGAATGTTGACAAGACATGAAGTAATAACCAACCTCATCACTAGATATGTATTTGATAGCTATTGTAATGTCCCTAAAATCCTAAATTGCCCCCTACAAAAGGATTCTACACATAGCCTCATTGGTTGAGGGATCCAATACAAGAGCAATAACATTTGTCCTCCCTCTGATAATCACCTTGTATATTGGTGCTTGAGGACTCACCTATTAAATAGAATCATTGTTAACTAGTCTACCATGCTCCTATCCTACATGATTTGGTAAATCAGGGTAATTCACCAGCCTACCTAAGAAAACCTCGACAAAGAGATTTGCACAAATAGTGTAGAATCTAGTCATTATTTGGATAAAGGCTGTGAGAAACAAGAAAAAATGGATATATCAATACTGCCATATGTGGATCTGTACCCTTCATATCCTAATACCCCTTTACAAACTTTTGATCCACATAATAAGGGAAACATTCTCTATTCAGTGTCTCTTTGGTCACCAAGTAATGTACCTCATGCAAATAAATGTTTGAAGAGACCTCTCATCTCTTAGTCTCAAGTTATGTTTTTACGGTAGTAGAAACATAAGAAGAAACACCATGAATCTCATCTTTAATGTGAACCAAGCTACCTAAAATAGTTTGGAATGTACTAGGGTATGCATTGGACTATGTACCACTAGTCATAGAATCTTGAAGTCTTTGAATTCATTGATTAGTGTGATCATATAGGTTTTGAGGTGGAGTAGGTTGTTGGGGGGAATAGGCTACTAGGTATAATAGGTTGATCCACCATGTGATGAGTCAAATGTTAAGCTAGTATGTAAATGTATATATGTACACATATGTGTGTACCTGAAATATAATAAAATGTAATTAAAAAAAAACACATAACAACATGTATGTATATCTATAAGTCCTAAACATGAAATGAACATACACATATGAGTCCTAAACATGAAAATGAACATACACATGTATCATTTATATGAACATAAAATGACTATACACATATATTTCCTGAATATGTTTGAACATACACATGAATAAACTTCCTAAACTTGAAATGAACATACACATCTCATTTATATGAACATTAAGTGAACATACATATATAAGTAATATACATGAAATGAACATAGACATAAAATTCATAAACATGAAATGATCATACACAAGGAAGACATCATTAGAGCACAAATTAAGGGGAAAATTAAAATCAAACATTGATCTAGATATTAGTTTTCCAAACTAGGTACGATGATCTCTAGTTTATATGAGCATGGATATATAAACTTGGGTCTTAATAGGATAACTTAAAGGGATAATATAAAATTAATTTTTGTATCTCTATCTATCATTATAATTTACAAGGGTTCCTAATAAGGTGTCTTAAAATGGGAGATCCTAAAATAAAACCTTAACCCATCATGATTTTCTAGACTAGGTCATCTAGATAGTTCATACATGTGTACATGCATAAAGGGGCTCTAATAGGATGGCTTCAGGATTGAATGTGAAAATGGAACATTAAGAAATAATAATTTTGAAAGGGATGATAAAAGGATTGACTTAAAGGAATAATCTAAAATCAAATAGCAATCCATCATAATTGTTTCAACTAGATCATGTTATCTTGTTCATGTCCATAAATGCACAAAGGGGTCCTAATAGGATATCTTAAGGGGAAAATTTGAAATAGTAAAATATATCATAATTTTTAAAGGAGTCATTAAAGGATGGATTAAGGGGAAAAACTAAAATCAAATATCAATCTATATCATAATTTTCCAAACTAGACATGATGATATCTAGATTAAAAGGGGTCTTAATAGGATAACTTAAAGGGATAATCTATAATTGAATATGTATTGAGCTAGACCATAATAAAGTTAGGGGTCACAAAAAGATGTCTTAAACTAGGATAACCTAAAGTAAAACCTTAATCCATCATATTTTTCTAAATTAGGTCATCTAAATAGTTCATACATGTGTACATGTATAAAGGGCCCCTAATAGGATGGCTTTAAGAGTGAATGTAAAATGGAACATTAATAAATAATAATGTTGAAATGATATCCACATCACTAGAGAAATAATAGGGTCAACTTGGTCATAAGGTGAAGTTAAATAGGTTTGAAGAGTCCCACAATGCAATATTGCTCCTAATTGCTCAAAAAGTGGTCATTTGGCTCCATAGAGAATTTTTGGGTTTTGAGGGCCAAATAGGGTAATAAAGTGTTTTAGGGTCCTTATTAGGTGTTTTAGATCCATCTTAGGCTTTTTGGAAAGTTTGGTAATAGGTAGAGAAAGTTTGGGTAGAAAATTTGCAAAATTGCAAACCTTGCTTATTTCTTGCAAAGTTGTCATTGACAACTTTTGCAACTTTTATACAAAAAGAGAAACTTCTTCATGGGATCCATTCAAACACTTAAATTATTTTGAAACATACATTCCAAGCCTATATAATTTTGAACTCAACCTTTTCAAGAGGTTGGAAGGAGAAATGACATTGTACAGAATGTAATCAACATTTTTCATTATTACAATAGTTTCTTGTTTTGGGTATTTTTTCATGATTTGTATAGATCAGACTTAGGGTTTTATAATTTGAGGTTTTCCTTCATTTCTAATCTTATTTTGTGGGTTTTTTTAGAGAGTTTTGTGTGTTCAAATAAATTATCTTGTAAGTTAGCAGGTTGTTGTTTTAAACTGGTCATCTAACACAAAATGGAGTCTGAGGGCTATTTCCCACGGTATGAAATGTAAAACCTCTTAGTATTTGGAACTAGACTCCTTTCATATTATGTACATAAAAGAAGATCCCATTAGAAGCATGAAAAGAACTTTTAGTGTGATTCCCTATGCAAGTAAACCATGTTTGGTTAGGGATCACAAATCTAAAAAAGAGCATTTGGAGTGGATTGAAAGGTTTGATTCTTTGATCCAAGAACATGGTGACTAATTAGATGGTGAAGGATAAATCAAATCTATAGGAGTCTTGATAAGAACTTTTAGGAGGTTTAAAACTCAAACAACACCAAAATCATTGAAATCCTCAAATTAAGCCTAAAATTGTGCTTGGGCTGTACATACAAGTTGGGGGCTTAAGAGTTACAAAATATTCAAGTACTCTAAAAAGGGTATCTAGAAAGGTGATTTTTTTGGCCATTGTTAAGGGAGTTTTTAAAATATCTCATTTTTAGTGTGTTTGAATGGCTAGTTCTTGTAGCCTTTTTCTAAGCAACTGAGTACAAATTGATCTTTGGATTGCAATTTGAATAGGGTTTTCCACTTGTTTGGGGTGTAGTATGTTGATGAGTGACCTAAGGCATGACTAGTTATTCATTTGACCAAATGGAAAGGCCCAAGGAGAATTGGGTTTATTTGTGTGTTTTTCGAAGTTTGAGCAATCTTCTACTAACCTCTTGATGTGCACTAGTTGAAGAAGTGGGATATCTTTGATAGAATCCTTAGAGGAATAGGGTGTGAAAGAAGCCACATTTTATTAGATGGAAGACCTAAGAAGACCCTAGAGAGCTTAGGGTTTGTGAGAAAGATTGGTTGTCACATCAAAGTGGTATCAAAGCAAGTTAAAGATTTGGGAATAGTTGGTGGATGTCTATAGCTACTGGAGAGTAAATAGGTGAAGCCAACATGGTGAAAAATATAGAACTAGCCAAAAAATTTGATGAACAAAGGAAGAATAATAGAGTTCTCGAATAATCCCTAGTAGAGGTGAAGGTAAAATTGGATGCATTTGCTGAAGTAGCCAGGAGAAAGGAAGAAGAAGAATTTGAGAAGGGTAAAGAGGTAGAAGAGGAGGATGTAGTTCCTAAACCTAACTCTATCTTGAATGAAGAGCCCTACTTGAAGGCTATCAAAGCCCTAGGAGGAAAAGCTTTGGAGGTGTACCACTTTTCAGTAGAAAGATGCACATAGATGCAGTCATGGACTGAATAAATGGCATGAATAACCATTTTGAGTGTGAGGGGGTATCAGAGGCACAAAAGGCTAAAGTTGATAAGTCAAAGCTTAGAGGCTTAGCTCTAACATGGTGGAAATATGTACAAGATGAAAGAATCAACATGGTAAGACTCCTCTAGCTAATTAGAAGGCTATGGTCACTAAAGTGAAGAAGAACTTCCTTCCTGAAGAATTTGAAATTCAGCTCCATAAGAGAAAGCAAGGATTGAAGTAAAAGGATCTATATGTGACCTCTTATACTGAAGAATTTCAAAGGTTATGTCTAAGGTCCAAGCAGAAAGAAGATGATCCAATCAAAGTAGCAAGATAGCTTGGTGGCTTGAAGTGGAATATCCAAGAGCAGCTCAGTTTGTGAGCACCTACCATAGTTGAAAGATGCCATCAGCTAGCTCTAAAGGTAGAGGGAAGGAAAAAAGGGAAAGGATATTCTAACTTCAATGATAGAAGCAAGGGAATAAATCAAAGAGGGAAAAGAGGAGGCTACTAGGGTAGAGGTAGTGAGCAAAAGAATCAAGGTAAAAACAAGTTCACAGTGCAAGCTAGTGATAACTCCTCAAGAGGTGGTTACAATAGAGGGAGAGGTAACCAAGGAGGATCAAGTAGAGTAAGAAGATTAGATAGGTTCAATTCAAACTTTGAAAGTATGAAATGTTACAATTGTGGTCACTTGGGTCATCCAACCTATAGATGCCCAAAGAAGCCTTCTTCCTCAAATCAGGACAAAAGAATGGCATATGTGCAAGAGGATTGCATCAAAGAATCTGATGTAGATCACATTGAGGCTAAAAAAGGTGATAAATTCATGTTTAGGAGAGTTCTAATCAAAAAACCAACTCCTGATGAACCTAAACATAGAAGGACATTATTTAGGATAAAATGCAAAATCCTAGGAAAAATATGCGAACTAGTGGTTGATTCTAATTCTATTAATAATGTAATATTAGAGGAGGTTGTTACTAAGTTGAAATTATAGAATATACCTCACAAAAGCCCTTACAAGGTTACTTGGTTCAACAAGGGACAAAGCATCTTGGTGAGTGAACAAGCTTGGGTGGAATTCTCCATAGTAGGATATAAGGACAAACTATTGTGTGATGTTTTGCCTATGGATGCTTGTCATCTTTTTCTAGGTAGGCCTTGGAAATTTTATAGGGAAGTTGTGTATGATGGTACATAAAATTTCATAACTTTTAAGAAAGGAGAAAAGACCTTCAAAATTCAATCCTTATTGGAAGGGGAGGAAACACAAGCAAAAGTGCCTAGTGTGCTATTTTGTAGTGGGAAAGAGTTTTTTAAAGACCTCAAGGATGAGGAATGTAAAATTTTTGTAGTAGTGCTAAAGTTTGAAGGAAAGGAGAATGTAGCCAAGGAACCCTTACCAATTGAAGTCCAAAATTTTCTTGAAAAGTATAACGACATAGTGAGTGATGGTACTCCAACTACTCTACCTCCTAAGAGAGTTATTAGTCATCAAATTGACTTTGTTCCAGGAGCTTCCTTGCCTAATAACAAGTTAACTCTAGATTAGAACTTGGAAGTGGCAAGATAAGTCCAAGAATTAATGGATCAAGGCTTGATACAAAAGAGCATAAGACTATGTGCAGTTCCTATTGTGTTGGCATCTAAAAAAGGAAGATTATGTATAGATTCAAGAGCCATCAATAAAATTACAATCAGGTATAGGTTTCCCATACCTAGGATTGAAGACCTTATGGATTGTCGTAGAGGTGCTAAATAATTCACTAAGTTGGATTTGAAGAGTGGTTATCACCAAATAAGGATAAATGAGGAAGATGAATGGACAATGATATTTAAGACTATTAATGGTCTTTATGAATGGCTTTTAATGCCATTTGGTCTTTCCAATGCTCCTAGCACATTCATGAGGCTCATGAATGAAGTGCTCAAGGATTTCATAGGCATATTTGTAGTGGTGTATCTAGATGATATACTATCTTCAACAAGACTAGAGAAGAACATATCAAGCATGTTGAGGCAGTTTTGAAGAGGCTTCATGAGGAGAAGCCAGCCATGAATCTTGAGAAGTGTGACTTCTTCAAGGAGGAACTTTTGTACCTAGGCTTTGTGGTGTCTCAAGGAACATTAAATATGGACAAGGAGAAGGTTGCTACTATACTATATTGGCCAACACCTACCACATCTACTAAGGTAAAAAGTTTCCATGGTTTATCTCAATTCTATAGGAAATTCATGAGGAATTTCAATGGTATTTGTGCACCTTTGTTGGATACCATGAAGGGTGGAGTCAAGTCTAAGTTTAAGTGGACTTTAGAAGTTGAAAATTCATTTGAAATGTTGAAGAAATTAGTAGCTACTCAACCTATCCTATAATTACCTAGTTTTGAAAAATTGTTCACCTTAGAATGTGATGCAAGTGGCTTAGTAGTAGGTGATGTTTTGAGTCAAGAAGGTGGACCAGTGGCTTTTTATAGTGAGAAGCTTAGTGAGGCCAAGAAGAAGTATTTATCCTATGAATTAGATCTCTATGCCTTAGTTCGGTGTCTTAGGAAGTGGAGACATTATTTTTTCCCCAAGGAATTACTTGTGTTTACAAATAATCAAACTCTTAGCTACATCAACACTCAAGAGAAGCTGAGCAATAGACACTTGAAGTGGATGGAGTATTTGTAGGTGTTTACATTCGCAATCAAGCATAAGAAGGGATAGTTGAACAAAAGTGGGGGATGCACTAAGTAGGAGGATTATGATAGTCCAAGAGATTCATCTCCAAAGCATTGGAACAAAGAGTTTTTAGAATCTCTACAAAGAAAATGAGGACTTTGCTGAAGCCTACAAGGTATGCATGGATTTTGAGAATCATTTTCATAGAAAATTTTTAGAACATACCTTGAAAAATGGCTTTTTATTCAAAGGTAATCAGTTGTGTGTACCAAGGGATTTCATGAGAGAGAACCTAATACAAGAGAAGCATAATGGCAGCCTAAGTGGTCATTTGGTATTAGCAAAACCATATAACTAGTGCAAAGGTTCTACTATTGGCCAAAACCAGCAAGGGGTGTAACCAAGTATGTGGAGCATTTTATGGTGTGCATGAAAGGAAAAGGAGGAATCAATAATGCAGGCCTATATCAGCCTTTACCAATTCCAAATAAGGCATGGGATTGTGTAAGTATGGACTTTGTTGTAGGTTAACCAAAAACCAAGCACGGGTATGATACCATTTATTTTGTTGTTGACAAATTCAGTAAAATAGGACATTTCATTTCATGTAGGACAACTAATGATGCAGGTCAAATTGCCCACTTATTTTTCAAGGAGGTTGTACAGATTCATGGACTTCCATTAAGCATTGTATCAGTTATGGATGTTAAATTTATGAGCCATTTTTGGAAAACCTTGTGGAAAAATCTTGGTACAAACATGTCATTTGGTTGAGATTAATATCCCCAAATTGATGGTCAAATTAAAGTGGTTAATAGGACCCTAGGAAACCTTCTAAGGTGCCTAACTAAGTAATATGATCAAAGTTGGGATGTTATCATTTCACAAGTAGAGTATGCCTATAATGATAGCAAGAATAGGACCAATGGAAAGAGTCCTTTTGAGATAGTTTATGGAATGCATCCAAGGGGTGCATGTGAATTGAGATATCTTGGTGATATGGATTAGAGAAGTGGACAAGCTGAAGACTTTTTTCAAACTATGAAGGGGATTAAAGGGCAAGTCAAGAAGACCATCCAAGATAACACTCAAAAAATCAAGGCCAAAGTGGATGAAAAGAGGACAAATGTTTAGTTTATTGTTGGTGACTATGTAATGATTGATTTGAATAAAGCAAGACTTCAAAAAGGTGTTCCTATCAAGCTATAGATGGAGAGGGTAGGGCATTGAAAAATATGGAGAAAATTCCTATAAGGTAACTTACCTTCAAATTTAGGCATATCCCCTATTTCTAATGTGCAAGACTTGGTGGTATATAAAGATACCTTATCTCAGATTAGTCCAGATGTTCATGCTAACCTTGAACCTAATGTGACACCTAATATCAGCAAGTTGGAAGCAAAGAAAGTGTTAGATTCAAGGATGAAGAAGTCTACAAGGCACAAGGTGTATATGAAAAATCTCATTCAATGGAGGGAAATCCAACTTTAGAGGCTACCTGGGTTGCTAAAAAAGAGTTCAAGGAGGTTGGAATACCCATAAACATGTTGCCATTGTTGGTTACAATTGTCTAATTGTGTGTTATCTTTGATGTCACAAAAATGTCATATCCATTGTCAGTTAGTGCTTACCAAGCTCACTTGGTCAACAAGACTATTTCCCTTGTCTACTGAGCATTCCTAAAGTTCACTCTACGAAGACAATGTCTACCGAGCTCACTTGGGTGTCGAAGGAAATTATGGAAAAAATAGTGTCAACCAAGTTCACATGGTTAACGAAGGGAAAGTTGGATAGAGTTACTGCTAATTGAGTTCACTTGGTTACCAAAGGATTTTTGCAAAGTTTTCACTGTTAACCGAGCTTCTATTGGTTAACACAAGAAATCATCTCAGAACCAATGTTTATCGAGTAGGGTCAGCTAATAAAGGATTTGGTTTTTTTTGTATGAGAAGCTTAATTACTTTATGTATTATTTCTAGTTGACTATGATGATGAATATTGGTTATTGAAATTTGAATTTGGGCTGACTTGACAATCTAGAAGGTATAAATGAAAAGTCAAGTTGAGATTTCTAGTGTACATATGCAAGTATGTTGATTGAATTAAGAAGGAAAGAGTGAGAGAAAACTTGAAGGATAAGCAGGTATCCTTGTGGAGCAGAAAAGTAATATTTGATTAGGAAGGATCAAGTTTAAGCAGAAAAGGGATCTAGATTTAGCAATTCAATTGCATCATAATCAAGTCATTTCATTGTTACTCTCTAACCAATGTAGCAGTGATCTAAAATCTCTTAATAGAGTTAGTTTAACAACCAGTTGTAAATCCTCTAACAAGGTGGAAATTCCATTGAATTGTCTTAAGACCTCTTACAAGGCCACTCCTAACAGGGTGATTAAGTCCTCTAACAGGGTCACACCTAACAGTGTGTTTTATAACCTTTAATAGGGTTGGCTCCTAATAGGGCTCACTTCAGGAGAGTGAAAAATAGTAACTAGTTATATTGGTGGTTTTTCCCATATTGGGTTTCCACATTAAATCTTGGTGTCTCATGTGTTCATGTTATTTCTCTTATGCTTACAAATTAATTATTGTTAATATTTTAAGATCTGCTAAAAGTAATTCACACTCTACATTTACTAAGTTACAACATTTTCTGTGTGTTTACTGAGTAATAGTAGCAATCAGTTTTCTCAGTCTAGATTTTATTGTTGACATCTAAGGAATCTAGGATTTATTTTAGTGGTAATTGATTCACCCCCCTCTTAGTTACTCCTTCAATAATTCCAACAATTGGTATCAGAGCTTTTAGATGCTTGAAGGAAAGGTTTTAAGGACCTAAGCTAAAGGTCAGGATGTCTTACAAGAGAGAGATTCCAAAGCTAAATAGAGACAAATTTTCAACTTGGTAGGGACTCGTGAGACTTCATTTGGCCACCATTAGTGATTTAGGCTGTAAATACCTTCATGAAGAATACAAAACACCTACTGGTACATTATCTATTGAAGATCTTGTTAAGGAAAAGAACCATAACATCATGATGATTGATATTGCATCTTCTCTCAGCTATGATGAATTTGATGAGATCAAAGACTATAGAACTACTTTTGATATATGGAACAAGCTAAAGGACATCTATGGTGGTGATGACAATGTAAGGAGAGCCAAAGCGGAAATCCTTAGAGGACAGTTTGATCAGATGAGAATGAGAGAAGATGAAAATGTTTCCAAATATGTGGAAAGAATCAAAGCTAGTGTTAGTGCAATCAGAGCTTTTGGAGGAGAAATCAAAGAAGAAACTATTGTAAGTAATGTTCTCAAAACATTGCTTCCTATCTATGCAATTAGAGTATCTTCTATTCAAGAAAAGAGGTGTGATCCAAATCACAAGTTATGTTTGGATGCTTTGGTGGGAAGATTGACAACTTTTGAGCTAGACAACTTTGAAAATTATGTTCCAACTTCCAAAAATATTGAATCTACATTTGAGGCCAAACTTTCACTCAAAGAGAAAGGCAAGAAAATAAAGGACATTCAATCAGAAAGTGAAGAGGAAACAAAGGAAAGTTTTGATAGCGATCTTGAAGTTGTTGAAGCTTTACTTGCAAAGAAATATTCTAGAGGAAGAGGAAAGTACAAAGGTAAAGTTCCTTTAATCTTCTTTTCATGTGAAGAGATTGGTCATATTGCTGCCAGGTGTCCAAACAAAGAGAGCAAGGATGAGAAGAAGAGTTGTAAGTACAAAGGCAAGAAGGAATCCAAAAGTCACAAATCATTCAAAGATAAAGGTAAGAAGACTATTTTTATGATGGATAATAGTAAATATGAGATAGTATAAATTGTTGTAAGAGATGAATCTGATGAAGAAGAAGATAAGATGGCACTTATCCATCATGTTAGTAAAAATGATACATGGATCATAGATAGTGGATGTTCACATCATATGACTGGAGGAAAAAAAAATTTTGAACACTTTGAACACTATGATGGACGTAGTGTAAGGTTTGGAAATAATGAACCTTGTTGCATAAAAGGGAAAGGTTGCATATCCTTAACCAATGAACTTGTATGTGACAATGCGTATTAGGTTGAAGGACTAAAACATAATCTACTAAGTGTGGCACAACTAATCAACATTGGATTCAAGGTTGAATTCATGCATGGCAAGGTAAGACTACTAGATGACAAAGGGAATATGATTGGATCAGGTAAACAAACAAGAGGTAACCTATTTTATATTGATCTTGGTGATTGCTCATGTTTTATTGCTCAAATGGAAGAAAGTTAGTTGTGGCATAGAAGACAACGTCATGTAAACTTTGATAATATGGTCAAGATAAGAAAATTTATAAAAGTAAGAGGTATTCCCAGTTTGAAGAAACCAAATGTTGGATCATGCAAAAATTGTTAGATTGGCAAAATGGGAAAGACTAGTTTTAAAAGCAAAAACTATCAATCTGAAGATGTCTTGGAAATTATGCATACTGACCTATGTGGACCCATTGGAATAGAAAGCTATAGGGGAGAAAAATTCTTTATTCTTTTTGTTGATGACTATTCTAGAATGATGACTATTATGTATCTTAGAGAAAAGTCAAAAGCATTTGAGAAATTCAAATGGTATCTAGCAAGAGTAGAAAAAGAAACAGGAAAAAGATTGAAATGCTTAAGATCAGATAGAGATGGTGAATTAATCTCCAATAAATTCAATAATTTTGGCATTGAAAGAGGAATCAAAGGGCAAGTATTAGCCCTTGATACTCCTGAGAAAAATGGAATGGCTAAAAGAAGAAATAGATCCATCATGGATTGTGTAAGGACTCTAATGATTGAAAAGAATGTTGCTATCAAATACTAGAAGGAAGCCATCAACACTGTAGTCCATACTTTGAGCCGACTATAGTTGAAGAAGGAGTCACATAAAACTCCCTATGAACTATGGTATGGATACAAACCCAGTGTAAGTTACCTAAAAGTATTTGGCAGTAAATGTTATATCTTGAAAGAGTCTAAAAAATGAAAATTTGATGTGAAAGGTGATGAAGGTATATTCTTGCAGAAGTAAGGCATATAAATGTTTGAATTTATCTACTCATAAAATCATAGAAAGTGCACATGTGAGAATTGATGAGTTTGCAGAAAGAACTGAAGAAGAAAGAAAAATGGAACCAGGAGATTACAAAAGATTTGTTTACTTCGAACCTGACACATTGCTAGACACATCTAACAATAAGGAGGCTTCACCTCCCAAGTCTTACTTAGCTATTGAGTTGCAAGAAGTTCAAACTGAGTCACAGGGACCCAAGTTACATTCTGAAGCTATTGAGCCAATGCCTACCAAGTCTGAATGACCTGAGCCAAAAGTTGAAATTCAAAATGAAGATAGTGCAATTCATTCTAAAGGCCTATATTGGCCAAGTATGTTAGAAGGCATCATGCACCTAATTAGATTATTGGAGATAAATTAGAAAAGTACTATGACAAGAAGCAAATTGAAAGGTACATGTTTACTTGTTGATTTTGAACCTAGAAGTGTTAGGGATGCTATAAAAAATGAAAATTGGATTGAGGAAATGAATGAAAAAATAGAAAAAATAGAGAAGAACAAAACATGGACTCTTATTTGTAGACCTAAAGATAAAAATGTGATTGGAACAAAATGAGTATTTAGAAACAAGTTGAATGAAGATGGACAAGTATTAAGAAACAAAGATAGATTAGTATGCAAAGGCTATTCTCAAGAAGAAGGAATTGATTATGGTGAGACTTTTTCTCCTATTGCAAGATTAGAAGGTTTTAGGACCCTACTTGTATATGCTACTCACAAATGATTCAAAATATATTAGATGGATGTTAAATTTGCATTTCTCAATGGTATTCTTGATGAAGAAGTCTACATTGAACAACCAGAAGGTTTTGTTGATCCTAACAAAAGGGACATGGTCTACAAATTACACAAAGCACTGTATGGTCTGAAAAAAGCTCCTAAAGCGTGGTATGAAAGGTTACATAACTACCTTATAAAAATTGGTTTTTAGAGAACTAATGATAATAGTAGTTTGTATATCAAGGAAGGACTAGATAACAAGATTGTATTAGTAGAGATATTTGTAGATGATACTCTATTTACAGGGAATGATGATTTGTACAAAGATTTTTTAGAAAAAATGAACAAAGAGTTTGAAATGTCTATGTTTGGTGAAATTATTTTTTTTGTTGGATTGTAGATGTAGCCGAACAAGAATGGCATCTACATTACTCAATCTAAGTATATCAAGGAGATACTCAAGAAGTTTGGTATGGGAGATTCTAAACCAGTTGGTACCCCCATGTATACTGGACTTAAGCTTACAAAAGATGATGACTCCAAAGAAGTAGATCATACCTTATACATATCAATGATTGGGAAATTATAATATGTAGTTCACATAAGACCTAATATTGCTTTAGCAGTTGGGATAGTGGCAAGATTCTTAGCTAAACCCAAAGAAAATCATATGATGGAAATCAAAATTTTTTTGAGATATTTGAAAGGCAATGAAGACTATGGTTTATGGTACATACTTGGAGGAAACTTAGACCTAAAAGTATTCACTGATGCTGATTGGGCAAGAAATCTTGATGACATAAAAAGCACAAGTGGTGGAGCATTCTTTCTTGGTAAAAGGTTGGTATCTTGAACAAGCAAGAAGAAAAACTACACATACCAATCTATAGTAGAAGCAACATATGTTGTAGTGACAGTGAATTGTTCTAACATTATTTGGTTTAAATAATTTTTGGAAGGCATGAAGGTTGAGATCAAAGAACTAGTTTTCATGTATTGTGATAACACCAGTGCAATTAACATATCAAAGAACCTAGTGATGCATTCCAAAAATAAGACAGATAATTAATGCAAGACAAAGAAATCAGATTGGAATATGTCCACACCAAAGAATAGATTGTAGACATATTCACCAAGCCATTACCTAAGGATGCATTCCTATGTCTAAGAGGTAAGTTAGGGGTCATTCCCCTATCTGAAGCTCACTAAATGAAAGTTTTAGTGATGCATCAATAGGAACCAAGTTAAGGATAAATTAGTTGATTCAACATAGTCAAGATAATATTGCATATGAATTAGTACTCAAGGTACATTGATACTAATTTGGTATGTGTTGACTTTTGCATGTGTTGTCAAAGAGGGAGAAGATTACTATCATATCTTTCTAAAATTTGTTTTTGTCATTTCAAGAGGAAGAAGTTATATAATTCCTTCATAGATGGAGATTACTACATAAAAGAAGAATTTTTTGGTGAAAAATCTAAGAGGGAGAAACTTCTATTAGATAAATTCATGTTCTCAAATTTCATTGTGCTATGACATGTTGTGTTGCCATCAATGCCAAAGACGAAGATTGTTGGATACAATTGTCTAATTGTGTGTTGTATTTGATGTCACACAAATGTCATATTAGTTTTCAATTAGTGCTTACCGAGCTCACTTGGTCAGCAAGACTATTTTCCTTGTCTACTGAGCATTCCTAAAGTTTACTCTATGAAGACTGTGTCTACCAAGCTCACTCGGGCATTGAAGGAAATTATGGTAGAAAATAGTGTCTACCAAGTTCACATAGTTAAAGAAGGGAAAGTTGGATATAGTTAATGCTAACCAAGTTTACTCAGTTATCAAAAGATTTTTTCAAAGTTCACAGTGTTAACCAAGCTTCTATTGGTTAACATAGGAAATCATCTCAGAACTAGTGTTTACCGAGTAGGGCCAACTAATAAAGGATTTTGTTTTTTTGGCATGAGAAGCTTAATTACTTTATGGATTATTTCTAGCCGACTATGATGATGAATATTGGTTATTGAAATTTGAATTTGGGCTGACTTGAAAATCTAGAAGGTATAAATGAAAGGTCAAGTTGAGATTTCTAGTGTGTGTATGCAAGTATGTTGATTGCATTAAGAAGGAAAGAGTGAGAGCAAACTTGAAGGATAAGCAAGTATCCTTGTGGAGTAGAAAAGTAATATTCAATTAGGAAGGATCAAGTTTAAGTAGAAAAGAGATCTAGATTCAACAATTCAATTGTATCACAATCAGGTCATTTCATTGTTACTCTCTAACCATTGTAGCAGTGATATAAAATCTCTTAACAGAATTGGTTTAACAACTAGTTGTAAATACTCTAACAAGGTGACAATTCCATTGAATTGTCTTAAGACATCTTGCAAGGCCACCCCTAACAGGGTGATTAAATCCTCTAACAAGGTCACACCTAATAGTGTGTTTTGTAACCTTTAACAGGGTTGGTTCCTAACATGGCTCACTTCAAAAGGGTGAAAAATAGTAACTAGTTACATTGGTGGTTTTTACCATATTGGGTTTTCACGTTAAATCCTAGTGTCTCATGTGCTCATGTTATTTATTTTATGCTTGCAAATTAATTACTATTATTATTTTAAGATCTACTAAAAGTAATTCACACTCTGCATTTATCGAGTTACAACATTTTTTAGTGTGTTTATCGAGTAACAACAAAAATTAGTTTTCTCAGTATAGATTTTATTGTTGAAATCTAAGGGATCTAGGATTTATTTTAGTGGTAGCTAATTCAGCCCCCCTCTTAGTTACTCCTTCTATATTTCCAATAGCGATTTGATGGGACTTAGTTTTTTGATGGGGGGAGTATGGTGCAGGAGCATCTAGGTATGCTAAAGGGTAGACCTAGGGCATCTTTGGTTTTTTTGGCTTGTAGTGATTCTAGACACCTCACTAGAGTTATAATAGAGTCAAATTGGTCATAAGGTTAAGCTATATAGGTTTGAAGAGTCCCACAATGCAATGTTGCTCCTAATTGCTCAAAAAGTGCCCATTTGGCTCCATAGAGAATTTTTGGGTTTTGAGGGCCAGATAGAGTAATCAAGTGTTTTAGGGTCCTTATTAGGTGTTTTGGATCTATCTTAGGATTTTTGGAAAGTTTGGTAACAAGTAGAGTAAGTTTGGTTAGAAAATTTGCAAAATTGCAAAAATTGCTCATTTCTTGCAAAGTTGTCATTGACAACTTTTGCAACTTTTATGCAAAAAGAGAGACTTCTTAATGGGAGCCCTTAAACCACTTAAATTAATTGGAAATATAAATTTCAAGAATATATAAGGTCAAAATCAACCATTTCAAGAGGTTGGAAGAAGGAGAAATGATATTGTACGAAATGTAATCAACATTTTTCATTATTACAGAAGTTTCTTGTTTTGAGTGTTTTTTCATGCTTTTTATGGATCATACTTAGGGTTTTATAAGTTGGAAGTGTTAGTAGAGGTATTAATTCATTTATTTTTTAGTTTATGGGTTATTTGAAAGAGTTTTATGTGTTCAAATAAATTATCTTGAAGGTTAGCAGGTTGCTATTATGAACTGGGCAGCCAACACAAAATGGAGTGTTAGGGCTAGTTCCCATCGTATGAAATGTATGGCCTCTTGGGATTTGGAACTAGAATCCTTGTAAATTATGTAAAGAAAAGGAGAGCCCATGGGAAGAACATCAAGCATTTTTAGTGTGATGTCCTTAGCAAGCAAACAATGTTTGGTTAGGGATCACAAATCTGAAAAAAGAGAAATTGGAGTGGATTGAAAGGTCTGATTCTTCAATCCAAGAAAATGGTGAATAAGTAGATGGTGAGGGATAAATTAAATCTAGAGGAGGAGTCTTGTAAAGGACTTTTAGGAGGTTGAAAACTTGAACAACACCAAAATCCTAGAAACCCTCAAATTAAGCCAAAAATTGTGCTTCGGTTGCACAAACAAGTTGGGTGTTTAAGAGTCACAACATCTTCAAGTACTCCAAAAAATGTGTCTAAAAAGGTGATTTTTTTATGGAAATTGTTAAGGGATTTTTAAAAATATCTCAATTTTAGTGCATTTTGAGGGGTAATTCTTGTATAACATTTTTCCAAGCAACTAAGTACAAATTGACATGTGGATTACAATTCAAATAGGGTTTTGATTTTTTTTGGGTATATTATGTTGATGAATAACCTAAGGCTTGCCTAGGTATTCATTTGAACAAATGTAAAGGTCTAAGGAGAATTGGGGCTATTTGTGTGTTTGCGGAAGTTTGAGAAATCTTGTACTAACATGTTGATGTTCACCAATTGAAGAAGTGGGATCTCTTTGGTATAATCCTTAGAGGTATAGGGTGTGAAAGAAGCCCTATTTGATTAGGTGGAAAACCTTCAAAGACCCTAGAGAGCTTAGGGTTTTTGAGCAATATTGGTTGTCACATCAATTATCTTAAAGGGATGCATGTTTATAAGGTTCCTAATAGGATCAATTAAGGGGGAAGCCTAAAAGAAAACATCAATATATCATAATGTTGAAAAGGACCCTAAAATACTAGATTAGGGGGAAAATATATGAAATAAAAAATCATTCTATCTGGTCATAATTTTTATAATTTTCTATATGCTCCTTGTATTTAATTCATAAATATGTGTTTAAAAGGAACTTGATAAATAGGATCTTCATTAAGGGGAGAATCTATAATCAAAAATTGAAATCTATGAAAATGTTGAAAGAGATCCTAAAATTATGGCTTAAGGAGAGAGTATAAAATGAAACATCTAAAATATAGCTCATAATTGTCTTAGATAGGTCGCATGGTTTATCACACAAACATGTAAAGTAGGTTCCTAGCTAGGAAGTCTTAATGGGATTCTCTAAAGTTTCAAAAATCAATATATCATGTGGTAACCCAAGTCATGATCTATATATTATACTTCATATGTGTATTTATAAAGGTCTATATGAAATTTTTTTGTTATAATTTAGGATGACATGTGCATGTTCAAAATTGAACATCATTCCATCATGACTTTCTAAACTACTTGCCATGGTCTCTAGTTCATACATGAATACATTTAAAAGGAAACATATAGGAAAACTTAAAGGGAGTATCTAATTTGATAGATGAATATCTCACATATTGACCTAGGAGATGATAGATAGAGATATAGTGAACTAGTGTGCATATTTTCATCATTCTTATGGTAACTTATGATTCTAATAAGATATTTCTATGTGAGTGTTTAAAATTAAACATAGATAGATATCAATTTGAATCTATATGTCCATGTGTATTTAAACCATGTGTATCTAACTAATTACAACATACATAGGTTCTAGGTTCTACATCATGGAAACGATTCAAGTTTGGGTAATAGTTAGGGAAATGCTTAGAATTATTCATTAGAGTTAGGACATAGGTTAGAAGTACGATTAATGTTAGGATTAGGATTAGAATCTTCATCCAAATTATTGTTAGGGATAACTTGTTTAGCATTATTATTAGGGTTGGTATATTGGGGTTTAGGTAAATAAAGAGTTATGATTAGGGTTTAAGGATAGGATTTTGCATAGGGAAAGGGTTCACAATATGTATCTAGTATTACATGGTTAGGTTCTAGGGTTTGGATAATGGTTAAGGGACCTAGGGTCAAGTTATTTGTTATAGTTATTTCAATGTTAGAGGTAGGATTATGGTACATGCATATATATGGATGTATATATACATACACATGTATGTACATACATCCATGTCTATACATACATACATGCATGTGTGTACACACGTGTATGTATATGTGCATTCAATATGTGTGTACATGTGTGCGCGCACACACACACACACACGCACACGCACACGCACACGCACACGCACACGCACACGCGCATGCACACACACACACACACATAAATATAAACATATATACATGTGCAATATCATAAAATTTAAATATATATACATTAAAAATGTATATAAACATATGCATACATCAAATATGGATATATATATATATATATATATATATATGGGCATACATTTAAAAAGAGAAAATATATACACACACATACATATATAGATGTATATGTACATATAATATGTGTATATATATTATATGTGTATATATACAATATGTGTGTATACACAATATATGTTTATATACATAATATATGTGTATATACACATTATATGCACGTGTACACATAATGAATATGTCTATATAGACATAGATACATTAAAAATAATTAAAAAATACATAAAAATAAATGTACATAATAACTTTACATAACCAAAAAATCCCATCTATATTTCTCACATTGGAAATAGCTCAAAATTTTGGAAAATTTGTAGTATTAACTTAAAGAGATGGAGAGGGGGAGAGCATGAAGAGGGCAAAATTTGAATGTAAGTGTAAGGACAACAAACATCACAAGGGATAGAGATGCATATTCAAATGAAGAAGATGATGAAGATAATGAGGGTCTCATTAGGGTTCTTAGATTCTACTATGATATGAGTGGTTGTCATTGGGTTCACCATCTACATAAGTTGGAGGTGGATGAGCTCTTTTTTCCTCATTAAGCTTGAGATCTGGCAAAAATGGAGTGGATGTGGGTGGAGAGGAGTGAATGAATTTTGAGCTAGTTAGTGGGGGGGTCTTTTTGGTGGCAACTTTTCTATGGCTTGACCTTGGTTTCAATTGGGATCTTATCGGCCCTATTCTATTTATGGTTTTTTTCTTTTGTAGCATTGGGGGTTGCTTATCTTAGAAGGAGATGCCCTCCTCTAGGGCCCTTTTCTTTTATGGGTATAACCTAGCCCCCTTTTTTTTGTTTTGGAGGTAGCCTTGTTGTGCCCCCTTTTATTCTAGGGGTTGTTTGTTTGTAGGGAAATATGGCTTTGGGAGCTTTGCAGTTGTCCCAAGAGTTATGGATTTGAGCTCTTAGACTTTTCTTCAAGATTTATCATCATTATTGGTTGATATTCCTCTCCTTATTTGGTCAGCCTAAGATCGATCTTGGTGTTTGGAAGATGCCCTATTTTGGTTGGGCCTCTTGCTACCATTTTGTGTAGATCTAGTGCTATTTTTTTAATGATTCCTTTGATTCTCAACTATTCTAGATTTTTTACTCCAAGTTTTTTCAAGGTTATGTTATTTTGGAAGTGCTCTCATTTTTTTGGCAAGTGGATTCTTAAATTTTGGTATCAAGAGGATGTTAGTCTTAAAGGGCCCTCCTTGGTTCCTATCTAGTTTTGATTTCAAAAGAGGTTTTGATTTCTAGAGTCTGACTTTTTTACTTAGTTGTCATTTGGAGGAATTTTTATTTTTCTTAGTTGTTGGTCTCTTTAATTTTGGTTGTCTATTAGTGTCAAAAACTTAGTCATATATATGGAAGATTTAGTTAGTCATCACTATGATTTAGTTACTCTATATACGATGAGTCATGTAAAGAGTTGTAAATAATTATAACTCAAGCTTTGTAGGAGTCGAACAAGTCCTTGGTCATGAAGTATTTCCATATAAGTTGAGTTTAGTAAATTTTAAGTAGATAGAGCACATAGATGCTAAGTCATACAAAAGGACCCAAGTTAGTTAAGGCTAAGAAATAATGGGAAGAATAGATATGGCTGAGCATCAATGATTGTAGAGACAATTACAAGGGTTGTTACACATTTTGATGTGGGTCATTGGTCCCTATGAAGGAAGGACAACTAATTAGATGAAGAGGAAAAAGGGGAAACATTTGGAAGACTCTACTAATGTCTTTAAATAGGAAGATCCAAACCCTATTTCATATAGAGAAGACAAGAGATTTGAAGTGTGTATGCATAAGAAGAGAAAGGAAGCAAAGTATTATGTGAAGGATTTAGGTTTTGGAGGCTACGAGTGAAAGTTGTGAAGCAATAAAGTTAGCAACTTAATGAAGCAGTGAAGAAAAAATAAAGATATATCAGATAAGAGATCAAATTAGAGATTGGAAGATTAAGATCTGTAATCAATATTGTAAGTGCAGACCAAAGGATCAGGTACTAAATCTATTTTCACAAATTAAATTAGGGTAAATCTCTTAACAAAGTGGTCCTAATAGGCCTTTGTAAATATCTTAATAGAGTCCTTACATCATTGTAAGTGCTATATCTTTTAATCAATGTAGACCCAATAGTCTTGTAAAGATCTTAATAGGATAGACCCCTCATAGGGTAAATCATTAGAAGTGATCAAATTTGTAGTCCTAATGAGCTAACTTTGTTACTATAGTAATTAATATTTGTGGGTGTCATCCTCACCCCAATTTTACCTTCATCTTGGAGGGTTTCTAGGTTACTAAAATCTTTGTGTTATGTATTTACATTTTATGGATGTGATACATAGTTATATTTATTTTAGTATTTGATATTTGAAGTTATGTTTTGCATAAGCTAGATATGAGGGGGTTAATATGGTGAATACAATCAAGTTGTTTTGAATGATAAAAGTTTTATAGATCCTAATTTGCCCCCACCCCTCTCAGTATCTCAATTTACCAATAAACTTCCAACATTGACTTCTTCCAATGGGGGCTTGTATTGAGGTGAAGCTTTTCCTTTGGCCTTTTTTGCCATTTATGGAGGATCTCAAGTTTGAGGGTTGTTTTCTACTACTCTTTCTATAGCACTTAAATATTATTGAGAAGGAGGAATCATCTATTGAGTTAGTGATTTTTTGTGTAGGTGAAGCTTTAGTGGTTGAACATGTCCTCTCCTTATTCCTTTTTGGGAAGGTGAGAAGATTTAGAAGTGGATTTATCCTTAGATTCATTTCATCCCCATCATCTATCTGAGTTAGTTGTGGTGGAAGGGTTTCGTGTTGGATGGTTAGGTGGAGATAATATTTAAATATAAGATAGCTTGGTTATGAAGAGGGGAGGGGTAAATCAGTAACTAGTAAAACTTAATCTTAGTTCACCAATTAATCCTCCATGTATATTCTGATCTAATTGCATACATGAAAAATTGAAAGCATTAAAACATTTATAATACAATATGGTGACCCAGAAACCTTCAAAATAGAAAGTAAAATTGGGGTGGAGATGATACCCACAAGCTTTAGTGCTGTAGTATAAATTTGGTTTGTTAAGGCTTACAATGATCACTTTTGATGATTTTCCCAATTAGGAGCAATAAGGACTACTCGGTCCACCTTGCAAAAGGATTTACAAACATACAGTGAAGTATGCACTTGGTAAAGAGATTTACAAGAGACTATTAATTCTACCTTGTGAAAGGATTTAACTATTCCACCTATTAGGATGAACTAGTGGCTGATCTCTAATCTGCAACCTTAATTTTTTAAATGAGATCCCTTTGAGTGTAATAATCACCTTGTTGTGATAGATAAAGCTTTGCTACTCCTTGTATTGTTGTAGACTTTTTACTTCGCACTTTCTACTCTTATTTTCTTCTTAATTTTTATTACATCTTCATCATCATTTGGATATGATACAATTCATTACATATTTATCAATATAATTTACAATTCATCAAAGTTGGCTACAATACAAGTTTTAAAATACACAAAGTTGACTCAATTGCTAGTACTCAATTTTGAAGACAAACTGAGTGAGGTTTTGACACTTGGCAACCATTGTCAATGCTCGACATCATCATGCACTCACTACACATAGAAGCTCATCTCATACTAATCACTTCCAAGTAGTCTAAACTTAGTTTGCATTGGTGACTTAGTGAATACTTTGAAACTAAACATATAAAATGAATCAGTTGATTCACATTGCATTGCTCAATCAACACTAACACAATGAGCTTGGTATAGACTGAATCACTTGGTTGATACTACATATCTCAATCAACACTAGATTCGCATTACTAAAGCTACAAACTTGGTAAGCACTAGAGAACTCAGTTTGCATTGAGAAACTTGGTAAACACTATGAAGCTTAATTTGTACTAATAATCACTAACCTAGTAGATGCTACTCGGTGTGAACTAAATATTATTCCTTGAATTTGATAGCAACTATAGAACTTGGTAGAGCTTGAATTACTTCGTTAACACTATTAACTATACTATAAGTTCAATAGCTACTAATCATCTGAATAAGTGTATGTGTCACTAATAAAAAAACTTTATTGAAATTTCAACAATCTCCCCTTTGGCATTAGTGACAAAAACACTTATAAATCAAAACTAAATTCTTAAAAAGTTCAAAACAATCTTTAGTCTCCATCTTGTGTAAACAACACAGTACGATACTCTATTTTAAAGATTTTTCGAAATTGCTTCTGTAAGAGATGTTTTATCTGAATATCTATACATGTATATGTATAATATCATGATGCTCCCCCATACATATATATTCAATTTACTTTACACATTATATACACCTTCTCATCTTTTGCCCTTTTTATTGTATCATCACATATTCTCCTTATATATCCTCCCCCTTTATATCTCATATCTCATATTACATATTCTCCCCCTTTTTAACATAAATGAAAAAGGTGTATGCTATACAATTATTCCAAAATGTGACAAGAAGTTAGAATGTACCTTTAAAATTAGTGACAGTATCTTGTCCCAATTTTCTTGCAACACCTTAGTTGCATGCAATGTCATTTGAATTTCTACTAATAATTCCATCATGTGATTAGTTATGGAGAAGTTGTTATCATGGATGAGATTTTTGGCATGTGCAATACATTTTTGTAATGCATCCATGTTTGGAAGAAGCATGCCTTGTATGTCTACAAGTGTAGACCTTGTCCTAGCTTCTTCCCTTAGTAATTTTGCTTGCATATCAGTTAAAAATCTGATCTTTGTATAGTGAGAAGAACTGTAGCTTGGGTCAACTAATAGCTAGTTGCACTTTCCTTCAAACCTTCATGTATCTTGGAGAGTTTATCTTTGATTTCTTGCTTCTTCAACTTGCTTCTTCTCTTCTTCATTTCTAGTTTCATATCTCAATGACTTAAAATTTTCCATGTCAGCTCTAGAATCAATCTCTTTTAGTTTCTCTTGAAATGTGGGTGGAGGCTATTTAAAAATCACATCCTATTCTTCTTCACCCAATTTTAGTTTCTCTCTAGATGTTCTTCTTGTAAAAACTATAGTAGATGACTTTGTAGGTTTTGTTATGATAACCTTACCTTTCTTCTTGACTAGCTCTTCTTCTAATTTTTATTTATCTTCTACATCATCATCAATCACATCATCTCCTTTACCTTTTGTTAATAGGAGAGTAGAATTAGTTTGTTTCAATTTTGCTATTCTTTTCTTCCCTTTACCGACTGCCTATGGAAGCTTTATTTCTAGTTCTATTATGGCCTTGGCTTCATCATATGTGCCAAAATATGTGGCCTTTGGATCCACAAGTTCAATCAATAATGCCTCAATAATGTCTCTAGTGTCATCAATATTGACCTCAAAGCCTAGAGGCTTGACCCATACTATTCTAGGTCTGACTGCTTGTATATACACTTTGTCACAATCTAAATTAAAAAAATCACCCTTGTAGTATTCTGCAAGTTTCTTTGGAATCTTGAATCTGTTATTCATTTTTTCTTTGAAGGAATCAAAATAATTGTCCATGATATTGACATAATTTTCTCCCATTTGTACTATGTACTCATTCATTTGATAAAGAATAGGCACATCCTTTCTCCATACAATTGTTCCTTTTGAGGGGAAAAACTTTTACACAAGGAAAAATAAACATGTTCAAAGTGAACTAAAATAACAAAAATTATTCTTTGATGACTTGATGCTCTCTATGTTTTTGTTGAATTGGTTCAACATCAACTTGGCAAGGTTGAAGGACATGTTGTTCTTCACCACCTTATAAGCAAGATCCACTGCTTCACATGATACATTGTTTAGTCAACTAGAGCTATATATCTTGTGGGAAATTATATGAATTCAAAACTTTAGCTCCATGTACACTACATAGCTGATCTTCATACCTCTTCAGTCCCATTCAACAAGAGTTTTCTTCTCTAGTTCTACACATCTTAGGGTTTCAATAGTCTTTTCCTTGGCCAAAATTGGGAGCCTCATGATTTGATGAATCATTTTCTTTGTTATCAAGATAGGCTACTCCAATCATAGCTTCCTTTTATGTACATGGCTAAGGATAAATCTTATCCATTTTGTCTAAAATTCTTGGGGCATGTGAGGAATGTGGGTTAAATCCTTGGTTTCTAGGTGCTAATGCTCGAGTTTTAACACACCATTCACACATAATTTTTCCAATATTTCATCCTTTCCAAGGTTCCTATATCTTGAATTGTAAAATGAAAATTTGAGCAAATATTTTTAACTAGAAGTACATTAGATGGAATCTATGATTGTGCCCTAGTAGGATCAAGTGTTCCCACAATTGCCGAACTCAACTTGAAATCAGGTACCTTCCATTCAACTCCTTGAACCAATATCTTAGACCCCTTTGTGTTTTTGCTATTGGAGGATGGAATTTCTTGGTAGCATTTCTAAAAACATGGAAAAAATCAACAACAATTCACACAGATCACTTGGATGCACTGAAATTGCTCTTCACATAAGCTCTTAAAAGTTCTTAGTGACAAATGAATTTAATTTCTCCCTTTTTAACGAATTTCACTTTCCCATCACAATAAATACTTGGTATGTTTACTTTCTCAATCACATACTATCTTCCACTTAGTTTTAATTAAATGCTTGGTAGAGCCATCCATGACTTAGTGTCCAAATAATGACTTAGTTACTCCCAACCTTGCTTGACAGAGTCTTGCAACCTGACCTAGCTCATTAAGGTCCAGAATTTTTTTAAATATTTGGTGATCCCTTTTCATCTTGAATGCTGATATGGATCTTTCCTTCTAGCTAACTAAATTTTTTGTAGGATGTTTGCATCATAATCTTAGTTCTAGTTATCCTTGGGAGATCAAGTAGAAATGTTTGAGTCACCCAATTCTTGAGTGACATTTGCTTCATTGCTCAGACTTTTATTCTCAAAAGATTTTGGAATCCACTATTGTCTCATCTTTTTTCTATTGTTATTAGCCTTGGCTATCTTTTCATCTTCAATTCTTCCAATGTTCATACAGTTCTTGGCAAGAGTCCAAGTTTTGTACAAATAAAATATCACTTAGTGATTTCTCTTGTCCTCATGTGATATTTTACACAATTCATTTCAATATGTCCAAATTCTCCATAGTAGTGTCATCTACACCAAGTGTTGTAGTCCCAACCAAATATAGCTTTTACAATATATTTTGTTGGGTTCAATATCTTAATTTTGCATTCAAGAGATTTGTGCCATGCTTCTTGCATTTGTAACAATTACCTTCAAATTTCAATTTCTCTTTGCATTTATTAGCTCTATGACCATGCTGATTACAATTGTAGTATTTTCCATTGAATTTGGCTTTACCATTACTCCAAAATTTGTTTGATGTATGACCTAGCTTACCATAGTGATTGGAAGTATGTCTTTGATTCTTTTGAGCTCCTTGCTTAGATGATTCACCTTCTTTTGTATATCTAATTCCTACTTAGCCTTTCTATCTATATTGTCTTTGCTCATTCAATTGATTCATGTCTTCTTGAGATTTCATCATCCTCTCATTGGTTTTCTTTTTTAGTTTTTAGATCATTCTGTAATCTTTCATTCTATAATATTAGATTCATGATTTCTTCATTTACATTACTAAACCAATTAATGAAGTCTTCTTGTTGAAGGGATATATGCTGAATTTGATTGTTCTTTCCTTCTATCCCTTCTTTTATTTTATTTTTCTCTTCCATGACTTTACACAATCTTACCTACTAAATTTCTTGTTCACTTTTCAGCTTTGTTACTTCTTCTTGAAGTGTACCATTCTTTTCTAATAAGTTCTTTGATTGCTTCATTAGCTTCATCTAAATTATTTTATGAATAGATATCTTCAATTCATTATTTAGTGTAGAGTTTTTCATTCATCTATACTATAGATCTTTTCTTCTCTTTAGGGATTGAGAGAGGTTCTCTTTTTCTTTTTTAAGTTTCCCAATAGCCAATTCAAAATCTAGCTTTTCATTGTAAATAACCTTATCAAGTTTGAATACTTTGATTACCTCTGATCTTTTCTCAAGCTATTTGTTAGGTATAAGGTGTCTCAACCTTGGATAATTCCTATTCTTATTATTTATTTTGTAAAATGTATTTCTTGCAAATAATGTTGATGTGTCGGCATCTTGAATTGTGTATAAGGAGATCATTGCTAAAATGGTTATGACGGATTCCTATGACACGTAACAGCTATGTTAGGAAGATTTAATGATAGGTGAAGACATGTGGCAACTAATAAATTTGAGTATTGCACACTCTACCCTAATAGTGGCAATTTTTTTTGTGGTTCCTATTTTCTTGAAGAATGGTAAAACCCTAATATGGTTACCTTTGGGAGTAGCCCTAAAAGTGAAGCACATGTTATAAGAATTTTTAGCGTTGTGAAGAGGGGGATGTGAGAAAGTGTATTGTTGGTACTGTGAGTTGCTATTGGTGTCTTTTGTTGTCACTATTGAACTTGCATTGCAAGTGTATTGTAACCTTGTGTTGAAGATAATAGATTGTGCAGGTTCTGGAGGGGTGGGGTTGTTTTACCGAAAGGTTTTTCCCCATCGAAAAATCTTTGTGTTATGTGTTTCTATCTCTATCTATTTTCTTTATGCTTTGTTGGCTGAAATATTATTGTTTACATGATATTGAATCTGTAAGTGTAAAAGATTTTAATAGGATTTGCACCATACTTTTCTTAAGAGATTAGTGTAGGAAGCTATTTCTACACCTGAGTTTCCTTACACTATTAAACTTCTTGTTTGAGAACCACAAGCTCTGATAACAATTCTTGGAAATGTAAGATAGGCTAGGTTAGTAAGAGGGGAGGGGTGAATCAGTAACCAATAAAACTTAATCTTAATTCACCAATTAATCCTTCATGTGTATTCTGATCTAATTGCATACATGAACAACTAAAAGTAGTAAAACATTCATAACGCAATATGGTGACCCACAAACCTTCCAAATAGAAAGTAAAACTAGGGTGGGGATAATACCCACTAGCTTTAGTATTGCAGTATAAAGTTGTCCTATTAAGGCTTACAATAATCAATTTTGATGATCTCCCCTATCAGGAACAATAAGGATTTATAGGTCCATCTTGCAAAAAGATTTTCAAATATACAGTGAAGTATGCACTGGATAAAGAGATTTACAAAAGACTATTAAGTCTACCTTGTGAAAGGATTTAACTGTTCCATCTGTTAGGATGAACTAGTGGCTGATCTCTAATCTACAACCTTGATTTTCTAAATGAGATCCCTTTGAGTGTAATAATCACCTTGCTATGATAGATAAATCTTTGTTGCTCCTTATATTGTTGTAGCCTTTTACTTTGCTATTTTTACTCTTAGTGTCTTCTTAATTTTCATTACATCTTCATCATCATTTGGATGTGATACAATTCATTATATACATATCAATCCAATTTACAATTCATCAAATTTAGCTACACTACAAGTTTCACCAAAATACACAAAGTCAATTCAACTACTAGTACTTGGGTTTTGAAGACAAACTCGGTGAGGTTTTGACACTCAACAACCATTATTAATGCTCAACATTGTCATGCACCTAGTAGATGTAGAAGCTTGGATCATACTAATCACTTCCAAGTAGTCTAAACTCAATCTATACTAGTGACTCATTGAATATTGTGAAACTTGACATATAAACTGAATCACTTGTTTCACACTTCATAGCTTAGTCAACACTATCACTATGAGCTTTATATAAATTGAATCACCTGGTTGACACTGCATAGCTTGGTCAACACTAGATTCACATTGTTGAAGCTACTAACTTAGTAAGCACTAGAGAACTTAGTTTGCATTGAGAAACTTGATAAACACTGTGAAGCTCATTTTATACTGATAATCACAACCTAGTAGATGCTGCTTGGTGTGAACTGAATATTATTCCTTGAACTTGGTAGCAACTATAGAAATTGGTAGAGCCTAAATTACTTGGTTAACACTATTAACTATACTATAATCTTAGTAACTACTAATCATCTTAATAAGTGTGTGTGTCACTAATAAACAACTTGAATGAAATGTCAATAGTGAAATGTTTTCCCCTATTTGGTTTCAGTTGGTTTTATAATTTGGATGGGTGTAGAAAAGCCTTTTCCTTCTTGTGGTATTAGTTGGTCCAAGCATTTAAACTCTCAGGAGGAGGATTAGTTCATGCTTTATGACTCTTATGATGTTGGTGGATTAGGGAGTAGTCCCTCTTTACTCATTCTTTAGTAGATCATGTGGGGAGCCAGTCTTCCCTTTTGGGCTTCTATATGTAGCCGATATTTTTTATTTCCCATCTTATAGCTTTTGTCTCTTTCTTGTGTTAGAGAGTAAAGTCTACCAATATAACTAAGAGGGGGTTGGGGTGCATCAGTTATACAACTATTATAACAATTATCAACCTTATTAATCCTTAACTATATGAGAAATCTAATCAATAACCATAACAAGATACTCATACACAATAACACTAGATATGTTAACTAGGGAAACCCTTGATTAGAGGGAAAATCCTAGTGGGGATGGTACCCACAAAATGTTGTACTAATATACATTTTCCTTGTTAGAGAATGAACTTTTAAGGATCTAACGAAATACATTCAGTACATATGTGTCTTTGTTAGGAGACTTTGAATCCCTGTTAGGAGATTCCACCCTATAAAGAGTTGTACCAACCCTATTAGGAGTTGTAGAAGGAAGATGGACCCACTGTCCAAAAAGATTCAAGGGAAAGAACACCATCCAATTGATATCTATATTATTCCTTGTAGAATAATAAAAATGATCTATAACTGTACTTCCTCTTTCATTGTGTTGTCAACTAGAATTCTCTACCTTTTGATATTGGTACCAAATCACAAACTTCGCATCCAATAATCCCTTGGAACACTTACTTGTATTTATCAAATACTCTGCTCTTGTTCACACCACATACATGATGTAATAATCCTAATAGGTTATAACTTTGTTAAACACAAATTCCTCTCTAATTCACTTGTTTGACATTTCATCAAAGACTTTGCAAGCAAGAGAAATATTACAACTGTAAATTCTGATTGCTTTCTAAATGCCAAACTTTACTAAACATGCTTGCAAAGAACACACCAAACAACTAAAAATGAAGATGTAATTATTTTAATAACACTAATTACAAATAGGAAAGTATGCATCTACATCAATAAGTCATTAGGACAATAAATTTTGATATAGAACTCTGATATAAATCAGATTACAATAGATTTTATAAACCCTACCAATGCCCTAAATATCTACTCTCAAACAATGCAAAATGTAGTAGATAAAAACTTGGAATTGCTCCAAAAATATGAATTTTTCTATAGCAAATTCCAACTTATTCTATACTCCACAAATCTGCCCCTAGGCCACAAATTTGGCACAGTAAAAAGACTAATTTGTCTTCTCCAATAGTCACAACCCTTTGGAAGATATTTCACCACCTCAGTTATGCAAATGAATGGGAGTGTTCATTCCCAATGATCAGTATAACAACTGTAGAAACCCTTGGCTCCACAAGCTATCCAGAAGAATAGGTGGCAACACATTTGATGCTCAATAATGAGGCTGCCCTCCCTATTTATTCTTTTCCTTCACCTTTCTAGAAGGAAATAAAATATTATTTAATTGTGCTCTCTATAAGCTTCCCTCTTTCCAAAGAAATAATTAGTTGCACTTCTAAAAAATGCACTCTCTAGAAGCTCCCCCCCTTTCCAATACAATAATTATTTATGCTTCTAGAAAATTAAATTAATTAACTATAAAGTCACCTTTTAATTTTAATTTATTTAATGAATTTATAAGAATTTAATTTAATCAATTTCTCTTTATTTCTCCACTTATCCTTTAGAGAACATAAAGGCTAAGAACTCCACTAATATGCTAAAAAGATGGTGACATTATAGTCTACCCCTAATGAAATTTCTTGTCCCCAAGCAATCTCAACTCTGTATGCTACAAAATTTCTTCATTCTCCTAAGTGGCATCCTCTACTGGTAGGTCCTTCCACTTCACCAAGTACTCCCTAATAGTATGTCTCCTCAAATTCCTCTCCTTGAACTCAATGATAGCCTCTGGTACTAAAACTAATTTCCCTTCATTTTCCAAGGGTGGAAGCACTGTAAAAGGAACAATCTAGTGTCCTAATGCCTTTTTGAGACATGACACATGAAAAATATTATGGAATCTACTCTCTACTGGTAAATCCAACTTGTAAGCCATCTCTCCAACTCTTGTAATCACCCTAAAAGGACCATAATAATGTAGCTTAAGTTTTTTGGCACCACTCTTCTTGAGAGTGGACTAATAGTAAGGTTGCACCATCAAATATACCATATCACCTACCTCAAAAGTTAGTTTAGTCCTCTTCTGATCAACATATTGCTTCTATTGATTCTATGCCTCGGTGATATTATCCTTAAGAGCCTTCACAATGTCCTAACTCTCCTATAATAAGTCTCCACCATTGGGAACTCTACTATTTGATAATAATAAATCCATGAAACTGGGTGTCTCATATCCATATAATGCCATGAATGGTGACATCTAGATAGACATGTGATAAGTGGAATTATAACAATATTCACATAGATATATCCACTTAACCCAAACCTTTTGTTGCCTTGCTATGTAATTCTTGAGGTATCATTCCACCCATTTGTTCACTATCACTGTCTTACCATCTGTCTAAGGGTGGTAGCTAGTACTCAGAGTGAGTTTTGTCTCGCATAATCTGAACAACTCTTTCTAGAAGTTACTCATAAATTTTTTATCTCTATTGCTAACAATGCTCTGAGGTAAACCATGCGACCTAAATACCTTTCTAAAGAATAAATCTGCCACCTGTGTAGCAGTTTATGTAGTGTTGATTGGGAAGAAGTGAGAAAAATTTGGAAGCCAACTAACAACAGCATACATACAGTCTCTACTATGGGCTCTCAACAGTCATATGATGATGTTTTTGGATAAAAACTCCCACTTCTTGTTACAAATTAGAAGTGTCTTAAGTAAGCTAGTTGGGTAAGAGTGCTTCTATTTATTCTTTTGGCAAGTATAACACTCTCTAACATATTGCAATACCTCATCTTTGATCCCTTTCAATGAAAAATACTCACAAATCTGCTAGTAGGTTTTGTAAAAATTGGATGTCCTACCATAGGTGAGTCATGATAAACTCTAAACACCATCCTCTTTACCTTGGACCCTAGCACCAAATAAACGTGTCCTTTATAAATAATGATCCCATTCACAAGGGTGAAATCACTATTCTAGATCAATCCATATATAAATCCCAATGCCCATGTATCCTTTGCATACTCTACAAGGATCAAGTGTCTCTAATCCTTATATCTATCATCAAGCTCAAGTGGGGTCTTCATGACAAGGAATCTAATACTACATTCTATGTCCCCTTGAAATAGGTAATATCAAAATCACATGCCTATAATTTACTTACCCTTTTTCTATTGCCTATTGTTAAGATCTTGCTACCCCAGGAATTTTTTTAGACTATTATGGTCAGTATTTATGTTGAATTCGTTAGCCACTAAATACTGCCTGAATTTGGCCAAAGTATGCATTATCACTAGCATTTCCTTATCATAAATGTTGAATCTCCTCTTAGGCCCCCTAGGCTTCCTACTCTCATAAGTAATCAGGTTCTTTTCTTGCACAAGCACTACTCCAACACCTTTGCTAGATGCATCATAGTGCAACTCAAAAGGTTTGCTAAAATTTGGCAATGCTAGCACTGGACAAAAAGTCATCAACTCCTTGAATTTATCAAAACACTCCTATGCCTCAATAGTCCATAAGAAATCCCCCTTTCTCATAAGTTTTGTCAAGGGTGCTACATGGCTAGAATATCCACTAACAAACCTCTTGTAGGACCCACATAACCCCAAAAATCCTCTCAACTATGTTAGGGTCACTAGAGTAGGCCACTCAATAATAACATGAATATTTTTAGGATCCATGAGTGCTCCCTGAGCACTGATAATGTGACCCAGATATAATAACTTTGATAATCTCAAATCACATTTGGACTCCTTTGCATACAAGGACTCCCTACTTAGAATGCTCAACACAGTGTCTAAGTGCCTTACATGCTCATCCCTTGTCCTACTATACACTAGAATGTCATCAAAGAAGAATAACACAAATTTCCTCAAATGATGCTGAAAAACCTTGTTTATTGTGGACTGAAAAGTAGCTAGAGCATTAGTTAGCCCAAATGGCATAACTAAAAACTCAAAATGGCCACAATGACATCTAAATGTCATCTTCTCTATATCCTATTCTTTGACTAGGATCTGATGATAGCCTGATCTCAAATCAATTTTAGGGAAGAAAAATGCTTCATGTAGCTCATCTAATAACTCATCAATCCATGGGGTGGGATACCTTTTTTTTTTATAGTCTTCTTGTTCAGAACCTTGTAATCTATGCACATCCTAAGAGTTTCATCCTTCTTCTTCATCAAAACCATAGAAGAAGGAAAAGGTGACTTGCTTGGTCTAATGTGCACCATAGCGAGTAGTTCCTTGATGGTTTTCTTGATCTCATATTTCAATCTCTTTGGATGCCTCTAGGGTATGATCATGATGGGTTTAGCACCCTCCTCTAACTCAACAATATGCTAAATATCTCTATTTGGTGGTATTTCAATGAAAAATTTATAGTGCTTGATTCTCAATTCCTATATGTTTGGGTGATATTCTAATTTTTTCTACCCCTATGATGGCATTAAAGTGCAATAGGCTGCCCACTCAACTCGGTCATGTCTCAACAAGCTCTCCATGCATCTGTAAGACATCATCCTAAACCCACTACCACAAATGGCCTTAAGTATATGGGTCTTCCCCTCTGATTGAAACTTCATCTCCATATCTCTCATATTGAGAGTGAACTCCCCTATGTCATGTAACCAAGTCATACCCAAGACCAAATCTATATCACCCATGTTAACAACATAAAAATCTACTTTAAAATCAAAATTGTTGATCTTTAGGGGTAGATCTATAATCTTCTGGTCACATTTGAGGATGTAGTGATCAATTAACCTCACTCTTAAACCCTCAAATTTCTTTTTCTATATCCCATGCCTCTCAATCAATCTAGAATAAGTAAAATTGTGAGTAGCACTTGTATCAAAAAAATAAATAACTCATTGACTAGCCAATACCTCGCTTATCTTGAATGATCCCTCTTGTTGTACACTAGTGAGATGGTCCTCCTTAAGTCTACCCTTAGTCTTGTCATCACCTATATCATCAGTGCCTTCATTTTCTTCAATTGATTCCTCATTTTAAGATTGCTAGTCTGAATTTTTAGAATCAAAATCCTCATAATATGCCCACATAACCCTATTTGCTTTCCCCTTTGGCCTCAAGGGATAGTCATGGTTCATGTCATAGGGTCCTTTGTAATAATTTTTTTTTTTTTTCTTCCTTAAATCATTCAATGTCTCTCTATCCAAAGGAGAAAATGATTTATCTTTATTTTCAGCCTTTATTTCATTCTTTTCAAGTTTCTTGAAGAATGGTTTGTCTTTGCTAGATGATGCTTCCTTTGAATAAAATTTATTTATTGGGGCTAGTTATTCCATACTTCTAGCCTTTCTAATTGCTTCTTGCATATTGAATGGATCAAAGGCTTTTACCCAACCCTTTAGTCGTTCAGATAATCCCTCCATGAACAAAAAATCCAATCTCCTATCTAATATATCTAGTACCATAATGGATAGCCTCTGAAAATCACTAATGAAATACTCCAAGCTACCTATCTATCTCAATTGTGCCAACTCCTCAAAGTATACTTATAGATCCTTCTTATCAAACCTCTCTACCATCCTGTCCATGAAGTCCTAATATGAAGTCACTTGATTATGCTAAAGGGTAACCATCCCATGGTACCACCAATCATGTGCATCTCCATCTAAATGTAGCATGGCATATTTTATTGCCTCCACTCCTTTCATAGGTCTCAATGCTAAGAAGGTATCAAGCTTGTGAATCCAAGCTTACACTGTCATTATGCTACTCCCATCAAGTGTAGTCAAGGAAAGCTTCCCTGTAGCCTGCTTTAATTCATTATCCTTGCCATAAGGTCTCCTATTTTGTCTAATTTCATAATGGTGTTCTCTTCTTTGGTTCACAAAACTCTAAAAATTCATTCTCTCCCATACCTATAGTGTTAGTAATTTCCATTCATTATTAGTAGCTATAAGGATATCTAAAAATGTCCCATCCTTAGCTTCCTCTACTAGCTCCTACATTGGTTCCTCTCTAACAAAGGTAGGATGTGTGGCCTATCTGCTATTCAAGAAAGAGTTCTATGAGCTCTATGTGATCCCATTGTACTCCTATTATCCCCTTGTTCCTAATTCCATCTGTCTTGTGGGTTCATGTGCTCAACCATGGTTGTGAGTGCTTACAAATCCTGAGCCATCTACTCTTGTCTTGTAACCATTGCTCTAAAAAATTCCCTTTTTCTTGATCCTCATTCCTATTGTCTCTTGGTGGACTATGCTCTTTCCTATCATCCATGGTGTCTGGCTGCCTATCAAACATATCTTGTGTATGAGTGGAAAACATATGAGAGCCAACCCTAGGTGGCTACATGTGATTGCTAAACACTCAAGATGGTAGGATTTATCTTTGATACCAATGTAATACCCATAATAGGTTATAACTTTGTCAAACACAATGCCCTCTATAGTTCACTTGTTTGAAATTTTGTCAAACACTTTGCAAGCAAGAAATATATTGCATATGTAAATTCTAATTGCTTTCTAAATGCCAAACTTTAATAAATATTCTTATAAAGAACACACCAAACAACTAACAATGAAGATGCAATTGTTTTAATAACACTAATTACAAATAAGAAAATATACATCTACATCAATAAGATATTAGGAAAATAAATTTTGATATAAATTAGATTACAAAATTTTTTACCAACCCTACCAATGCCCTAAATATCTACTCTCAAACAATGCAAAATATAGTATATAAAAACCTAGAATTGCTCCAAAAATATAAATTTTTCCTATAGAAAATCACTGTAGCAAATTTCAATGTATTTTGTACTCCACAAATTTGGCCCCAGGCCACAAATTTGGCACAATGAAAAGACTAATTTGTCTTCTCCAACAGTTGCAACCCTTTGAAAGATATTTCACTACCTTAGTTATGCAAATCAATAGGAGTGTTTGTTCCCAATGATCAATATAACAACTGCAGAATCCTTTGGCTCCACAAGCTATCTAAAAGACTAGATGACAACATATTCAATGCTCAAAAATGAGGCTACCCTCCCTATTTACTCTTTTCCTTCACCCTTCTAGAAATAAATAAAATATTATTTAATTGCACTCTCTAGAACCTTCCCCCTTTCCAAGACAATAATTAGTTGCACTTCTAGAAAATGCACTCTCTAGAAGCTTTCCCCTTTCCAATACAATAACTAGTTGTGCTTCTAGAAAATTAAATTAATTAAATATAAAGTCACATTTTAATTTTAATTTATTTAATGACTTTATAAGAAATTAATTTAATTAATTTCTCCTTATTTCTCCACTTAGCCTTTGGAGAACATAAAGGCTAAGAACTCCACTAAGATGCCAAAAAGATGGGGTTATTACACATGATACATCACAATCTATACTTTACCAAAATGGAAATAACCTTACTTTATATTGTGTCCTCAAAAAAATTCCTTGAGTTATCCTTGAGGCTTTCACAATTAATTATAATAGGACCACATTAAGATAATTAATTATATTACAATTACACAACACTATCGGCTCATAGTCTTTACAGCTTCTCACACGTGTCACATTAGAACTTTCACACTTGCTAACATCATCATCAGGTTTTCTAATATCACTATCTAACATTGCATATCATGATTCTATCTCTATTAGGAGATACAATCCATTTATTAGAAATTGCTTCTTAAGAACTCTTTTTGTATACTACTCTCTATAAATCAACCATATCTTTTGTATATCTTTGACTTTCTTCATGCACATTTAACAACATCATTAGGACATAATATAGAACACATCATTAACTATTCTTCACCTTATCTTAAATACTCCATCTTTACAACCTCGTTATCTATTTTCTACTTTGTTAGTCTTCATAAAAACATAGATATGTTGATATCAATGAAAAATATAGTCATGAATGCAACATGTCAATCATCTTAACAATCTTCCACATGCTCTAAAAATGCTTAGGATACTCCCCTAATGGAATACCATCATCATTCATGCTAAGTCCCCTGGCTAGCCTTTTACTATATATGTGTTTGAATAATTCTTTGCAAAGTTTCATCTATGTCGAGTTGCAAAGCCCTCTCAAAATTATGATGTAAAGGGTTTCAAGACCCCTTCAAAAAATATTTTCCTAATAAAAAATTTCCAAAACCAAAAGAATATTTTAAAAAACAACCTAAAAAGATGGTCTATGAGTCGTATGCCTCTCCAACTGCACTTTTGATTGAAACAAAAAATGTAGATAGTGAAAATGATGGGTTGTGGGGTTCAAATCTTGGATTTTAACCCTAGGTAATTTTAATCAAAAGTACTTGGCTACATTCAATCAAAAGTAACTAGGTAATTTCAATCAAAAGTATCTAGTCCACTTACTTTTGGTCGAAAGTAGGAAAATAAGGACTCTCAATGAAAAGTCCTATACTATCTATCAAAAGTATTTAGGGAGTTTCTATCAAAATGCCATGGCTAAAAATAATCAAGTTCTCTTTTTTAGAGGAATTTCTTACTCCAAAAATGTGTAACCCACTACTGTGGGTTCACCCCTCCATCTATTTATCTTTTTGTTCCATCTCTATCTCTTCCTCTATCATCTCTTTATTTATATCATTATTCTCCTCTCTATCTTTCTATTCACTTTCTCCATCTCCATCTCTATATGTTAATCCTCTATTTTTCATCTCCAACCCTCTTCCAGCCCCCCTCTCTTTATGCCTCTTTCTGTAGGTTCTTTCTCCCTCTCACACTATTGGAAATATTGCATGAAATTGTTGTTAATAAACTTTATAATCTTCCCAATTTAAAGGTTTTTAAAAGAAATTATTAGAATTTGGTAAGTGGACACATATTTGACTTGAAGTTATTGCATCTTTATACAAACACCATCATATTCTTAATGGCATACCCATTAAACTCATGTATTACATAAACTTATAAAAAAAATATGCTCCAATTTTTTTCATAATTGATCTCGTACACCATTTGAACATATCTGTTACACACCAAGGTGCATTTTCTAGTATTCATTTATGATAAAATTATAAATATAGTTTAGTTGTTTTAACTTTAAGATATAATTTTAGAAAAATAAAATATGTGTTATGTGTTTACATTTTATGGATGTGATACATAGATTTGTTTCAGCATTTGATATTTCAAATTATGTTATGCATAAGCTAGATATGAGATGGTTAATATGGTGAATACAATCAATTTTTTTTGAAGGATAAAAGTTTTATAGATCTTGATTTACCCCCCTCCCCTTACCCCCAATATCTTAGTTTCCCAATAAACTTCCAACAATTTCTATTAGAGCATAGTTATCTTCAAAGAATTTTAATAGCTTAAGAGTTTAGATGTTGGAGATGGAGGCTTACAAATTGGGAAAGATTTTTGACAATAAAATGATTGACATGTAACTCATGCTACAATAACTTGAAGCAAAAAGAGAGGAACTGAGGAAATCCCTAAGAAAGAGAAGGGATATGGCCATTCAATAGAATGACACACTGTATCAAGAAGTTGATACACAAGGATTGACTGATGATGGAAACTCAAGTGAAACTTACAAAAATTTAGCTAGACATGATGAATCAACTGATACTTGAAAATTAGGAACTAAATAGGAAAGACATGGAGAAAGAAAATCTAAGATCAAAGAATGACCAACTGAGGAATGATTTAAGATCTAATAAAGAAATTGTAGATAAGGTGAACAATCCCACTGAAGAAATAAGATATTTTGAAGAATTGGTGAGGTCACTTAGGTCATGTAGTAAAACCTCTAGACTTGGGCATATAAATAAATATTCATCAACTGAAGAAGGAGAATCATCCAAGAGTGGAGAGCTAAGGAATGCAAAATCAAAATGAAAACTTACATTTTTTCATTGTGGTAAACTTGGACATACTAAAAATATTTGTAGAAGCAAGAATGGTACGCAAAACCCTAAACCTAAGTTTACTGGTAACTTTTTTAATTGCAAGAAGTAAGGGCACCAAATACATGAATGCAGACCAAGGATATGAAATACACCTTTTACACCTAAATTTGAGGGATACTATTACAATTTTCAAAAGTATGGACATAGAGAACATGAATGTAGATCACATGCAAAGTCCAACTAGAAAATTGGAAGGCATGATAATGCACCCAAGAAAATTTCTTTTAGTTGTCACAAGGTTGGACATGTGAGCAAGAACTGTAGGGCCTTATCACTAGTACCAAACAATGAAAAAATCAATTGTAAAGGAAAAATGGATGTTGAACAAACAAGGTGTTGGTGTAATTAAAAATTCACTAATTACACTTAAGCTTACTTAGGATAATGCATTGCATACTAGTTTGTGATTGAGACACTTAAGAGTTTGCACCTCAATTAAACACATGGTGTAGGAGAATTCCACTCTAGGTGGTAATAGTTGTTATCTCAATCCACTTTTAGTGTACTTATCACATTATCATCCTCATCATCACACATACTTCATTGCATAATGGGGGATGATATAGCTTTGGTGGACATGTGATTCCACCTTATATGGGTGATAGCTTATCTTCTCCTTATCATTGTCTCTTATCACCTCTCCTATATAAGGAGGCCTATTATGTACATTTTAAATTAATCCATTGGTTGGAAATCAAGTCCATTATAAATAATAGCATTCTTGCATCTTCATGAAATTATCTTGAAAATCTCTTGTGAAAGTTATCTTGGTCTTTCATTTGATTTTAGGGGTGTTGTAGAGTCACCTAAAACTCTCACCTAGTATCAAAGCTCTCATGGTGTGAAGACCTCTTCTCAAGAAGTGCAATTTTTGCTTGACTTATTGTTGGTACAACATTGGCAATTTGGACATCACAATTTGTAGGAGATTTTGGGATTCATATTTTGTGACCTTCTATTGTAAGTGAAAATTAGAGCTTGCTAGTGTAAATAAGAGGTTGGCATCATATAGAGGAGGTCCAAAAATCCATAAATCGAATTTTGTTTCATTTAAATCAAACATCGGAGGCAAAATCTATAACCATTTGATTTTTGGAGGTGTGGTGACAACAATTTAGAAAAAATAATTTTAGAGGCAATTTCCAAACAACGATATCTCCCCCATATAGACTTCTTTTTCCAAGCAATATATTTTTTGTTTTGGGGTAGAATTTCACAATCTACATAGTGGTGTAGGTTATTTTGGATCTCTGTCTCTGAATGTTTTTGAAAATTGCAAATCCCATTTTTTGCAACATTCAAGACTTTGTTTGGCCTCATCTGGTAACATTTTTAGGTGCAATTTTTTTGAAAGTGCATGATTTTTCCTCTACTTTCTAGACATGTAATTATATTTTAGTGATTTGGAGTGGACATATCACTTTTAGAAATAGTTCTTTTTTGGCTATAATTGCACTTGGTGAATACTTGGGTTTCAATTTTCTTAATTGAATCAGTAATTTGAAAGAGTTATCAATTAATTTTAGTCATCATTTAGTTTCATTATGGATTTTTCAAAAGTTCCATTACTCACTCCATATAACTATCATGAATGGAAACAAGCAGTTTTTAATTATTTAATGAGTATTCAATTGCTTAGAATGATTCTTGGACAAGATCTAGGACTAGCTCAAGGTGTTGTAGAAAGGAGAAAATGGTTTGATTGAAGGGATAAAGCACTTGGGTCTCTTAGATCTGCCATCTTTCATAGTTTTCTATATCATATTGCATCCTGCAAACATCCTCATGATGCCTGGACAATATTAGAGGGGATCTTTGGTAAACTTGATAAATAAGAAAATTCAAATTGGAGAATGAGGTTATACGTCTAAGTCTGTGTGATTTTGACAATATTCAAGACTTTTTATTTAAGTTTAATTCTATTAGAGTGGAGCTTTCTAATTGTAGTATTACTAAAGATGATGAGCAATTGATATTATCTATTCTTTCCAAGCTAGGTCCTAAATATTCGATCTCTGTTTCCACATTCTGTGCTACTATGGATGCTCTTGGTAGTGCATACAAAAAGCCTTCTCTTGATGAATTTGTAGCTCAGATCAGAAGGGGACAAGAAAAGTTAGCACACATGGGTTAATTGAAGCCTTCCAGGTATCAAGCATTGATTGCAAATAACTCCTCTCCAAAGGCTCCCAAAGGAAAGGAAAAAAACAACACAAGTATCTAAGAAACATGAAAAAGGTGATGACTCTCCTTCAAAACATAATATTGAATCCAAGTTCTCTTCAAGAGAGGAAACAACTAGAATAAAGAGAGATAAATGTGCTTATTGCAAAAAGATAGGACATGATGAGCATAAATGTTTCCATAAGAATATTGATGAGCTCACTGATATTATTCAAAAGAACAATATCTAGCTATCCTCATTAGTGTCTGCTCCTTCTTCTACACATTAGACAACTTCTACATCTACATCGACATCATCATCCAAAGGTAAATGACAAGCAATCATTGCTTCCACACATCCTGAGCAAGGTAAATGGCTTCTTGATTTAGGTACATCACATTATATGGATATGTTTTCTTCTATTGAACCTTGTACTTATCCACGTATATTGATGGGTAATAATACATACATGAAGGTTTGTGGGAAAGGTTCTATTCCTTTGGGAGAGGGTACATTTTAATGATGTTCTTTGTGTACCATCCTTGACCACTAATCTCCTTTCCATTTACCAAATTACTCATGGGGCACAAGGTAAAATTGTTGAGTTCACTCCATATTATGTCTATATTAGGGACATGGAGACTAGAGATGTCATAGCTATGGGAGTTGTTGATCATACATCATGCTTGTATTCTTTTGCACATTTTGTTGATAATGATGATGATATTCACAATGTACCTAACCCTTTTTTAAGGGTGAATATTTCATGTGAGGAGAACATTGGATACTTGAATCATTTTGTTCTTGAGAAAAGTGTTGAACTTCCTACTCCTCCACCTCTAGCTTCTTCAAACATGAGTTCTACCATTCAACAAGATGATATTTATGCTTCAGATCTTGTAGTGTGGGATGAATTCCTGGATGCTCTTTCAGATGAGTCCCATAATGCAGATTTGGTTAATACATCTGAGGGAATTTTCTCTTCAAGATACTTATTCACCTTCTTTGGAGATTGGATTTCCCAACTCTTCCTGTTCTCTTGTTTTTTCACATCTCATAGGTTAGCTTGATGGTGTGACATTATCATTGAGCTTGGAGACACCTATTCAATCTTTAGAGATGCATACATGGAGAACTTATTCCTCCTTCCTTAATTTTTACATGGAGTGGATTCTTCATCATTTGATGTATTTATCTCTTCCTAAGGAGAGACATGTTTCTTGTAGGCATTGGACTATATTTTTCTTTTAGCTACTCTTCATCTACATTGGAGCTTCTTCATTATGGGGGGGATATCATGTCTCCTTATTTCCTTCATAGGGGGGAATCATTCTTTGTATATACGTGATGTATGAAATTTTTGGGGGGTCTTGAGTACTCCATCCATCCATGCATCTAGTTTTCATGTCTCTTTTTGGAGGAGAGTTTTTCCTTTGAGGTTCTCTCTCTTTCTCTACTTTATAAGAGATTACATTTCATGTATTCCATTGCATATTATACATGGGTACCTAAAATGGCCTAGTAGCTAGGACCCATCTTGAATTGTGATTTTAAGTGCATTCCCCTAAGTTGCACTTAAGGGAGGGTGTTGGTGTAATTACATATTCACTAATTACACTTACTTAAGCTTACTTAGGATAATGCATTGCATAGTAGTTTATGATTGAGACACTTAGGAGTTTTCACCTCAATTAAACACATGGTGTAGGATAATTCCACTCTAGGTGCTCATAGTTTTCATCTCAATCGACCTTTAGTGTACTTATCACATTATCATCCTCATCATCACACATACTTCATTGCATAATGAAGGATGATCCACCTTTGGTGGACATGTGATTCCACCTTGTGTGGGTGATAGCTTATCTTCTCCTTATCATTGTCTCATATCACCTCTCCTATATAAGGAGGCCTAATATGTACATTTTAAATCAATCCATTGGATGTTAGTCAAGTCCATTATCAATAATAGCATTCTTGCATCTTCATGCAATTTTCTTGCCAATCTCTTGTGGAAGTTATCTTGGTCTTTCATTTGATCCTGGCGGTGTTGTAGAGTCACCTAAAACTCTAACACAAGGATATGAATCAAACCTAGAAGAAAAAGGAGGAAGGTGGAAGTAGTGAAACAAATGAAGTTAATATCACCCAATCCAATGGAGAAGATGATCACATTACGTCAAACTAATCAAGAAAGGTATGTAAGGAATTGTATATTTAATGACATATTTTACATTAGTTCTTAACATAAAATGTGCCAAAGTTCATATATGCATGAGAAAAGATGCATTAGAACATATTTATGAAAATGATAGTGCAATAGAATTGTTTACATTTTGGGTGTTGAGAATTGGTAAAATTGTTTGTATTGATTGAGCATAAAAATATGGACTGAGTACTCACACCAATAAAATTGATGTATAGGCTGAGTTAGATGGTATTGATTGAGGTGTATAATGCAAATTGAGTTTAAAAGTTTAATGATGACTGATATAGTTGGATTCCACCAAATTAAAGACACACCATTTATGGAATCCCCAAAATGTGGTATATATTAAGAATTTAAAGGTATTTTACACACCTTGCATTTAGATTTTGAGAGCACATAGCAATTTAAGAAAATTCTGAAGAAATTTTAAAGGTGATTAAGAGTGGATTTGTTGTAAGTGTGATCAAGTGTTGATTGTTAGTTGTGTCGAGTTGTTCAAAAAGCATAATTTCAAAAGCCCTAAATGTGAAAATGACATCATCATTAGCGGTGAAGAATCAAGGAGAAGAGGTAAGAAATGTTCAATTGGTGCAAATGGACACTTCTCTTCCACTAAATAGTGTGCTATACATGAAATTTCTATGAAAGGATATTCAATGGGTGTGTTAACATTGATACCACCTAAGTTTTTTATGATTCATGATGTACGTAGTTGTTATATGTGTAAAATTGTTGAAGTTGGTGATTATGAAATTTGTGTGGCATATCATAAATTATGTAATGAAGGAATATTGAAGGATGATTTTAAGATTGTTTAGAGAAAAGGGTTAATGAGTGCCCTAGAATTTTTATGAAATTTCAAAAGTGAATGGATCAAGCCCATGTTGAGCTGAAATCATGATATGGAGTTATGACTAGTGAATGAGATGATCAAGATTACAAAGAAGATGATTCATGTTGCTACTAGACAATGTAGCAATCTATAATAATTGGATCAACAAGATAACATGTTGCCATAGAAAATAAGAAATTGATGCAAACACAAAAGCATAGTGGAATGGATGAGGCACACATATTTCAACCATCACTACCCCATTAATTGAGTTTTTAATGAGAGAGAGAGATCTCTCATAAATTTTATCAATCAAGCCAACTAAATAGTGTGTCATGTATGGCTATTGATTAGGCATGGAAAATTGTGATAATAGATCATGATTATGATCTTGATGAGATACAAAGGTTGTAACTGGTAGAGAACTTGGTATCAATGAGGAAAGAAAATAATTCAATATGTAAGTTTGGATCATTGATCATGCATATTGTCTTTTATACTCAGAGTTATTTTCCTACTATTGGAAATTTTGTATGGGAGAAAGGAAAACTTGCTACTAGGACAATCAGTGAATACAATGCAAATTTGGGATAAAATTGAGAATGTTCTAAATGGATATTTTGAAGAATTCAAATAGAAAATAAGAAATCAAATAAGGATTCTAGCATCTTTAGTCAAAAATAATTATAATGATGTGTTTTCTAGTTGATATTGATTACACTTATGTACAGTCAGTCAAGTTGAGGATATCTTGACTTAAACCTTTTGGTTAAGAAATTGAGATTGATGATGTCAGTGTAGCCATTATTGCATTACTCAATAAAATACAAAGGTCAAGCCCTTTGAAAAATATGAAGATGAAAAATATAAAATAAATATAGATATTAAAATTTCTTAAACTGATAAGAAGAGAAATAAAATGATTAAAGACCTAGAAGTAAACTAGGTACACAAACTAAAGGCAAAGAACCTTTATTGCTAACATAAGGCCTTGGAGAAGATCAAGACAATGATAGTGTTGCAAAGGAAGAGGACAAGAGTGCAGAGAAGAAGGGAAAATCTCTAGCACTTGTCACCCCATCAAAAAAAAGGCCAAAATAGTAAAAATCATTGCGCATAAGGTGAGAAAGGATGTAAAGAAGGTAACATCAAAGGCCCTCTCTCCTCATACACCATCAGGACCAAGATCTTGGGAAGCGACAATAGTTAATATTGAGCCACAAAAAAATAAAGGTGCAATAAAGATTACAAAACTAAGTAAAGATTCAAGTAACACAAGTGTAGTTAAGAGGAAAATGCAAACCACTAAAGGTTAGCCAAAGAGAAGAAAGTTGACAAAGCAAAAGGATGTTGAAGTGGAAGATGTAGAGAGAACTAAACCTTATAAACCTGGTCACTAGTAAACCATTAAACATATAAAGCCTAAAACTATTGATGATGTATGTGATAATGTCAAAAAATTTACAGGATTATCAAACTTTAGATTCTTAAATTATGATTAAATGACTACCATAGACAAATCAATAGTAGAGGAAGCCACATCAGACATGATGGCTAAGTTCAAATTAACACCTTTAGAGATAGGATGCAATATTCCTAGTGATTTGTATTGTAGAATTGATGGAAAGTGAAAATAGGTAATTGTAACCAAAAAGGAAATAAGAGAAGGCACATTAGCCAAAATCACGTTTGAGCTAACAAATAAAAATAAAACATTTTTGGAGAAATATAGGAATAGATTTGTTGGTGTAAATATGTATTTACTATTTACACTTTACTTAAGTTTACTTAGGTTAATGCATTATTTTATTATTTATTTTGTGAGACACTTACGAGTTTGCATACTTTCATAAGTTTTCATGTTGACAACACAGAAGTAAGCAACTCTAATTCAGCACATGGTGTCTACAACATTGGAGTTTGCATTATTAACTAAGTTCTCATGTTGACAACATAGTTATTCAAACTCCTAATTTAGCACATGGTGTCTACAATATTATTTTGTGTGCTACACCTTTGTAGGCTTATCCTCACATCATCACATTTACTCCTATGCTTAATGGAGGATAAACCGTATCTGGTGGACATGTACCTAGTTGTATGACTTATCATGATGCTAATTTCTATGCATTCTAGAAGCTTTCTAGAGGCATTTATATAAAAGTAGTCCTAGTGTACTTTTACATTGAATTGAATACATATTGATATTTTGATTATACTCTTTCTAGTCTACTATTGTGCTTGTGCTTGAGTTCTTTGATATTGGGTGAATTTTTCCCTAATGCAAATTCTTACATGGTATTAGAGCTTGGAGAATTTCTCTTCACATAGCCATTTGAGACCATTGTTGCTTCAGCAGAATAGCCCAAGTCCAGAGTATCACAATTATTGGGAGCATCTAAAGCCAGAAAAAACCTTGTCATTACATCTGAAATGTCGATTCAATGAAAATCAACTATAAATTTGCCTACCCTAGGCCAAAGTCGATTGTGAGGCAATTTTTTTTTTCCAAATTGGCACCTAGAGGTCCGATTTGCAAGTTTAGGTATGATCTTTTAGATCTACAATTTTAATTTTTAAATCTGTTATTTTAGTTCCTCTCTGCATTTTTGGAGTATTTTTTTGAATTTTTTTATCCCAGTTAGGCATATAGAGAATTTTTTTTTTGCACAGGCACTAGGTAGTGACACCCCAACCTTGCACAAAATATTCCATAGAATATTCTCATTTAAGCCAGTGCATAACTCTCAAGATTTAGCGAGCATCGACAAACTTACCCATCACCAAACTCACATCACATAGCATGATAGGCTCTTTGCCTTGATATTGGAAGCTTTCTCTTTTAAACATCCCAACATTGTGTGCATAATGTATATGGGATATTAATCCAATTCATAGTAGCTGGCAATAATACATCTGGTGCCCTCAAATTAACATTTTAGCATGATTTTAAGACCTCCCACAGTTGCTACTCCTCGACATTATGAAATACTCCCCTATTGGTAGCTTCCTTCTAGTGTCTTGGCCATACCATGTGGTCTTCCCTACATACATTTGTACTTGTCAACCGAAGAAGTCCTTTGACCCCAACATGTGGACCCATGAGACTAGTCAATTCCTTGCCCTCCACCTCAATAAAATTGCAAGCCATGTCGGCTCTGACACATGTACGTGCCATGTGGACATTGTACTACCAACATAGTAGCTTTCCAATAAGGAGCCACATCACAAGCCATGTGTACCTTGCTATACACCATGTAACTGATAGCTTGACAGACAAATCAGCATACCATACCGTGCCATGTGTCATGTCTATATGACTCAGTATAGTCCAATCCGTACTGCTATGTCAACATAGGGGACTTTTTTTGTTGATGTTAGCATTTTAGGGGAATAAATTTGATGGTCATCTAACACTCATTACCAAGAACTTTTGAACTAGAAAAATGGTCATTTGATAATCAAATTTAAGCTCATAGTTTTTTGCCTAGACTCCTCTCTAGATGTAGTTTTGATTTGGCAAATTGACTTTGAGAGGCCATAACTCAGTCATTCAAACTCAAAATTAGGTGCAATTTTTTTATATTTTGGGTAGAATTTATTGAACCTTTTAGTGGTGGTGTTTTTTTCTAGTTTTGGTACAAGGATTTGTCAGAAATTGCATTTTTTGGAAATTGTACCTATTCAATCTTGCATTTTGCAACTTCCAACGCTCCATATAGGCTCATATGGAGAAATTTTTAGGTTCTATTTTTGTTGAAAGTGCATTATTTTTTGTCTACTTTCTAGATCTATATTTAGATTATAGGGTTGTGTAAACAAAAATATCACTTTCAGCATTAGGGCCTTTTCTATATTGTAATGCTTTGATTACTTTTCAAAATTGTTGTACATCTAAGCTATAGTTCTTAGTGATAGATTTGATCCTCAAAAGGAAAATTTAAATAGAAAAAATTAGAAGTCCACTTTGTACATTTTGACAAGTGACCTATTGTACATGCACTACATATAAAGTGCCAAAGAAATCTTTTTTTGGGGGTCTTTTGATTGAGTGAAAAGAAGGGGTCTGTATTGTGTTCTTGTGTGCTCTTTTCATTTTTTGCATCATGGGTTCACCTAAATATTCACTTATAACTTCATGTAATTATTCTACATGGAAAGATATTGCATGGAGTAGATTAATGGAAAAAGGTCTAAGTCTTTATGTTGATGGTACAATTCCCAAACCCACTAATGCTACAACACTCATTGATTGGAAAAAACAAGACCAACAAGCTTTAGGAATTATTAGGAATTGTGTACATAGAGATCTCTTCTTCTACATTTCCAATTTCAAGGAAGCCAAAACTGCATGGGACAAACTTGAACCATTGTATGGTAAGGTGGATGAAGAAAAGGGATTCTAGATTGAGGATGATCTACTTCTATTGGATCCAAAGAACTTTGACACAAGTCAAGATTATATCAATAAAGCCAATGAGTATAGGGAACTACTTAAAGATTGTGGAAATCCCATGAATGATGAAAATTTGATTCATCACATCCTAAAGAGGCTAACTTCAAATTATGCTTCCTTTGTTTTGAGTTATAATACTCACAGATTAACAATGGGAAGTGCTTCCAAAAGCCCACATTTGATGCATTTGTAGAAATGTTGATTCTTGACCAATCTCACTTGATAGATTTGGGACTTCTCATGTCATCAAAGAACAAACAATTGGTGGCAAGTGATGAGAAATAATCAAGTCAAGGAGGAAGAAGCAGCAACTAGAAAAAGTAGTGGAAGCTAAAATCACAATTTGAGACAAAAAATCCTCCTTACAACAAGGCAATTCTTCTTCCAACAATAAGGGAAGTAATGAAAAGAAGGATAAACCTTTTTGTGCATATTGCAAGAAATTGAATCATGATGAGCATCATTGCAAGACTAAGAGAATTGATGAGTTGGAAAACCTACTCAAGAAGAACAAAATTCAAGTGCCAGGTTCTTCCAAGGATTCAACTCCACCCACTCCAAAGGGAAAAGGTCAAGAATTTATGGAAAATACAAGTTCTTCATTGAAATGGATTCTTGAATCAAGTGCCTCCTATCATATGGGTTCTTCAAAGGGAGACTTTTCTTCATTGAAGCAATCACATGTACCGCACATCTTTGTGGGAGATGATACTAAAATGGAAGTTGAAGGAAAAGGACATGTAGAATTGGAAAATGGGGAATTCAAAGTTTTTCTCTATGTTCCAAACCTTAGTTCTAATCTCCTCTCAATTTACCAAATCACTCACCTTAGAGATGGCAACAAAGTTGAGTTCTTTCCATATTTAGTGATGATGTGTAGTCTTAAAGATGATTCCTTGGTTGCAGTAGGGAAAGGCAATCATGTCAAGAGGCTTTATTCCTTCTCCCATTTTGTGCCTAAGTCTCCTTCACATGCCTTGTTAACTCAATATAATTCACAAATCAAACTATGGCACAAGTGGTATAGTCATCTTGCCTTCCACTATCTTCAACAAATTTGTTCAAAACACATGGTCAAAGGTCTACCTAACATCAAATTTTCTAAGGGTGAGTGTTCAACATGTTCAGTGGATATGCATTTTGAGGAGGAGTATGATAAAGGGAAGTCTTCAAGAGCACTAGTTGTTCTTCAGTTGGTTCACATGGTACTAGCAGGTCCTTTTTGTAGTGACATCAGTCAGCCAAGGCCACTACATCCTTACTTTTGTTGATGAATTTTCACACTTCACATGGGTCTACTTCCTTCATCACAAGAATGAAGTGGTTGATAAGCTTCAAGCCTTTAAGATTCATGTTGAACAGAAATCAAGGGAAACCATCAAGCTTCTATGGATAGACAATGAAGGAAAATATGTGGACAGAAGGCTTAAAGACTTTTGCAAACTTAAGGGAATTGATCTTTAGAATTATCCAACATTTAGTCCGCACAAGATAGATGGTGCAACACTAAGGATACACACTCTTAAGTCCATGGCAAGTTGCATGATTAAAGCCAAGTCTCTTGATCTACACTTGAAGTCAAAGAAATTAGTAGTGCCACTCACATACTTAATAGGTCTCCTCATAATGCCTTAGATGGGAAGACTCCTTTTGAGGCATAGTGCGATAGAAAACTAGTTGTGAGTCACTTTAGAGTCTTTGATTGTCTAGCATGGGCAAACATATCTTCCAGGGGATGTAAGGCACCACCACCAAGGCTGTGTACTTTCATTGGTTATGAAGATGGTGTTAAGGCATAAAAAATTTTGGATTCTGAGACTCATGAGATTTTTGTGAGAAGGATGTACACTTGAGGAAAGTTCACCCAACTTATCCTTTAATCCTCTCTACACTACATACATTGTGGAAACTAATAGTAACACTAGCGAGTACTTCAATAGATTTAGATACATGGGGTTCTATTGATAGTTGTAGTGAGAGGTCATGACATCAACATAGTCCACATGCATACATTGCTATAGTGATAGGTCCAGCACAATAGGGTGCACCTTGTCTTCCAGCTCCAACAAAAATAGATGACTTCTTTGCAGGCATTCAGGTTTGTTTGTGGAGTCACTCATAATAGACTTGGGAGACATCCTTGATGATTTATATCTTCTCTTTGATGAAGATGATCCTTCTATAGTTGTTGTGAGGTCTCACTCTGACCCTCATGTTCATTTTCTACATGATTAATCTTTACAGGTTGCTGTGATTATAGATCCTTATGTACAATAGTTTTAGGAGGTCTCTATATTAGTAGAGGAGATAGATGGTTCATTGGGATAGGTTCTACAGACATCCTTTCCAGATCTACATTCGTTCTTTTCAGCACTATTGGAAGGGACAACCATCAATATTGACATAGGGACACTTGATTAGGTTCTAGGGCCACCATACATCTTCAGGATTGTACTTTTTCCATTGTTTCTTCCAAAGGGGAGGAACATCTTTCAACACTCTTGGACTAGCTTCTACCTTGGAGAGCTTTCACTGACCAACATTCTTCATTTGGGGGGGGACTACATTGTCTCTCTTCCTCTTCTTTCTTATGGGGGGGACTTTTACCTTTTATGAGGTCTTGTTCTTCTCATTCTTCACTATTGTATATACTTGATGTATGTCATAATGGGGGGGTCTTGATTACTCCATCCATCCATGTATCTTTTCTTTTCATCTCTCCTTTTGGGGGAGGGGTTTTCCCTCTGTCTTTGCTTTATGAGAGATTGTATTTCATTATGTACATGGGTACCTAACATGGCCTAGTAGGTGGGGCCCATTATGCAATTCATCCTAGTTTTCATGATCTTAAGGGAATTTCCCTAAGTTTCACTTAAGGGGTGGTGTTGGTGTAATTGCGTATTTACTATTTACACTTTACTTAAGTTTACTTAGATTAATGCATTATTTTATTATTTATTTTGTAAGACACTTAGGAGTTTGCATACTTTCATGAGTTGTCATGTTGACAACACAAAAGTAAGCAATTCTAATTCAACACATGGTATCTACAACATTGGAGTTTGCATCATTAACTAAGTTGTCATGTTGACAACATAGTTATTCATACTCCTAATTTAGTACATAGTTTCTACAACATTATTTTGTGTTCTACACCTTTGTAGGCTTATCCTCACATCATCATACTTACTTCTGTGCTTAATGGAGGATAGCCTATATCTAGTGGACATGTGTCTATATGACTTACCATGATGTTGATTTCTATGCATTCTAGAAGCATTCCAAAGGCCTTTATATAAAGGCAGTCCTAGTGCACTTTTACGTTGAATCAAATACATATCGATATTCTGATCATACTCTTTTTGGTCTACTATTGTGCTTGTGCTTGAGTTCTTTGATCTTGGGTAAATTTTGCCCTAAGGAAAACTCTTGCAAGATTTGTTCCTAAATTTAGAATAATCATGATTTTAAAAAATAGAGTTGAGGTTATTGTATAAAAAATTGAATTATTGTGGAAAATAATTTTCAGACTAACAATAGGAAAAGATAAAAAGAAGAAGGGAGTAGACACTATAACAATTGAAGATGATCATAGTGATGGAGAAGATTCAGGTGTGTCAAGCCTGTAGGGAAATATATCTCCTATTCATGATACTACACCAAATACTCCTGTAATACAACAAATAAAGGACTAATTTAATGAACAAATAAATCATATTGAGCAAAAACTCCAACATGCCTTACTAACCAAAAATTTGGTAATAGAAGTTGAGGAACTAGATGTTAGCTCTTGATTCAATAGAGATTACAACTACCAAGTAGCCAAGACAAGATTGAATCTAAGAGAAGCTATCTCCTATGATGAACACAATTTTTCAAGAACCTAGACCAATCATAAGGCTGAACTCCTTCACTTCAGGCTGTGCAAAACCTAGGTAGGTAGACCTTTAGATTCATTCATATGGCACCAGTTCAAAGAAAATTAAACCTTTATTTATCCTATATTCATGCAATAACAAAGGTATGCAATCACAAATTACAAAATCTATGAGTCCACAAGCTGAGTGAGGATATCCTTTTAGCTCCTAAATAGAAAGGAATGGATAATTGATATTCAATTTTGAATCAGCATAACCCACATATGAAATAAAAAATTATATTGATCTTGTAGTTTATCAATGCCCTATCCATTGGGTATCCCATCCCACAAATCATAACATACATAAGGTATTAGTGATCTATCCATTTACTTTGTAAATCAGACATCAACATTCAAACTAAACCTCATACCTATCAAAGATCCTTTTTATGAAACTCATAACTCTATCAAAATGTGTCAAGCATTTACACAATTCTTTGAATCAAGGGAAAATTAGATCAAGAAATACAACTTGAAATGAGATGCAACTGAATCTATGTTCTTTGTCCATAAACCACAAAATATTGTAAATAACAGAGAAAGGAGACAAGAATCAAAATGAAAATAAGTAATTTGGTGTTCTTTGTATTCATTTCTTTGAAACAAGTAAATTAAATATTCATAAAAGACTCATGAAACACACAATAAACTAGAACTATACTCTATACTTCATTTTTTTTTTTATATAGAAGAGAAATGCTGAAAGAATGGCAGAAACCAGCTGAGAACTTGCACAAAACTTTGGGAAACAACCCTATACAATGAAAGAAGAAAGAAAGATATAGATGAGGAAGGAATCTTGGATCTAATTTGGAAAAAAAACTTTCCCACTTGAATCTCCCTCCAATGTTGTTGCAAATCCTCTCTATTCTTTCTAAAATTGAAAATCAAATCAAATCCCTTCATTCTACCAACAAACTCTAACAAATATCTCCAAGAATGATGAGATAATCCCCTTTCTAATAAACTATTATTTTTGATGTCACAATTTTCCAAAACCTCTACCAAACTAATTTGGAGACAAAAAAATATCACTGCTAGGAACCTCTCCAAATTTGGCATAAACCCATTTCATAATTTTTCCAGAAATTGATTCTAAACTACCCATACTAGAATGTAGTTGCATAAGAAGCACCTCAAAAAAAAACCCAATATAATTTTTAACCACTGATACATATTAGAAATTAATGGAAAATCTGGAAAGTATACTTTGAGAGCTTTCTATTGATATATGATAAGCTTTCTAAAATTGAAAATCAAATCAAATCCCTTCATTCTGTGATGTGAATATCAGGATTTAACTGTGTGATTTTGAGTCAAACTTGATGACCCATGTTTCATGACTAGTGATTCAACATGAATCCATCTCTCATGAGAATAAATGGAACACTTAGCACTCATTGGATCTAGGTGATGCTTACAGGGGTGAAGCACCGGGACTTCCCGAGAGGTCACCCATCCCAGTACTACTCCACCCTGAGCGCGCTTAACTACGGAGTTTCCTCCACAGTTAAACCCAAAGCTTGCAACCCCATTTGCAAAACCTTCACCAAGTGTTGTGCCTTATGAACCATTCATTAGAAAGCCCCTTAAGCTCATCAATTGATAAGTAGGAGATGATTTCCACAGCTAGTCATATTGTGATGTGAATATCAGGATTTAACTGTGTGATTTTGAGTCAAACTTGATAACCATGTTTCATGAGTAGTGATTCAACATGAATCCATCTCTCATGAGAATAAATGGAACACTTAGCACTCATTGGATCTAGGTGATGCTCACAGGGGTGGGGTGAGTGCTAAGTGTTCCATTTATTCTCATGAGAGATGGATTCATGTTGAATCACTACTCATGAAACATGGGTCATCAAGTTTGACTCAAAATCACACAGTTAAATCCTGATATTCACATCACAATTTGACTAGCTGTGGAAATCATCTCCTACTTATCAATTGATGAGCTTAAGGGGCTTTCTAATGAATGGTTCATAAGGCACAACACTTGGTGAAGGTTTTGCAAATGGGGTTGCAAGCTTTGGGTTTAAATGTGGAGGAAACTCCGTAGTTAAGCGCGCTCAGGCTGGAGTAGTACTGGGATGGGTGACCTCCCGGGAAGTCCCGGTGCTTCACCCCTGTGAGCATCACCTAGATCCAATGAGTGCTAAGTGTTCCATTTATTCTCATGAGAGATGGATTCATGTTGAATCACTACTCATGAAACATGGGTCATCAAGTTTGACTCAAAATCACACAGTTAAATCCTGATATTCACATCACAATTTGACTAGCTGTGGAAATCATCTCCTACTTATCCCTTCATTCTACCAACAAACTCTAACAAATATCTCCAAGAATGATGAGATAATCCCCTTTCTAATAAACTATCAGTTTTGATGTCACAATTTGTCAAAACCTCTACCAAACTAATTTGGAGACAAAAAAATATCATTGCTACGAACCTCTCCAAATTTGGCATAAACCCATTTCATAATTTTCTCAGAAATTGATTCTAAACTACCCATACTAGAATGTAGTTGCATAAGAAGCACCTCAAAAAAAACCCAATATAATTTTTACCCACTGATACATATTAGAAATTAATGGAAAATCTGGAAAGTATACTTTGAGAGCTTTCTATTGATATATGATAAGCCTATACTTGCTTAAGAAAAATGCCTAGGATAACCATTTGAAAACTAGGTTCAAGAACTAACTCAAGACCCTTTCAATATATCAAATATTTATCTTTTAACACAAAGTTTGAACTTTAGGAAATAAATTAGTTTCAATTTAAATGTCTAATGTTCAGAGAGCAAAAATAAAAAATAATTTTTTTTGAACTGTATACTTTTCCCTCTATTTTTCATCTAGGTCAAACCTAATTTGACCATCCATGTAACACATGGCATCTGTTGATTGGTCCATTCTATCTAGTCACTGCCATGTCATTGTAACCTGTGAACCTCACCATGTGTCACCACCTAATTAGGTCATTTTGTACAGTCCTTGTTATGTAGGTGCCATGTAGTAGCTTCTAATTCATTCACAAACTACTTCCTTGCCTTTGACATGCTACCATGTGTCAAATTCTAATTGATCATCACATTGTCACATTTCTTAGCCTTAGAGCAACTTCCCATAGTGACTTTATGAGAACCATTGATTTCTACCATGTGGCACAATTTGGTGCTTCCATCTAAAGCATGCCACATCATCACCTCTGCCATCTTAAACATGCCACATCATCACCTCCACCACATACCACACTATCGCTTTATTGCATGCTGACTCACCAATTGCTAAATAATTTTCAAGAATGCAACACTTTGACACATGTCCTCTTCTTTCATGTTACCCACCTCAAAGTGCATACCATGTTATCATGGCCACCTCAGTTCCTCAAATATGTGGCAACCTGTCACTTTGTCATATGCTAACTCATTTTCTGCCACCTCATTTGGTGCCTTATGTGGTGACCTATTGCTCTTTTGTATGCTAACTCATCTTTTTCCATCTTATCTATGAAAAGGTATGATGTGTCAATCCTGGTCTAGTTAGCCTTAATGAAATCTATGTCAAGCCTTAAAGTGCATGCTAGATGTCATCTTGCCATTGGTCATTGGGTATCCACATGTCATGTGCTCATTTTTGGGTCTGTTGCTATGTCATCTCCAACTTGTTTGTACTTGGGTCTAAAGTTTATTAAGCAATCACCATCTGACTATGAACCATATTTGAGCTTCCTATCTCAAAAGGTGAAGCCTTTTAGACATTTATTTTTGCATGTTTTTGTATTTAAAAGGTTTGAAAATTGCCTGACTTGGAAACATGGGACACAAATACTAATTGCTCTCTAACTTAATAGTAAGGTATCCTTGTGTTGGCGCTCAAAATTGCATTCCCATTTTGAGCATCCATTTGAAATTTTGAGAAAGTCAAGCCCTATGAATGCCCATAATTGAATGTGCACTCGGTTGTCCATTTGAGATCCTTAAGGTGTTCAATATCTCTGACACTTTTTATTCAGTTTGCCTAAGCCTTCCATGATGGTAATTTGTCATTCTGAGTTATATGACAAAGTCTTATTTTGAACAAATCCTAAATCTGCTTTCTACCCCATTTAATATGTAGAATTCAGTCAAGAACCTATTACTTTATACAAATCCACCACGTCCTTTGAAATCCTTTAGCCCCTTCTCATTTTCTTGCTCAAGGCATGCCTCTTTAAACCTTAGGAAAACTTGAAATAATGTTTTGATTAAATCTATTTTAAGTTTAAGGTAATCAAGGTTTACACATTTTTTAAATCCAAAAAGTTGCTTTTCAAACTTACAATGCAAGTCTCGACGATTGAAGATCTTGTTCAGATCGACAGAGGGTGCTGGCCCACATTTTCAAAATGTGAGGAAGTTACAAAATGTGGGCAAGTGCATGAGTGACATCTGTCCCTTATGAAGACACAAGGAGATGTTCGTACGAGCGAAGAGGACAATTTATGAACATCGTCGATCTATGTGAGATCGACGAATGAGGCATACCCGCATTTTCAAGATGAGAGGCAGATAAATATTGCAAGCGTGCCACTTTGCGACATGTAGCACAATGGGACCAAAATGCGAGGAAGTAACGATGTCATGGGCATCGAAGTTTTGAATGTCGCGGTCAGGATTGTCAGAACACATACAATAAAAGGTATTTTCTCATTGGTTAGGATCATTGTGATGGGCCGCCTATTATTGAAATTTTGAATCACCGTCGATCTAAGCTAGCATCAAGGGCTAGCGTTTGCACACATTGTTTTATCTTCGTATGATTTTATAATGCGGGTAAAAGGATTGTGGACCCATATCGCAATTAACCAAATCATGCCATTTTGAAGTGTCACATGTTTTGTGATAAAGGAACAGTGCAATGGTTATTCAGGATTTTTTTCATCAACTGTTGATCTTCTTTAGATCAACGAAGGGTGCTGGCCCACTATATCAACATGCTCGTAAGATAAGAAGTGCAGGAGTGCGCAAGCCTGACATGTGGGGCAGACTCAGGTCATTGATTCAATTTAGGTCTGCAGTTCTTGCGCATTTGCATTTCTTAGAAGCAAGAAGCACCCACTAAAAGATAAATTGCACACATGGCTAATTATGATTGGGTTATTCTGGACTATCTTGCCTAATGGATTTCAAAGCCGTGATGCTCACATTTTCAACTTATAAGATCTTCAAGATCGACAGTGAATATTTTACTATTGAAGGTGGTATCATTATGCATATTAATGAGACATGAAAACCTTCGTGTGTGAAAGTAAAGAATAGGGTGTAACAAGTGAGATTTTCCCAATATCAACTTGTGTGAGTAGAAATTCATGAGTCATCTCTGAACGAAAAAAATTACTGCTGGGATTGAGATAAATTTGGCATGAGTGTCAAGTAGTTGGCTCAAGGATAAAATGCAAAAGTTATAGAGATAAAAGAAAAGGCTTCAGGTAAGTTTGTATACCATAGCCTCTGCATTTTTCAGTCCTCGTGATTTATTCAAAAGATGTTTCTAAAGATTTCACTAAGTCTGAGGGTATGGATAGTGGAAGGATTGTTCATTAAGAGTAGTTGGTTCTGGGACACTGATACTTTAAAAAATGATTTATTTATTTTTAGAGGATGGTTCAGAAAAGGAAAATGGTTAGCTTTGTATGCCTGTGTATGGTTTTTTGAGAGAGGAAAGCTAGTAATTAGGTGTCATAGTCAAGTCACCAAGGTGGTAAGAAGAACAAGGAATATACTTTGTAAGCTAACAACCTTTTCAGCAGAAACATCATCTTTTAAACAAATTTTTAAAGCATCTTAGTTTGATGCCAGGGTAGCAGAAATATTTGAGACCCTGTGCATAGTTTTGGAAGAGGGTGAGGAAGATTTTATACCCTTGGGTATAGTCTTCTTCACTTTTTGTGCGTGTCCCCCCTTTTTGTGTCAGTAGATGGAAAATTTTGGCAAGAAGTTGGTTAAGGAAGCAGATGTGGCAGGGGATTAGAGCATCCCTATTTTGTTATTTTTAATAACCACACTGTTTTTCGGCTTCTGTACTACATGCTAAGTAATGATTCTATTATTTCTGAAGCTTGGCATGATCAGTAAAGAGTGGGAAGTAAAGATGATTCTCATTCAGTAGTCATCTTGACAAAACCCACGGGCCTAGGTTGGTGCGTATTTTTCAGAGTTGATTTTGTCATTGATAGGGCGGTCTTAGCAATTGTGCACACAACAAATCAGTGACAGAGCTAAATCATCAAACAATGGTAACAGAAAAGGAGCTTACAGGAGAATATTTGATCTACATGATGTTCTATTAATCATTTTTCTTCTTTCTTCTGTTACAAACTTGTGATATCTTTTGTAAGGGACACTTGTCAGTTCTCTATGCCTGAAGCTTGTTGCATCTCACAGTATTTAAGTGAGATCCCAAGGCTAGAAAAAGAGGTTGGTCGGTTTTCTATTTTTCTAGTTCCTAGAGCTTTTCTCAGGCTGTGAAAGCCACATACCCAGCATGTCTTGTATGAACAATATATGGATTTCATAGATAGTTTTGATACAGTAGTGTGATCTTGTATCTTGTTTTATGCATTCCTAATGTACTTATTTCAAGGAGATAAATACAGTGTGCAGAAGGTTTTGAATTTCAATATAATTCTATCTCCTTTCTTGTTGAGTTTGAAATGTTATATGTTCAAGAACAAAGATCTTGAACCTATTTGCAATTGCCCAGTTGTATGTTTGAAGTTTGCTTGCCTTTAACTCAAGGAGTCATATAATTGCTTGTGGTTTCAGACAAGGTTGCAGATTCAACTAAGAAGGATGTGAGAAAGTATGGGGTTATATTGGATATTGTTGTCTAATTCATAAGGTGAACAGATTGAACATGAATGTATTAACGTATGCCATATGTTGATTGATGTTCAAGGATGCATAATTTTGGAGTGTAGGATTGCCCTAATGGATAAGGAACTGGTCGTTCATAGCATCATTAAATTTTTTGCTGCATATTGAACATGCTATCTTTTCTCAATATAAATCAATCTTTTTCCCTTCATGTTAAAGTGGACATAAAAGTTTTAAACCCTCACTCAGTTTATGAATAATATCAGTTTGCACCTGGCTATTGTAGAATCTATGTTTTTTCATGAACCATTAGGAGAAATAATGGTTTTATCTACTTCTTAATAGATTTAGTGTATGCTTTGAAAACTGGTACCATATAAAGAATCTGTAGGTCCACCTGCCTAGGTTTTGCAGAGCCTAAAGAAGAAGAAGGGCCATGCCTTATAGTTGGCCCTGTGTCTAAAATGATATGTTTAAAATGGGAGTTAGCTGCCACTAGATATGTCAAGTTCTCATGGGGATAATTGGAAATGGGTAATGTTTTCAAACATCAACACCTTGTTCACCATGTCGATTGTGCATTTATACTTGGACTCCAACTCTATTTTAGGAAAATAGAATCACATGCATTGATTACTTTGTATGTTGGGTGTATGAGCAAACATGAATCAAAATCATAGATAATTCCATTAGTTCTCCTCACAAATGTGAAAATGAAGTTGAGCATCATCATAGATTCCCCATAGAGCACAAATGTTAAAGGTGGTAAATTCTACCAAGCTACACTAGGCCAAAACCATCATGTTGCAAATGTGTTGAAGTCCCATCTACCCAAATGCATCTGAAACATGAATCAAGTATTTTCCTTGTGAGTAGAATGGAAAGCTTTCAGCTAAACTTGCACTTGATCTAGATGATTCTTATATTATTTTAAGACTTAACATCAATGAAGGGCTATATGACTAGATTCATGGGTTTTTAACAAGGATTAACACTTCATAGTTTGCTAGTTCATCACTGTTAGAATGTGGTGACTGATTAGGAAAGTATTGTACATACTTCATAAGTAGCCGACATATTATGGCCGACATATGGCCGACATGTTATAACCCTAAAGTGGTTTAATACTTGTATAAAAGGGCTTAAGGTTGGGTATTTTTCATAATTTTGTGATGCAAAATTGGTTCTTGCAACGGTATTGAGCTGTAAGGGATTACAAATTGTAATTAGGTTGTAATCATTGGATTGTAATAAGATCAGACTTGCTATTTGGTGGACGTAGCCCAGGGATTGGGTGAACCATGTTAAATCTTGGTGCCTTGTGTTCATTTTTGTGTGATCTATTATTTTTCTGTTATTGGTTATATTTGCATGTAGTTTTTATTTTTGTTCGTAGTTTATCCTAACAGTCACAAATTTGCCACTTTTTTTTATGAGTTGATTGGCAGGTTTTAAAGATTGTTGCCATACCCCTTGCTTCCTTTTCAAGCCATTTTCTACAAGAATTGGTGTCCAATGCTTCCACTGATTTGTGTTTCTCCATATCTCACTTGTATGTTAGTTTGCTTTGCTAAGTAATGGTCATTTCTTCACTAATCTTAGATGAATGGTGGTGTTATTGCATAAACTCACCAATTCTTTTCAACAAGGAAAAGAGTGTGGCACCTTCAAATCAAGAGAAATGTCCTCTAAAAGGCAATCCAAGGAATCAACAAGTATGGCAAGTTTTAAGAAAATAGCAATAGTCAATCAAGAGTATATAGGAATCTGGGAATAACACCCATATTCATGCATCTAGGAAACATCTCTACTACTTCAAATGAAAACATGATCCCCCTCCTAGCCTTGAAAGCTTTATAAATAATTTTTGGGCACTACATAGAATGGACTTATAAATTTCCTTTTGATAATATTGAAAGTAATTTAGTTTGTGCTCTTCAAGATTAGATGAAAAAATCCATACTATTTATTGAAAATATGATCAATCAATCAAATAGGGTGAGATATGTGGTTGTCATTTATGGCAACATATGTTTTGCAATTTAGTTATGATTATTTGTGAAGGAAAATTATCTAAGTTTTGGATAATGTTATAGCAAGATGACAAGATTTGTTGATAGCAAAATATTCCCTTGGAATATTCTCTTGTGTAGTTAACCCTAGATGCATGACCTCATCCTAATGATGCATACTAGTGCTCATGTCTATACGAGAAACTTAGTTCAAGTTATGGAGGAAATAATAATGTGATTATTTCATAGTGTAGAACGGAGCATGTTAGTAAACTATGTCGAACAACTTGAAGAATTACTTTAATTATCAAATCTTGATGAGCTGACTCTAAGGATGACATATGAGCTAACCAAGGAAGAATTTATTAATATGTTTGATATAAGTAAAATAAATTCAATTTCAAAGTTTCAATGCAATGTGATGAGATACTATGTGATGTGAGGTAATGTTATGTGATGTAAGATATGATGCAAATTGATATATGTATAGTTACTGCTTATATGAAGAACTGGAAATCAAAGGAATTATGAAGTACAATGAGTGTTCTAGTGTTGTATGTATATCTATTCTCTTGAAGAACTCAATTATATAGTTGCATGTTAGGGTAGTGGGCTCTTCTTGCACACATTTGTATATGATCTACCAAGTCCTAACAGGGTTAAAACAACTCTTAATAGGGTTGAGGCTTCTAACAAAGCGTAGTCTCCTAACAAGAACTTGAGACAATATACATTCTTCATAGACACCTAATAGGGTCAATATCCTTAACTAGATTCTTTATATAGTGAATCATCTTGTGGGTTTCATCCCCTTTGGGGTTTTCCCTTGGCCAAGGTTTCCCTAGTTAGCAAAATACAGTGTTATGAGTTCTCTTTATGTATGGTTGTTTATACTATTTAGAATTATTTGTTCTCTTTCTTATGCATGTGGCAAAGTAATTAATAATATTCAGTTGTGGGCAAAAAGATTGAAAATACTGAATCACCCACCCCTCAGTATTATCTATTTCTAACAATTGGTATCAGAGCCTAGTTAGTCAGAAGAGGCTTAACAGCTTGAATAAGACCCCTATGGATATGAAATAGTTGGAGAAGTATCTTGAAGAAGATCTTAAACAAATTGATCTCCTTATTGATGAAAGAGATGGCCTAAAAGACAAATATAAAGATGAAAAATCTTACATTGGTGAACTAAAGGACAAGATAGATGGCTTGAAGTGAAAAAAACCTAGTGAGCAAACCAATGATGATGATATTGAAGATATAAAGAAAGAAAATGAGATCTTAAAACATGAGTTGAAAATAGTTGAACTCAAGATAAGTCTTAAGAAAAATGGAGGAAAGAATGACTAAAATAAAAGCTAAATATACAGATCTAAGATCCGAGTTAAGCAAAGTAACATCTAAATTAGAATCTATCAAGTTGGAGTATGCAAAATTAGAGAAATACAACACTATTGTGAAAGATGAATTGGTGTAAACCAAAAAGAAACTTGATAAATTATATACTTGTAGTGAAAATATTGAAGAACAAATATCTATTTAAAGACCTAGTTATGACAAGACTAGACTTGTATTCCTCCTTGGACAATCCGCTAAGAAATTTATTGAGAGAAAAGAAACTAATACTCTTGAAGTAAAAAAGGATCTAAAGAGAATTTTACTCAATTTGAGAAATCTAAAGAATCTAATCAAGATGAGGATATCAGAAGAAAGAAATCTCATGCTAGGTGTAATGAACTTGAACATACTAGAGACGATTACAAAGGTAAGTCCTTTAAACCTATTTCAAATTTTTATTATCATAATTGTCATGGATATGGACATCATGTAGTATATTATAAGAAACCAAAATTTGATGATGATAATGAAAATAGTAGAATGTTGAGGAACACTAATTGTGCAGGCAACATAAGAAGATCTCATAACAATAAACGTGGAGAAAGAAGAAAAAATGTTTGTTATAGATGCAACAATCTTGGACACATCACAAGGAATTTTAGAGCACCTGACAACTAGAATAATGAACAAAGAAGGAATGTACCTATATGTCAATTATGTAATAACTTTGGACGCACAACAAAGTTTTGTAGAATGGACAGAAGAAACCTTAACATGAATCAAAACTATAGAAGGAACAATAGAAGAAATGAAGGAATTGACAAAATAATTTAAGGAAACATTTGTGAAGGAAAAAGAAAATGGAAGTTCTCATAAAATTTAGGAAGAATCACATCCTAATGTACTTGATAAGATAGTAAAGTCACTTATTGTCTGTGACCCATCTTACCTGCATTAGGCATTTTTGGTAAAACAATGTGTTAGTTAATAATAACTAATGTTGGAGAGAATATCACAAGTTGTGCAATTAATAGTATATACTAGACATTGAGAGGAGTCTACAGTAAATTGTGCATTGCTTAATATGATCAGTATAAGGACATGTAAGAAGAATAACCTCTTTTTTATACAGAGACAATATATTAAACTGGTGGCAAATATGCATTTAATGCAAAGTAAAAATTGTGAAAGATTTAAAGGGTGCATATTGATTTATGAACATCATTTTCTTGTGCAAAATTTGAAGTGCAAGATTGAAGAGAGATTCAAACTGTTGAAGAAGTTTAGAGATACGTGAGATTGCTGAAAACCATAAAATGTGAAATTAAGGTATTTTTCAAATTTGATGAGCATATTTTTAGAAATGGGAAGACAAGAAGTGTTTAATATCAGTAATAGACTTGGATATAACTTCAAGAAACACCCACTTGTTTCTCTGCTTGATGACCCCATTAGAGCATTTTTACAAGTATCAAAAATGTTCTTCATGTTGAGGACATAAGAGGTTATATTAACTATAAAATAGAAAGCATAGGAGGTACTAAGATTCATAAGGAATTGGAGAAAATGTACAACAACGATTTGTCATTGAAACCAGAATATGCATAACTAGGACAACTTAACCTAGTTAAAGCACATGTTCTACACAGACTTTGATAACCATGAATGGACAAGAATCATTATGAGCAGAGTTTATGATGACCTTCTATGGTTGGGAGATTCTATTATATGGATCAATAATGACCTAATTCACAAGGTCACATGTTTGAGCAATGAAGGATGCAATCCCATCAACATAAAGAATGTGCACAGATTAGTTGAAACAAATATCAACACAAGTTTTGATGGCAGAAACATGAAGATCAACACCATTCAAGATGATGGAGTGAGACTTATCAATAAAAATTTGGGACATAAGTTCAACCATGGATCTAGAATAGATTTAGTCCCTGGGAGATTTCTTCATGCAGATTATGTGATGCAGAAAAGGGTGAAAAGATTAATCTATGTGATATTATCCAAACTTAGTTGTTGGATAACATATCAAAAATCAAGAAATCTAGGAGTGCATTCTTTAGGTTTGAATCCCTATTGACTCATATATTCTTCTATGTAGCAAAGAAGTTTCTTGGTATTTTAGATTGGGATGGAAGTGAGTGCACAATACAAACTATCACTCGTGCTTACAGATCTAAATTAGAAGCAATCAGGGATAATGATATTGATAGAATGATTAAATCATTCCAAGCTGAAATGAAGCAAAGGTATAGGATACCTCCTGTGCTGGTAGAAAAATATAAGGATGAACTATGTTTTATGGTAGAAATAGATTTTAGATGCATGGAGGTAGTAGTTCCTCAAGTAAAGTTCATTCAACCTATGGGTTATGAAATGAGTGATGAACTGATTGAAGGATATATGAAAATAATTCTACACTCTGAAGTTTATTCTAAATTCTCTAGATGGGGGACATATACTAAGAAGATGAGAGAAGTCAAAACAAATCAAATAGTCATGTACTCCAAGAAGAAGGTAGAAAAAGTAATTGATTCTATCTTAAAGGAATTAGGGATGTTAAGAATGGAATTTGAAAAGGTGAAAGGGATAGCCTTGAAATGAAGGCTAGTGGTCAATCTGAACTATTGACCCCTACACCTATTGCAATGGTTGGACCTACTAAAGAGATCACAATTACACAAACAAGTGCACAAGCACCTATAATCCCATATGCAATAGTTGTGCAACAACAACCTCTGAGGCATCCAAAGAAAATAGAGGAAGTGTCAGCTCCAAGGAAGTCCACAAGGCTCGAGAAAACCAAACCCCCTCTTGAGAAGAGATTCAAGAAAACTACAAGTGGACCAAGTAAGAGGAGAAGAACCTTGCAAATTAGTTCCTCTAAATCTAAAGAAGAAATGGTGATAGACTAGTAGAATTAGCAGATTAGGAAGTGAAGATTTTAGTAGGAAGAAAAGCATGGAAACCAAAGGTAGAAAATCTTAACATGAAAATTATTAATGATAATAATTTTGAGCAATTAAATAAGTATTATGATTTGTACAATAATATGGATAGGAGAAAACTAGAAAATTTTGTACTTAGAAATATGATTCTAAAAGATAAAAGGTTTGATAGCATAAGAGGTCAAATACTTAAAGATTTGAACAATAGACTAAGAAATAGGAAAAGTAGAGTAATTGAGGAAGATAAGCAAATAAGGATAAATATGGTGAAATAGTTATGTATAGTAAATAATGAGAAAGAGATAATGGAAATTCTAAAAGGAATAGCACCATTGTTGAGGAATAAGAAGAGATCCATTCTTCTTATGGGAGGAAATTATGAAGTAAATATGGAAACTCAAAAGACTATAGTTACATACATGTCTACTATGCCTAAGTAGACTAAGAAGAGTGTGCAAATAGAGGAGACAAGCCCTACTATGGTAATAGTCAGTCCACCTCACAGTTTTGAGCAACCAACTAAAACTTCAATTCCAAGTGATTCACCACACATTACCATTGGCAGTGAATATAACACTAATGTAATAGTGGATAGAACTGAAGATCCATTTAAAGATTTTGGCTCTAGCATTGTTGGCAATATTGTTGATTACATCAGCACATCTAATGATTAAAAAGAATAGGAGCTATTGTTCTAAATTTTTGCATAATAAATTTTTGTTGTCCGAAATAGAAAATTCAGATTGTCTCCATTAATGGTGAATAGGATTTCTCGCCTTTGAAATTTTTTTGTTAAAACCCTATATCCTATTCCTTTTAATTCTTTCCTGGTGCAAAAATTTTTAAAATACGAGGATAAGAAATTTTTCTTTTCCTACCCATGTTGAGTTAGTTTCACCCCACCATCAGATCTTTTTGAATCTATGGTCATTGTTAACTCACTATGAGAAAATTCTCGAAAGATAAGTATAGCGAGTTAACGAGTCAATGACACATGTTCGTGATAATGAAAAGAGAAATCAAGCGTCGAGAATTGTGTTAACATGAGGTAAATTTTGGCACATACTGTATCCCAAGCTTGTCATTTTTGAGAATAGCCGCATGTGAAGAAAACTGTGAATGGTGTCATTGGCGTCCAAGTTTTTTCGGCATTCACTAAGTCACTATCAAAAAAATTCATGCGACTTGCTGGTGGCAATGTAGCGAATGCCCAAATTTTGTAAAAGGGTAGTGTTCTCTCAAAAGACTGATATGACCGCGGAAGTTCCCACACCACATTATAAATGTGCACAACCACCTTCTCTGACACCAGCATTTATTGGTGGGATTTTCAGTCAGTGTGTGTTTTGTTTTCTGTCACTGAAATTGAGAATTCGTCAAAGGTCGCTATAATCCCTAGTCGAAATAAACACCACTTTCCTGGTAGCGACTTAGCGAGGAATCGATCATTGGAAAACACATCATTCTTTTATAATAAGAAGTGATTTTGAGGATCCCAAGGAAAATCTTGTGCAAACTTTGCTTTTATTTTTGCAAGTGGAGCTTTATGTCTTGGCATCTGTCTACTAGGAGGTCGCTAGCCAAATTTTTAATGTTTTTTTGGTAGCGATGTGATGACCCGCCTAAAAATCACAAATGCGGAAAGGCCAAGAATGTGTGATGTCATTAATAGATAAAAAAGAGTACATGTGTGCACCAACATGTTTATCCATCTCAGCAACAATTGTATATGGACCCACTCACCATGTACGAAGCACACAAGGAATTTTGATCACTAGATCGAACCAAGATCAAAGGCCATTGTTAGCTCGCTATGAAAAAATGCTTGAAAGTTAGGCATAGCAAGTTAGTGAGTGATGGCCCACCACTATTGTAGTACATTACTGTCTGCAAGATCAAGTATTGATCGACAGTGCTCATTAACTCGCTATGAACAGATGTGTGATGGATAAGTATAGTGAGTTAACAAGCAAGGGACCCACCATTATGTTCTTAAAAGTTGTTTCAAGTATCTACCATATGATCAAAGCAAAGATCAATGGCTAAAGTTAGCTCGCTATAGAAGATAAGTATAGTGAGTTAACGAGTCGATGAAATGTGTCCTTGTCATCTGTGGGCCTAGTTTGAAATGCCAACTTTGAAAGAAAGATACAGGTGGAGGTAGTTTATTGGTTTGATTGCCAGCGTGCTAAAATGAATATTAAGTCAGCCTAGTTTTTATTCCTTGATCGTATGATTTCAAAGAATCGATGATGTAGTTTTAAATGCTGAAGGTGGTGGCACTCTAGACATTAATAAGATGTGAAAAGTTTTGCATGTGAAGTTAATAACAAAATATAACAGGCAAGATTTTCCCAGTTTCACCTTGCACGAATAAAGATTTTGAAATCTTTTCTGAACAAAAATAATTACTGCAAGGATTGAGATAAATCTAGCACAAGTGTGAAGCAATTGGTTCAAAGATAAATTGCAAAATTACAAAGAGAAAAAAACTCCAAGTAAGTTCTCATGCCATAGTTTCCAAAAATTTTTCAGTCTTGTATGGTTTAATCAAATGATGGTTCTAAAGAGTTCATTAGATCCTGGGTTATGGATAGCAGAGGGATTACTAGGTAAAAATACTTGGGCCTGGGATTGTAATATCCTGCATACTAGTTCAAACTAGTTTGCACAAAAAATTTTTTTTGTCTTGTGTAGAAGTATATAGATTTTTGATAGAGGAAAACTAGTAATCCTGAGTGTTTTCTTAAAGTTTCATCTCTTTGAAACTATGGTAAGATTTCATAGTCAAGTAACCAAGGTTTTGAGAAGGATAATGAATGAACCTAGTAAGATAACAACCCTCTCAGCAGTAACATCATCCTTTAAACAAATTTTCAAGATATCATAGCCTGATGCTAGGGTAACATAAATGTGTGGGATCCTATGCATAGTTTTTGAGGAAGGTGAAGAAGATTTCATACTCATGGGTATGGTCATTCTCGCTTTTTGTTAGCATGCACCTTTTTTGTGTCAGTGGATGGCAAATTTTGGTCAAAAGGTGTTTAAGTAAGCAGACATGGTTGGGAATTAGAAGTTACCCATTTTGTTATATTTGATAGCCACATTGTCTCCATACTCAAGGGTTGCACACTAAGTAATTTTTCAACTATTTCTGAAGCCTGGCATGATTAGTGAAGAGTGGGAAGTAAAGATGAATTTCAAAAAGAAGTTATCTTGACAAAATCCACGGGTTGAGGATAGAGTGCAATCATCAGAATAGATTTTGTCAGGGAGAAGCTTAGCAGTTACATATATGACAGAATCATCGTTGGAGCAAAATCAATGAAAGGAGGTGATAGATAGAAGCCTACAAGAGAATGTGTGATTGGCATAACTTCCTATTAGTCATTTTCTTTTTGATAGATGTATGCATTTTCCTCTTGTAAAGGCACCTGTCAGTCACATTTTCCCTTTGCTTGTTGCAACTCACACCTATATAAGCGAGTTTTCAAGGTAGTGTGAGGGTCCGAATTCTATTTTTCTAAGTGATATGCTTAGTCCATTTTTGGTCCATTGTATTGAGTAAAAATTGATGGTGTATTTTCTTTGTCAAATCTTGAGAATACATGAATATAGAATGATATGTGTTTCTTTTTGAAGGTCATTCTAAGTTTACTGTAAATTGTATACAATTTTCAAGGAAAATGAATACAAATTATGAACTGTCCCCATATCTTTTCTTTCTGAACTTTGTCTCCTTTCTATTATTTGGTTATCTTGATGTTGTATAAGCAAAGGCTTGTGCAATTGAATGCAATCCAGTTAGGTTGTATATCTGTTTATCATTGTTGTTAATTCAATGGATTAAGTAAAAGCTCTAATGAATATGATAAGATTGTTGTAGTAAGGGAAATGATTTTGAATGATGAGTTCTGATAAGAATTGTTGATGAAATTTTTTGTAAGGCAACAAATTAGATCTAGAAATTTGTAGTAGACTCTAAGCCCCAATGGATTAGGCACTGATCAAATTTGATCCAGCTGAAAGAGAAATATGTCACAAATGGTTGTCAAAAATGCAGAATTAAATCAATTTACTTTTACTTCGTGTAGATCTTAAAAGTTGGCTAGTACTTGTCTACATGGAATATTTTAGCTTCAGTTAGCCACCTTTGCTGAGAACACCTGCAGATCTATAGAAGAATTTTTGGCCATATCTGTTATATGGGATGTGTTTATCAAGTTATCAAGAATTGTGTATGTATTTGAGGATTTGAGATGAAAATCAGAATGGAACTAAAAATAATCTTCATATAGTTTTCATAGTCTTGAATCATCCTTGGGTATACCCACCCTAGTTTTGCAGAGCCAGAAGAGTAGAAAACCACCCTTGGTTTTGTTGAAGTTGGGCCCAAATGCTTTACACATGCAATTGTTGATAAGAATTGGCTAGTCTTTAGATTGTGTGAGTACAGTCATCTTGGAATTAAGCATTTTGTTGCTTAGTAGTTTTAAGACACCAACATGAGCAAAAGGAAGAAGATGCACCTTCTGTAAATAAATTTGAAACTTTAACTAAGGTAGCTACTATAAGTGCACCTTTAGCAACATAAGTAGTAAAATCATCTACACCACCTACACAAGTAGTAGTGGTCACTACAATAGCAGTACTGTCAGATGAAGAAGATGAGGCACAAAATCTTATATTTTCTTTAAGTAAATTCCTTAAAAAGAAAAAATTAGTCAAGTCTATTGAGAAGACTTCAACCTCAATTTTGGACAGATTAGAGAAGATAGTAAGTTCTATTGATACACTTGCAAACATTCAATAGAGAGAAACAATTTTTTGTAAAACCTTTGATAATAAGCTTACAACACTTACCAATGTGGCTACAGTTCAAGCATAGACTGAGTATGATGGTAAAATTCTTAAGAATATGTGTACAAATATAAGAAATGATATAGAAACATTAAATGTATGCATTAAGGCAGAGTATGGAGGAAGGGAAGTAGATAAATGCTAAGTGCAACATGGCATACCTTCACCTTCATAGTTTTGATGAAAAAATCAAAGAAAAGATAACTGAACTTTAGACATTCACTGATAACTTTCTGAAATAGAATTAGAAGTTAGAAACCTTTGAGCATATAATGCAAGCGATTCATGATAGCATCTGAGATATACAAGTATAAAAGGAGAAATATCTAAAAAGATTTACTCTTTTGAGGGACCATTTATCCCCATATATTACATTGTTAAAAAATTTGTTGGAGGCATGCTTGGCAGCTAAGACCTCATATGAAAAGTTTGTGGCTATAGATTTGAGTGCAACAGAGTTAGCCACGTATGCTCTATGTGCACTAATCAGTGTGTCTAATGCACTAAAATATAGTTGGAAGAAACACCTTGCATAGTTGAAGACTAACTTCAGTGATTTTTTTTCCAATTTTGATGCAACTTTTAGATTTTGACAAGTTTTTCATTTTGTTGACACCTTTTTCATTGATGTCAAAGGGGGAGAAATAAGAAAAATTGTAATTATAAGTTATATAGTTGTACTTTGACATATAAAAGTAAGATTTTATTTAAGAAAGCTTTGTAATTAGAGTTATAAGGGATGTAATCTTTTTCAAAACATGAATACAATGTTTTTACTTTATTATGATTATTTACTTTAATTGGTATGACAACATGTTTGAGCCTTAGCCAATTTTCCCAAAATGTTTCCATAAATGCCAAAGGGGATATTATTGGCAATATGACCAATCAATCAAATAAGGTGAGATATGTGGTTGTCATTTATGGAAACATATGGTTTGCAATTTAGTTATGATTATTTGTGAAGGAAAATTGTCTAAGTATTGGACAATGTTACAACAACATGACAAGATTTGTTGATAGCAAAATATTCCCTTGGAATATTCTCTTGTGTAGTTAACCCTATATGAATGATGTCATCTTGATGATGCATACCAGTGTGCATCTTTGTACGAGCAACCTAGTTCAAGTTATGAAGGAAATATTGATGTAGTTATTTCACAATGCATAAATATAGGGCATGTCAATAAACTATGTTTAACAACTTGAAGAATTGTTTTAATTATCAAATCTTGATGAGTTGACTCTAAGGGTGATATGTGGGCTAACTAAGGAAGAATTTATTAATATGTTTGATATAAGTAAAAGAACTTCAATTGCGAAGCTGTAATGAAATGTGATGAGATACTATGTGATGTGAAGTAATGTTATGTGATGCAAGATATGATGCAAATTGATATATGCACAGTTACCTCTTGTATGAAGAACTAACAATCAAAGGAATTGTAAAGTACAACAAGTGATCTAGTGTTTTATGTATATCTATTATCTTGAAGAACTCAATTGTATAGTTGCATGTTAGGGCAGTGGGCTCTTCTTGCACATATTTGTATATGATCTACCAACTCATAATAGGGTTGAAGCAACTCCTAATAGGGTTGAGGCTTCTAACAAAGCCTACTCTCCTAATAGGGACTCAAGACACTATACATTCTTCATAGAATCCTAATAGGATCAATATCATTAACTAGATACTTTATATGGTGAGTCATCTTGTGGGTTTCATCCCCATTGAGGTTTTCCCTTGGCTAGGGTTTCCCTAGTTAACAAAATATGGTGTTATGAGTTCTCTTTATTTATGGTTTTTTATACTATTTAGCATTATTGGTTCTCTTTGTTATGCATGTGGAAAAGTAATTAATAATATTTAGTTGTGGGCAAAAATATTAAAAATACTGATTCACACCCCCCCACCAGTATTATCTATTTCTAACACTGATATCACCACTGAGGAATAAAAAACATCCCAACATGCTCATACATGTACAATGATGGATTAAAACATCATCTTATGATTTACATATTTGCACATGTCGAAACATTTGGTGTACTTTTCTCTTAAAAGTAGTGCCCTTTTTTGTCAACCTATGTGTCTACATGAGTCTTAGTGAACGAGACACTTATTAAATGGAGAAATCTCAAATAAATATTCATCTATTTAATTAATGACAAACCCCATAATAAAATATTTTAATTAAGTCATCACTTGGTGAATTATAGCAACTATCATCACAAACATTCACCAAGAAACCCTTATAACTTTTGTGAACAAAAACACAGAGTAAAAATGATTTGTTTATCAAAACCATTAACCTCTCAATACATTTATGTTGATCATTATCATTATAATCCATTTTGAGCTTCCTTAATCCCCAATGTCCTATCAGTCTGATGAAGATTAGTTTGGTCTAAAAGTGGGCCTAGCTAAAAAAAAATTCAAACTCAAACACTTGAAATTTCAAACTGATAACTTGAACAATTGACACTAATTAGATTAAAACTTGATCATAGATGCATCATTTATAATTCAAACTTCATTTATTTTTTAACACTGTCCACTTTGTACCAAGAGGACTCTAAGCTAGCTTTAAAAACTAGCCAATTCATTTGATCAGGCCCCAAAACTTTGCATTGTTATTATCTAGTCCACACACTTTCACCCTATCAAATTTTACTTTATGATGACATCCTGATCAAAAGATATTGACTACCAAAATTGCCTACTTCAAACCGCCTGCAACCAAACATGTTAGGAAACAATAAAATGCACTTGGTTTTGGCTTTGAAAATAGGTCAAAAGGACACTTTGGGGCATGAAATCTGGGGCATTGCTTTACTACCACATGGGGAGTGTAAGTGTTTCATTTGGGATCATGAAAAATAATAGGGAAGATCTAGAAAGCATGTAAATTTGGGTACTTAAAATTACATATCTAGATACACTAGCAAAATAATGATTTTTGCAAATGGAATGGACCTGGGAAAGTGTGTAGATGGATTCATCAAAACCTAAAAAATAGCACACTTAAATTATTTTTAGTATAGAACATAGTGGTACAATCCATTTGGTCCCATCTATTACAGTTTCAAAGTTATAACATTAGGAATAGGGCTACTGATCAATCTACACTTTTAGCTATCAATGAAACTTTAGTAATTGCATTTGGAATCACGTTTGAAAACTAGTCTAATATGTTCCTCATAGGCTCAAATCTAGAATGTAGCATGTCTCTGACCCTTAGAATGTAACTCAAAAAGAAACTTTACATTTTGGTCAATTAGGTCAAAGTTATAACTAGTCAAATAGAGCTTCCTAGAATTTTGAGCAATATGAATCAACATGAGAATAATAACTAACTAACTTTGAGGGATTCAAAACATGGTCAAAACATATAGAAATGACTTGAAATGTGAAAAATATGTTCTTTGATATGCATATTAAACATTCCCAAAGTGGCAAGTGATGAAACTTTACTGAGTACAAGATATACAAATGCAAACTAGGCTTCCTATCACTATTTGACACTAACATAAAAATGCTAATTTAAATAGTGCTCAAAATGAGACTTCATGAAATGGTTTGGAATGACAACTTATCATCATAGGATGCATACATATATTGAATGAAAGGTATAAACACATGAAATACATCATAGACCTCAAAATGATGGTTGGGTACACATGCATGAAAAGCACTTGTAGGGGCTTATTTAGACTTGGTTTTCATAATGGTACTCAAAATAAGTGCTTCAATTTTGAGTCCCAACACTAGGAAAGGAGGTAGAAAAACAAAAGAAAGATAATGAATTTAATGTAGGCCAATCTAATATAGGAAAAGAAGGGCCACTAGTTTTAGGACCTATGGATGATGGAAACAAGGAGACTCTATAGAAAGAAGAGGAGAAATAAAAAGATAATGTAGATTCAAAAATTGACTTGAGTATACCAACTAACACTCAAATCCTAGCATTAAAAAATTCTACACAACAGGTGCAAGACCTTTTGGCTAAACTCATGTTGAGTGCTACTATTATTGTATCTTACACTTAAATACAAGTTAGACTGAGCGGTGAAACCCCCTCATCTACATTAACTCTAGTTGTGTCAAGCAACAAGACTCCAAAGAAGGGTGAATGAAAGAAGAAGAAGGAAAATTCACCAGGTACTATTGTTACCTTGGATGAAGTTATTGAGCTACAAGATCATGATTTAAAGGATCTCAAATTTGAGTAGACTGGCATCTTACAAGACATTCTCACAAGAAAGAAAAGAAAAGAAGAGATGAGGAGAGAGAAGCAAAAAAGGAAAGTGTTTCATGACATTAATGATATTTTTTTTTATGCCTTTGATACATAAAATTGATGAATAGGTCCCCATTATCTGTTAGTTAGTGTAAATAGTTAAAAAACTCAACACTAAGGATATTGAATAAAATGAAAAACTAGTGGCCTGGTCTAGGAAAAAGTTTGAAAATAAAGTATTGTAGAAATCTTCCACTTTGATTGTAGTAAGAAAAGTTGAATTGATGAGACTTGTATAGAATATTGATGAACTTGTTTAGAAAATTAAAAAATTGTACGATATTCTTTGTGACATGCCAAGATTTATAAATGAGTTTTAGGAAAACATTCAAAGGATTTAAGATGATATGAAATTATCAAGAATTTATATCTCCCAATTAGTTGGATCAAGCTCAATTCATTACAATAGATTATTGTTTGTACAAGGGAGGTTGATTGAGCTACATACAGAAAATAAAAAAATGTGGGCCAAGCTTATCTCTATCCAGTCAATTTGGATACCTCACTTGGAGGTTATGCAATGAGAGTTGACTTCAGAAAAGGATCTAGTTCAAATATATCATAATCTTTCTATTGCTAACAACTTAATTGACTTAGCTACAAATCTAGAGATAAAAATTATGTTTTTGAATTAGTAAGAACTACATGGGATCATGTTCTTACCATGATCATTCAAACTCATCAAACATTCATTGATAGACATGGTTTGATTCCATCCATTTAGGCCTAGTAACAGACATAAGTGACAAAAAAGAGAGGGATAGATAAGCAAAGAAATAATCAAGAGGGATGTGATGATAGAATGGACAAAAATGATTAATCAAGCTATTTTAAGTCAAGTAACACATGTATTGTAAAATAAAGTTTGAGTCATAGGCTTAGGGGGAGTACTATTATTTTTGAGTTGTAATGATGTAATCATGACAAAGTGTTTTTTCCACTAATGTAAAAGGGGGATATTTTTGGTCTCTCTAAGTTTTTTTGTCTATTAATGTCAAACACTTAGTCATATATAAGGAAGAGTCAGTCGATCATCACTATGATTGAGTTACTCTATATAGGTCAAATAATGTAAAGACTTGTAAATAATCATGTATAAGATGAGCTTCATAGGAGGTGAGAAAGTCTTTGGTTACCAAGTGCTTCCATATAAGTTGAGTTTAGTAAATGTCAAGAAGATAGATCACATAGATGTCGAGTCATACAAAAGAAGTCGAGTCAGTTAAGGTCACATAGTAGTAGGAAGAATAGCTACAACTAAGCATCAAAAATAGTGTGTGTCAAGTAATGTAGAGTGAATAAAAAAGATTGAAAGGGTACAAAATTTGAGATAAACCACTTCAGAGGTGACATGTAAAAAACATTTAACGAATGTAGTGTTTGTTACGATGGTTGTTATGTGTTTTGACATAGATCATCAATCCATATGAAGGGAGGAAAACTAATCAGATAAAGGGGCAAAAAGGGAAACATCTAGAAGACTCTATAGATGTCTTTAACTAGGTAGATCCAAACTATATTTCATATAGAGGAGATGAGAGATGTGAAGTATGTATGCATAAAAAGAGCAAGGAAGAGAAGTATTGTGTGAAGGAGTTGGGTTTTGGAGGTTGCAAGTAAAAGTTGTGAAGCAAAAAAGATAATGAGCTAATGAAGTAGTGAAGGAAAAAATAAAGATATGTTAGATAAGAGATTAGATTAGTTATTGGGAGGAGATCCACAATTAGCATTGTAAGTGTAGGTTGAAGGATCAAGTACCCAATCAATTTTGATAGATTGAATCAGGGTAAATCTCTTAATAGTAGATATCTTAATAGAGTCCTTGCTTCATTGTAAATGTTAAATCCTTTAATCAAGGTAGATCTAATAGTCTTGTAAAGCTCTTAACAAGAAAGATCTCTCATGGGGTAGATAATCAAAAGTGGTCAAGGATAACTTTGCTATTGTAGTAGTGAAGATTTGTGGGTGTGATCCCCACCCCATTTTTACCTTCACCTTGGAGAGTTTCTAGGTTACCAAAATATTTGTGTTATGTGTTTAGATTTTATGGATGTGATACATAGTTATTTTTATTTCAACATTTGATATTTATAGTTATGTTATGCATAAACTAGATATGAGATGGTTAATATGGTGAATACAATTTAATTATTTTGAAGGATAAAATTTGTATAGATCTCAATTCACCCCACCCCTACCCCTCTCAGTATCTCAATTTCCCAATAAACTTCCAACGTCAACTTTTTCTATTGAGGTAAAGCTTTTCCTTTGGCCTTGTTGGCCCCTTATAGATGATCTCAAGTTTTAGGGTTGTTTGCTACTACTATTTCTTTAGCACTTAATCCTTATTGAGAAGGAGGAATCATCTATTTAGTGTTGGAAGCATGAAAATTGATGATGCTTCTATGGGGGAGTATTATAGAAACATGATTAGATCATTATCATGATGATATATTACATTCATGACTATGTTTTTCATTGATGTCAACATAGCATTTTTGTGTAGTATTTGACAGAAGAATAGCAGTAAAAATCAAGTTGGCACAAACATATTATTGAGTATTTTCAATAGAAAGGTTAAAGGGAGATACTACTAAGTGTCTAGTATATGTAGTTGACCTCAAAAGAATAATATATCAAGTCTGGAAGAAGTTTAACAAGTTTTGGTGAAGACTGTTTGAAGATAAAGTTTACAAAAGCATGTTTTGGTAAACTTGTTGTAACTCTTAGCAGAGTTGTTATTCTAAGAAGCAAGGTTAAAGGCATGTAGAATACATGTTGGAGATGACATGGATAAAATCACTCTTCATAATATTATGCGTATAGAAAGTTATTCAAGTTACAAGGTGACAAATTAATGTTATCACTAAGTATAAAGTGTTCTTAATGAGATCCTTTAATAATTAATTAAGAAGATGTAATAGCTAACTCAAGGAATTGTTATATGGATTTGGTATAAAGGAAGGCCATTTTCCTTTGTTATGTATGAATGATTGCATGAAGTATGAAGAGAATAATTAAAGAGAAACAAGTTGATGTGTGAGGTTTAGAAAAGTAGAGAGAAGTTGAAGAGAACTTCATTGTCAAGGTTTTATTCTAAGATCCGAGGTTTGATATTTAGATACAAGGTCTCTAACCTAGTCTAAAAGGTTTGATAGTGATTGTTCTAGTTGAAAGGATAGAGGAAAGAGGTTAAAGCACAATATGAAAAATTATTCTTCAAGGAATAGTTGAGAGATCAATTAGACAATGAAGTTCAATGGTCTTTCCCCCAAGGAATAGTTGTTTGGACAATGGGTCCTTCTGCCTTCTACAACTTCTAACATGGTTGGCACAACTCCTAATAGGTTTGGAATCTCCTGACAGGGATTCAAAGTCTCTTAATAGGGACTAAATGTGTTTATAGACTCCTAATAGGGTCCATCTTCTAACAAGATATATATATATATATATATATATATATATATATATATATATATCTTTGTGGGCATCATTCCCACCAGGGTTTTCCCTCTAATCAAGGGTTTTCCTAGTTAAAAAATTTGGTGTAATTGTGTATGTGCTTCTTTTTATGGTTATTGTAGACTTTGGTTGCATGGTTAAAATTAATTAAGGTTGATAAATGCTTTAATTAGATAACTAATTCACCCCTCCCCCCCAAATTATCCCCCCCAATTATCTCGGTGGACTATTATTTCAAACAATTGGTATTAGAGCAGTAGGTCCTTGAAGATAAGGTTTAACAACTTTGGGAGATCCATGACAAACATATTTAGAAAGAATAGTTTGAAGTTTGATGGAATAAATTATGATAGTTGGAAGGAAAAGATGAAGACACATCTGTTGTGTATGGGTCCAGGATGTTGGATTTTGACAAAATCTAAAAGGACAATTATTGTTGAAAGTGCATTTTAAATTTGTACCAAGGATGAGAGAGGTTTTCTCATGTGCGACGTGAGAGCTAGAGAAGCACTATTGTATACACTTCTTGAAATTGAGTACAACCAGGTAAAAACACTTAATTCTTCTCATAAGATTTGAAAAGCTTTGGAAAATAGTTTTGAAGGTGATGAATATTCTAAGAAATTAAGGCCACAAAGTTGAATTTCTACATTTCAAGATGCTAAATTGATGGAAGATGAATCTATAAGAACATATGTAGGTATAATATTAGAAATTACTGCTTGTACTAGTACTCAAGGAGGAACCAAGGAAGATGATGAGGTGATCTAGAAGATATTGAAGAATTTAACACCACCATTTAAGCAAGTAGTTCAAATGATACAGTTGTTGATCTCTTGTACCAAAGATTTCACCAAGGAAATATTACTTGGGAGACTTGAAGAAGTTGAGAATGAACTTAGATAGTCTAGAAAATTATCCAAAACAAAGACAACTTTCGATGTCCTAAACATTCGACCTAATCTATTAAAGAGCACAAGTACTAGAGGAGATTTTTCTAGCAATAGTAGATCTAATGAGGATATAAAGAGAGAAGGAGTAGCCCTTCTGGTAATAAGGGAAAAAGATGGTACAAAAATATTTAAATGTTGGACTTGTAATCGGTTTCATCATTCTGCATCTAAGTTTTCTAAAAGAGAGAAATGGTATAAAGGAAATTTTAAACCTAGAAGAGATAAAGATTATTGGTATGCCAATGAAGAAGATGATTTTGATGAACAAGCAGTAAGTGCTAGTGATGATGAAATAGGATTTGTAGTTATTAAAGAAGAAAGTATGGAAAAATGGCTTTGGTATCATAGGTTGAAACAAAATCTGACTGGATAATTGACATTGGTTGTTCACATCATATGACTGGTTATATGAACAAGTTTTTTGACTTCAAAAGTTATGATGGAGGCATTGCCAAAGTTGGAAATAATGTAGCTTGCCATGTTAAAGGTATTGGATCTATAACTCTTGATAGTAAGACTAACATTAAGGATGTATATTTTGTTGATGGTTTGAAACACAATCTTTTGAGTGTTGGACAACTAGTAGATAAATGTTATCAGTTATAGTTCACAGAGAAAACATGTATGATCAGAGGCAAAGATGTGAAGGTAATTGGAATAGGAACCAGATCTACAGGTAATGTATTTTAGTTGAATCCCACTAAAATGACATATTTGGTTTCAAAGGTAGATGATAGTTGGTTATGGCATAAGAGATTTTGTCATATAAACTTTGAACATATTGTAAAAACTACTAATCTATTTGTAGTTAGATATTTTCCTAAGATTGTGAAGCCTACTAACACAATTTGCAAGGATTGTGTATTGGAAAATCATAACAGAGCTTCTTTTCCCAGCAAGAAGTTCACTACTATAGAGAAGTTGGAAATTGTACACATAGATTTTAGTGGTCCTATAAAGGCTAAAGGATTCTATGGTGAAAGGTACTTCATGATTATTGTTGATGACTTTTCTAGAATGATAAGGCATTTGACGAGTTCAAGATAGTTATGGTGCTTAGTTTTTGGATTAGGTTGTGTTAAAATTTTTGCCATCAATGTTTTGAATAACACTACGTGATCCATCATCAGGATGAGAGAGAAAGAGATGTATCCATATTTTTACATCTCTTTCTCTCTCATCCTGATGATGGATCATGTAGTGTGATTCAAAATGTTGATGGAAAAAATCTTAACACAACCTAATCTAGAAACTAAGCACCATAACTATCATGGATTGTAGAAATTTGATCTCCTTAAGTTCAAGATACTCAATAATAGAATTGAGATTGAATCAAGTATGAAGATTAAATGTTTAAGATTAGATAGAGGAGGAGAGTTTACTTCAAATAATTTTAATATATTTTGTGAAGCTAATGGAATGAAAGGACAATTTTTAGCTCCTAGAACACCTAAACAAAATGGAATTGCAGAAAGAAGAAACAAGTTAGTAATAGAAGTAGCAAGAGCTATGTTAGCTAAGAATGATGTATCCAAGATATTTTGGAGACAAGCTATGAATAAAGTAGTCTACATTATGAACAGAGTGCAAGTTAGGAAAGACACAAACAAGACCCCTTATGAACTATAGTTTGGACACTCACCTATAGTTAAGTATTTCATAATTTTTAGTAGCAAATGTTATATCAAAATAGATGATGTTTTTAAATTTGATGCTAGAAGTGATGAAGGTACATTTCTTAGTTATTTATTAAAAAGAAAAGCTTATAGATGTTATAATTTGAGAACTAAGACTATTATTGAAAGTGCAAATGTAAGAGTTGATGAGAAATTGAAGACACAAGAAAGAATAGTTGACTACAAGCCTAATGATGAGAATTTTGTTGTTACTAAACCAAAGAATGATGAAGTATTCTTTGAGACTAACAATGATTTGTAGAATGAAGGAGAGATAAGGTAGGAACAAATTTTGGAGCCTAGAATAGAGCTAAGAGTTGAGATAACAACTCCTAATTCTGGTAAGAATATGAAAAAGAATCATTTACCAGATTAGATCATTGGTAGCAGAGATAAAGGTGTGATGATAACAAGTAGAATCAATGAAGAACTATGTCTAATATCTCAAGTGGAAGAAAAAAAAATGTAGATAAGGCATGTAAAGATGACTATTGGAAGCAAGATATGAAAGAAGAATTGGATCAAATAGTGAAGAATGAGACATGGGAATTGGTCACTAGACTAGTAGACAAGAATGTGATAGGAAAAAAATGGGTATTCAAGAACAAGATAAATGAACAAGGTGAAGTTGTAAGGAACAAAGAAAGATTGGTATGTAAGGGTCACTCACAACAAGAAGGAATGGGCTATGAAAAAACCTATTCTCCTATGGCAAGAATTGAAGTATTAAGGTTATTCTTAGCCTATGTAGCACATAAGAAATTCAAAGTGCATTAGATGGATGTCAAGTCAACATTTCTTAATGGAGAACTTGAAGAAGAGGTATACATAGAACAACCTCAAGGTTTTCATTTAACAAATGGCAAGGAAATGGTATGAAGATTAAAGAAAGAATTGTATGGCTTAAAGCAAGCACCCAGAACTTGGTATGTAAGGTTGGACAAGCATTTGACAAAACTTGGATTTAGCAAAGGTATGGTAGACAATAATCTATACTAGAAAGAAATAGACGATGGATTGATGATTTTGGTAATATTTTTTGATGATATTATATTTGGAGGAGATGATGATGAAAGTGAAAAGTTTGTAAAAGAAATAAAGAATGAATTAGAAATGATTATGATAGGAGAAATGAAATGCTTCCTAGGATTACAAATTGTGTAGGATAAAGAAGGAATCTTTATTTCTCAAAGTAAGTATCTAAAAGATCTATGGAAAAGTTTTGGTTTGGAAACATGTAAACTAGTTGGAACACCTATGATAACTAGACACAAGTTATCTACAAAGGACATGACACCTATTGTTGAGTAGAAGAAGTACACATCTATGATTGGAAGATTGCAATATTTGACTCAGACAAGGATGGATATAGCAAATGAAATTGGAATAGTTTCAAGATTTCAAGCTAATCCTAGAGAAGAACATTATGTAGTAGTTAAAAGGATATTTAAATATCTAAAAGGAACACCAGAGTTCAGATTGTGGTATGATAGATCTAATGATTTCACTTTATATGTTTATACTAATGCTGATTGGGTAGGTAGTATGGATGATTGAAATACCACTAGTAGTGGAGCTTTCTTTCTTGGAGGAAGATTGGTTTCTTGGTTAAGCAAGAAGCATGATTATATCTCACAGAGTATAGTAGAAGTAGAATATGTGGTAGTAGTAAACAATTGTAATCAAGTTGTTTAGATGATAGACGTTAAGAGATATAAGGATAGAATTTAGTAAACATGTTGTCATACATTGTGATAACACAAGCACAATGAATATGTCTAAGAATCCAGTGTTTCATTCTAAGACTTAGCACATTTCTATCAAATATCACATGTTGAGAGAGAAAGGTGCATAAAAGAAAATCATATTGGAGTATGTAATTAAGCACCAAAGAGAAGATTGCAAATATTTTCACCAAGCGTCTTCCCAAAGAAACTTTTGAGTATTTGTGAGGTATGTTAGGGGTTATGCCCCTACCTACATTAGAGTAGATGATGCAAGAGTGCATTAGTCCAATGATATAGAGTATTATTGTTTGTCTAGACTAAATGATTATGCTTTTGGTATGGGGGAGTATTTGTGATGGATAGAGTCATGTAGGACTCTTGATGGATGTTGTTTAGAATAGTATCTTTGGACACTTGAGTAAGAGACAATTATTACAAAGATTAATAATTGATAAATTCTTTGACATTGATGTCAATGGGAGAGAGATTTTAGTATGAAAAATAGTTTGATATAGAGCAGATTGAGGTATATCAATGGGGGAAAATGATTGATGAAGAGGATTTAAAAATAAATGAAAGTAGTTTCTAATTGTTGGTATTCTTGGAAGTAGATGTTTTTCATCTATTTTGCCATCAATGCCAAAGGGGGAGATTGTTAGAAGCATGGATGCTGATGATACTTCTATGGGGGAGTATTGTGGAAACATAATTAGATCATTAACATGATGATATGTTATATTCATGACTATGTTTGTCATTAATGTCAACATAGTAGTTTTCTATGGTATCTGATAGAAGAATAGTGAAATGATTAAGTTGCTATGGATAGATTGTTGAACATTTTTCACTAAGTGAGGTTAATGGGAGATACTACTAAGTGTCTAGTATATGTAGCTAACCTTGGAAGCATAAGATATTAATTTTGAAATAGTACCCCATGAGCATGTAAATGTGGTTTTGTTTTGGTGAAGTCTATTTTGAGATAGAGTTTATAGTAGTATGTTTTGGTAAGCTTTTTATATCTCTTAGAAAAATTGATATTTTGAGAAGCCAAAGTTAAAGATGTGTAGAAGAAATTCTTGAGATGACACAGCTAAGCTCACTTGTCATGATGTCTCACGTACAAAAATTTATTCAAGTTACAAGGCATAAGATTAATGTTGTCATTAAGTGTAATGTTTTCTTAATGAGGTCCTATAATAATTAATTGAGAAGGTGTAATAGCCAACTCAGGGAATTAGTTTATGGATTTGGTATAAATGAAGGAAATTTTCCTTTATAATGTAGGGAATGTATTAATGATTGATATAAGCATGAAGAGTGGAATATGAACATAAGCAGAGCAGAGCGAAGTTGGAGAAAACTTCATTGCTGATGTTTTATTATGAGATCCAAGTTTTGATATTTGGATATGAGGTTTGTGACCTAGACTACAAGGTTTGACAATGATTGGTTTGATTGATAGGATAGAGGAAAGAGGTTAAATATTAGTAAAAATAATTATTCTATAAGTAATAGTTGAGAGATCAGTTGGACAATGAGTTTAGTGGTCTTGCACCAGAAGCTATTTAGACAATGGGTCCTTCTACCTTCTACAATTCCTAACAGTGTTGGAATCTCCTAACAGGGATTTAAAGTATCCTAACTGGGACTCATATGTACTAAATGTTGTAATAGACTCCTAATAGGGTCCATCCTCTAACAAGGAATATTTATATTAATACATCATCTTGTGGGTGTCATTCCCACCGGGGTTTTCCCTCTGATCAAGGGTTTCCCTAGTTAACAAATCTAGTGTAAATGTGTATGTGTATCTTGTTATGGTTTCCATTTTAATTTGATTGAATGGTTAAGATTAATTAAGGTTGATAATTGTTTTAATTGGATAACTAATTCACCCCACTCTTTATTATTTTGGTGGACTATTAATTCTAACAATTGGTATAGAGCTTGGTCATAGGTTTAAATCCTATAGGCCATAGTGAGTGATGCAGGGAGGGATATTGTTGGTAGTGGTCCAACATCCCTCATAGGTTTTGTGACATGGATTAACCATGTCCTATGGTTATATAAGACTATTGGTTGTATCAGGCATTACTAGGTCAATCTTTTGGTGCAACAAAAATCTTGGCCTTTCTAACATAAACCACATGGATGAAACCTCAAGTGGTAGGAGTCACTTCCATTGTGGTAGCAGCCACTTCCACTATGGTAGCAACACCCACTATATAAATGTCCTTGTGGAAGAAATCTCCATGGTTGTAGTCTTTTGTTGGGCTGCTAGAATTTCTTAGCACCTTTGATTGATTAAATTATCAGAATGTGTCTAAACCCTAATGTGCTAGGATTAAATTTCTTCCACTTGAGATTGCAAGAGTTGACCATTACTAAGAACCATGTGCAGCCCAATTTTTCTTTTCTACAACTTTGTACATGATCAAAAAACATTTTGAGAACATACACAGTAGTGGTTGTAGGGATTAGATTCATACTAAGACACTATTCTTGTTTATGCACAAGGTTGCTTTGTCCCTTTCCCATTGCTTGTAGACATTTTCTTGAACTCTATTATTTTTGTCTTGCGTGCATGATTTATGATAAAAATATATTGATGCATCTAGTTGGTCAGTTAAAATGAATGAGAAAATTGAGTTCGTGAGTTGAAACCTCTCTTGATTTGTTATTTTATCATTTCTACTCCTCTTTGGTTGATACGGGTTAAATTAGGTCACTTAATCTATTGTTGGAAATTTGTTTTCACCTTGTATTATTGCATTTTGACCTCTTGAATTAGTAATATTTGATTTTACAAGTGACCTTTCTTGGAGTTATTGAGTTAGAAACCATCCTTGTTGAGAAGATAAACCTTTGGATTCTTTGATAACACACTTGGAGTGTCTTATTAATCTCTTGTCCATTCACTTCCATTCAAATTTAATTTAAATTATTTATAATTTGGGTAAATCCTCCTCATAATCCATATGTGCTAGGTTATTCACCCAAAGTTGTGGGAACCTCTATGATATTGTTGGTTTATGCCTATTGAAAAAATTCTATCTTATCATCTCTCTTTTGGACAAGTGAGTGATTTTACTATCCTAGTTTGGTACTAAAATTTCTTATCAACTAGTACCTTTTCTTTCATGATGGTTATAACAAGATATCAAGTAGATCAAGGAAAGAGAGCTCAAGTAGTCTCTAACCAATTAACCTTAGTTCAAAATTTCCAAAGATGTCATGGAAAAGAACCCATATTTGATCAATCATGTAGGAACAACTCAAATTTTTGGTTTGATCTCAAGAGTAACCTTAGTGAGTTGAGTACACCCTTAGCACCTTATCACTTAGATATGGATATGACTTATACAATTATTTGATGAGAGAGGGAAGAAATGGATAAAATCCTTGATGACATATTTCAAAAACATTGAGATGCCATTTTTTGGCAGTTCCTTTTGTGAAAATTGACCAGTCTCACCCCTTACCTCAACTAGATACCTAGATGCACACAAAAGGTTGAAAGAGATAAGGGGCAAGCCTATCAAGAAGAACAATCACAACATGAAAACCAATATGATGAACCTCATGGGACTTATGTGAATGCAACATACACCAATAAATTTTTTAGACATTCAAGACCAAGTTTACCCCTCAATACACCTTCAAGATACATGAGTGAAAGACTTAAGAGAATAGAGCATGAAAAGAAAGCCTTCCTAAATGAAAAAGCTACAAAGGAAGAGAAATTTAGACTCCTAGAGTTGGAGATACATGCCTTGTTGGAGATAGAAGAGATAAATTATCCTACTTACCTTTATCTCACTAAGCACATAATGGGAATGCAATTTTAATTTGAAAAATTATTAGAAGAGAAGATTATGTCATTACATGAATCATCTTCTTTAAGATCTATTTCTTCTACTCCAAGACATCAATTTTCTTCATCTTCTAGATCCAAAAACCTCTTGAGAGAGAAAGTGAGTAATAACTCCTTTGAGCATATGCTAATATTTCATGATGGACCTATCTTTGACCAAGATGAAAATGACAAAAATGGTCCTAGACATACTTTTGAAAGAACTTTTACTCCTTTAGGATTTTCATATGAGATAGTCCTTGAGACCTTAGTTACAAAAAAGATAATTACTTTACCATACAAATATAGACCTTATGAACCTGAGGTAAAACCTCTATGGTGGAGAGATGATCACTATTGTGGTTACCATAGAAATAAAGGTCATAAAATTGAAGATTTTATTAAATTGAAATGTAAAATTCAAGATCTTATTGATGATGGAATTTTTGACGTTGAAAAACCTAAAGACTTATATGATGAGGATACTTCTCTTGAGCAAGATCATGTTGATGAACATATGTCAAGTGATAGTTGCCTTGATATCTCCACTTCCTCTAACACTCATGAACTTCCTAAAACTTCAAAGCTATCCAACATACCTCCATGAAAAAAAGAGCCTAATTCTTTCTACACTAATTATCTGTATCCTCAAGGGCTACCTTTAAAAGAAATTCTAGCTAATACACATTTGGCTGCAAACCTTTTTCATGATACTAAGACTAAAGATTCTCAACCTTCATGTGATGCTATGTCTACTATTCTCACTTCAACTATTAATTCACTATCTCCTCAAGATACTATCATGAAAATCTCATATTATTCCTTATCCTTAGAAGTGGCTCCATGTCAAGAGGACTCTCAAAAGGATAAAGATAAAAATGTCAAGAAAGATCAAGATCAAGAACCCTCCATGTCATCCAATCCTTTTCATGATGTCTCTTATATATTTAATGGTTCTTTTTATCCCACACACCCTTTCTCATTCATTCCACCATGTCTTAAGTCTTCTCCTAAGAAATATTAAGCTAATACTTACACCACAGATCTTATTGATAATCAAAATAACCTCACTACATTTATGCTTTCCAAAGATGACACTTCCATTAAGGTTATTGAAAATGGTGTTGTTACTTCTAATGTCAAGCCTATTCAAAATCAAGAGATATATTCTATGCTTAATCTATCCAAAGATCCTTGTCAAGATCAAAGTATTCTATTTTCTTGTTCTACCATTCCATATTCACTTCCACTTTCTACTCTTTCTAAGTCTTTTCAACCTCCAAAAAAATCCTATCAAAGAAGTTTCTCCTATTCAAGATGATCATTATCTTATTGAAAATCCTAATGCTCACTCTAAAGATGTTGATATCCTTGGTTGCCATATATATTTTGATGAACTTATTAATTATCCTCTCTCATCTTCCACATCCATCCTTTTACTTCCTCCACAAATACAAAGGACTTCATATCTTCCTTCCATCTTGGGTCCTTATTTCCCTTCATCTACCCTCCTAACTCTCCTAATTCATCATCCATACTGGGTCCTTACATCCCTCCATCTCTTATCTTTCCTCACAATCAACATAGATGCATATCCTTGAATTCTTTCCATCCACCCACCCATCTAAACTAGTCATATCCTCCTTCCACAAGTCCCAAGTTTTTTGGAAGTATCTTGAATGTTCAATACAAGAAAAAGAAGAAATACAAGACAACATGTCTCCTCTAATTGACATAGGAGCATAAGGTCAAAAGAGATATCTAAAATGAGAACTACAAAAAATAATGGGTTCAAAATCCATCATTGAAGATATTCTCTCTAAGTCATAAAAAAGAAATGAAAATCCTATGGCTATATGGATCCCAAAGTCTCTCTTGAAAGATTCTAATGTTGAGCAACCAATGCAGTTGGCATTTAAGCTTCCAAAGACTTTCACATCTTCTTCTAAAAGAATTCTTCCATCCCATATGCCTAAATCACAACCTCTTCTATCCATTCACAATATTCCTTCATTTATGTTTCATTCATCCTCTTGCCACCCTTCAAGGTGTGTTTTGATGTTGATCTTGCCTTCCTTTCCATCTACCCTTTCACAATCCTTCTACCTTCTATAATTTTTCCTCATTTTCCTATTTCTCCTATCTTCCAACCTCACTCACTTTACATAAAACATTATCCTCCATTTATTTCTTTCATATTCCTATTCCTATCAGCATCTTTGAGCATATCAATTTGAATCCTTGGCATATCATGGTTTATCATTTCAAGGAGCATTATCTAAAAATCTTGCCTTCTTCCAAAAAAATTCAAAGAAAAAAATAGAAAAAAATGAGAAAAAGAAAAAGAAAAAATGTAAAGTGTGCCTTGGTGAAAACATGGAAATAGGTACATTAGTAGCAAAATCAAAGAGAAATAAATTTATTCTATAGTGAAAACCACTCCCTTGTGGTGTCTAGGATAAGCACCATGATGAAAACCTGGCAATGAAGCATCATGCATAGTTCTTCTACACCTTTCATCCATTTTGTTGTCTCTCTTTGATCTTGATGATGTTGACCTATACACAAACATTTGGCTATCTTGTGAGCTATCTTATGATAATTTTTCTTTCATTCCTTTCATGTTTAGCCTTTATATCTATTTTTCTCCACTCATTCTAGTCTTTTGATAGCCTTTTCTCACTTGGTCTTCATCTAATAAAAAAGAGTAAAACATGATGCTATGAAGCCTCTTGAAATTTCTAATCCTTTGGACTACATCCTTTCCCACTTTTGCATTAATCTTCCATGTCTTATCTTATATTGGCCTTTCATTTCTTGTCCAAATGTGCTTTACATGACAAATTTTCCCTAGCTTGGGTACTCTTGAGGAGTTTTCCCTTGAGGATTTCTTCTCTTCATTTTCCTTAATTCTCTCATCTTTCATCTCTTCTGCTAGCATGTTAAGCCCTCTTGTCCTCCACCTTGCTAGATATTGGTGCTACATGATGTGATCTTGCTTGGGAGTTTGATGCCAATTCTGTCTGGAGGAATCCTTTGTATATATTTATTGATCCTAAAAAAATTATATATTTCAAAAAATCAAAAAAATAATATATTGTCAAAAATTCTAAAAATTGGAAAATTTCCTAAAAAATTATCATCTTAGTGAAAACCAAGCAATAGGAAATTTGATGTATCTCCAAAAAATTTTGTATATTCCAAAACTAGAAAAAATTAAAAAAAATTTGCAATAAGATCCAAGAGGTAAAAACTTGGAAAAATGCACTACTTGAGGCCTTTGCACCCCTATTTCTTGGTGTGTGTCCTTGAAACTTAGCCTTTCTCCTTCATTCCTTATCCTTGTTGCCTTGGTTTGGAATTAGTCTTTGTATTTGTCTAGGGGGCATAACGGTGTTGGCTTTGGTCTCTTGGATGTGTTAGTCTTTAGGATACCCACAAAGGATATTTTTCAACACCACCCCAACTATATTTTTGAATACAACCCTTGACATTGAGTATTCTTTTAACACTTATTGGTTTGGTCTTACTTAGTTTTGTCATGTGATCTCACCTACTTGCAAGTATTCGATCCTTATCCTCATAACTCAATATTAGTTAACACGCTTAAATTTTAAACTCGACACTTAGTTCTTGAGCTATGTCATGATATTTTCTTTTTGTACTAAATGTTATTAATTTTCATTGAGTGTCCTTGTTTAATAAGTCTCTCTAGTATGCATAGCTAGAGGACCTAGGGTATATTTTTCTTTGCTTTCTACTTGTGGGTGTAGTCTTAAAACTCTAGAGTGTCTCTTGTTTTCCACTTGAAGCACTTAGGAGATTTGAGGCATTATCGTTGACTATTTTTGCACAACCATTCTTATGGTCATCCCAATATCTATGCCTTGATGTGAGCATGGTTTTGCTACATTAAATTGGGTAAGCTAACATTAGAGTCATCTTGCCCTTTATGTCCTTGATGCTTATGTTAGAATCTTTACACATTCCAATCTAATATCTATCACATTCATATCTTCATAGTTGTTCTTGTGACTAGTGATGATTGTGAAATTTTTTGATGTCCATTAATAATGGCTCAATAAAAAAAAAGTTCCTTTGCATTCTGTAATGACTGATGAACACAAAATCCTATGTTACAGTTTCTCTATTTTAAGTAAACCTTTGCATTTTCATGTAGCTTGCATTTTTAGACTTCATGTTACTTTGCATTTTTAGGCTACATTATGGGTTTGAGAGGGTTTTCCTTCATCTTTCTATTGGACTTTTAATCAACTGTGGTCATGTCTTGATCTTCATTTCCTTATCTTTTTTTTGTTATCTCAATCAACATTTTCTATCTTAAATAGTTGATTGATTTTATAGCATTCTCTTTCTTGAGGAAAATTATATTTATTCTTTTCATTTATTTCCACCTCTTTGAAACTTGTATCTTCCATTTTCTTTCAACCCACTTATTTTCTTCTAATTCAAATTTGGGGCATAATCTTTCATGCTTGATGATCTACCTTGGTTCTATGATTCTTATATATTTCATCTTACATCAAGAACCTTATCTTTAGTTCAATTTGATCAAATTTATCAATTTTTTATTTCTCTTCTATCTCATTTCAATTTTGATCATGAGGGGGCAGTACCTATCAAACTTCAATCCTTGATTCAACTTTATAAATCTTTGTTCTAACTAGGAGAGCCTTGTCTTTATCAAGACAAAATTATTATCAAAATTTGTATTCCTTGTCTTGATGTGTTCCTAAGTTGACCACACATATGTGTTGTTTTTATCCCAAATTGAACTCACGCTTCAATTGCATTCTTTGACTAAATTTATTCATGAAATGATCACACATTACTCAAAGAGGGGCAAATATATGCACCCTAAAATGGTCCCCTAGACTATGGGCCCCCATTCTTCAATTTATTAGTTTCCTGAATCAATGCATTGTAATATTTTATTAAATAAATTCAAATCATTTTCCTTGATCAAATTACAATTAATTTAAATATTTCAATATTTCTTAAGGTTGGATCATTATACTATGTCTTATTTAATTAAAAGAAAAATTCTCTTTTAATTAAATAAAATAGCTCTGATTTAATTAAAAGAACTTTCTCCCTTTTAATTAAATAAAATTCCCACTTAAATCTCTCTTTACAATGAAAAAAGTAAATAAATTAAATAAAAATAAATAAATAAATACTTTTTTATCTACACTTAAATTCACATATTTCTAAGTGGGATTCCTTAATTTCCTCTTTCCACTTTCTTGTCAAACACTCATCTTTTCTAATTGGTAGAATTTTGTCTCACATAAATCATGCCTTATTATCCTATATTGGTTGTGAGAATCCTCCCACATTCACAATTAACTATATAAGGAGCCCTTTCCTTCTCATTTCATAAGAATAATAGATGTTACTTTCTATATTATTTTTATGTTGCAAGTTTGGAGAGTGATTTTGAAAAATGATTTTGGGCATTAGGATTTGAGCCTTAGGGTTTGGACATTGGAGCTTCATTGCAACTTCTATCTTCTTGTCTTCTTCTCTCATGCATCTATGGCTTCCATCATCATGCTTCATCCTTGTATTTTCATATTAGCTTAGAGTCATACTAGCTTTATAGATAATCTTGCATTATTATTTCCTTTCATAGATTAGATTTCCTTTCTTGCATTGCTTTGCATTTTTATCATTTAGATTAGCTTGCATCTTCATTTTCATGCATATTTTGATCTTTTAATCTCTCATTTTATGGGGTACTAGCATGGGAAAAAACTAGGTCAAACTAAGGGTTGTCATTACAAACCCTTGCACTTCATGAATAGAGAGCTATGAGTGGTCATTTGAGACCTCATTTTTGAGAAATATTAGATATAATGACTCATAGAAGCATATCAACATTTTAACACACAATATCTATTAAGTATCATGTTTTGAGAGGTAAAGTTGTAAAAAAAAAATCAAATTAGAATATGTAAGTACAAAAGATCATATTGTAGATATCTTTACAAATCCTTTGTATAAAGATGCATTTGAGTACTTGAGAGGCATGCTTAGATTTATACCCTTACCTACTTCTTAGTAGATGGTGTAGAGATTGCATCAGTCTAGTGGTATAGAGCACTATTATTTGACTGGATTGAATGTTAATGCCTCCTATATGAGGGATTACCTAAGATGAGTAGAGTCATCAAGGACTCTTGGTAATTAGTCTTGAACAATGTCTCTTGACATTCAAGTTGTTTGAAGACTTAGAGAAGATGATTGACATGTTGAAGCCTTTTTTATTGATGTCAATGGGGAAGAGAAAAATGCATGAAAAAAATCTCCTAAGTATGAATGGGGGAGAGTGTGGAAAAGCATCTCCTAAATATCTATGGGAGAGAGATTTCATTGGATAGAGATTAAGATTTACTATCTATATGATTTCAATGGGGAGACACATTGAATGAGGAATAAGTTGAGATTTATTTGGTGTGTGAAGAATTGATTTTGAATCTCAAAGAAAGAGATGTAGAACACAACAATGTTCCAGAGTTTTTTAAATTTGATTGATGAAGAGGATTTGAAAATATGAGAAAAGTAGTAGCAACAATAGAGTATTGTTTTGGTATTCTTGGAGCTTAACTATTTTTTCATCTATTTTGCCATCAATGCTAAAGTGGGAGATTCTTAGCATGACTGTTGATGGTATTCCTTTGGGGACTATCCTAAGAATTACCAGAGAATGTGGATATTGGTAGTATGATTGACATGTTGCATTCATGATTGTGTTTTTCATTGATGACAACATAATATGGTTTCTGTGAAGATTGACAGAGTAGCAGACAAAGATCAAATTTGTATAGATAGAGGTTTTCTGATGAAGTGAAGCGTGATTAAGGAAATTTTCTACATTGTATCCTAATAATAAGTTTATGCACACATGAATTAAGTTGAATACATGAAGAAGATATGTTTGATTTAAAAAGAGTATTATGCAAACATAGTTCTTTAGAAGCAATTTTTGATGGTTGGATTATATCTCCTAACAATGATAGAATCTTGATATGTGAAGTTACACTATGATAGAGGAAAACCTAATGGTGATGACAACATTTGCACAAGGTCTACAGTCCCACATGTGATAAGTTTTAAATATTGTGAGTTGATAGTGTTGTGTAATTGCAAAATAAATAATTATCTTAACGTGGTCCTATTATAATTAATTGGGAAAGCCTCAAGGCCGACTCAAAGAACTATTTTGAGGAAAAGATATAAAGGAAGGATATTTTACTTTTGGTAAGACATGTTAGATGTGAATTTCAATTGAAAAGTGAAAACAAGAGTAGAGTATTTGGTAAATGCAAGTAAGTGATCCAAGAGATTATTGGATGCAAAGTTGGTGACTTGGTATCAAGATCAAAAGAAGAAGAGGAATCTAATTGATAGGAAAAACAAAGAGGAAGTTTAAGTATAGTTCATTTCTATTATTCTACAAGGAATAATATAGAGATCATTTAGATAATGAGTTCATTGGTCTTTTCCCTAAAGTTTTCTAGACAGTGGGTCGATCTGTCTTCTACAATTTCTAACAGGGTTGAAATATCCTAATAAGGATTGATATGTATTGAGTTTTTTTATTGACTCCTAATAGGGTCCATACTCTAACAACAAATATTTATATTAGTACATCATTTTGTGGGTACCATCCCCACTAGGGTTTTCCCTCTAATCAAAGGTTTCCCTAGTTAACATTTCTAGTGTTATTGTGCATGAGTGTCTTGTTGTGGTTTCTACTTATATTTCTCATATGGTTAAGATTTAAGAAGGTTGATAATTGTGATAATAGTTGGATAATCCCCAAGTTATATTGTTGGACTTTACATAATAACACAGGTTGCATAGGGGAAATTTAAAAGTTAACTAATTGTTTATGTAGAATTAAAATGAGGTTTACTTGACTTTGAATGGAAGGAAGTTCTCTATCATAGAGGAGTATATTTCCAAGATCACTAGCATTTAGATAGTTGTAAAGAAGTTTTATAGAGATAGAAAGATCTCTAACTCTATTGTTGACACCTTCCTGAAGATGCCCAAGGAGAGGAAGAAACTGGTTAAGAAAAAAAGTATTACTTACTTTGAGCCCAATTGTTTGAAGAAATTCTAGATGATTATCCTTAGGGCTATTATTTCCTAAATCACCCTTGATGGAAGGTTTTTGAGGGTTTATTCATATGATTTTGTCTTGTTTAATCACTTTAGGCACATTGTTGAGATTTCTATTCCTTTTTATCTTTACTCCTCACTAAAAAATAACATCAACGAGGTAAGATAATACAACATTACCAACTCCCCACTTCACAATCGCCTCATTATCCTTATATATGAGGATATAAAAGCCAATACTATGGGAAATTTCATAAAGACAAAGCTTGTTGAGGGAAAAGGTGATGAATCTAAAGATTATGAAGAATCCTCGAAGGAGGAGGATACTGAAGGTATTAAATTTGATGAGGACTCTGAACCAGTTAAGAGCAAGAAGAAAACATCCAAGAAAAAAGCTCCTAGAGCCTAGCTACAAAAAGGGTCTACCAAAGTTTCACTAGGAAAACATTTCAGTTACCAAGTGAGTTTGATGATGAGCCTAGTGCTAATAATGAGGAAATGGACATGGATATGGAGGAATTAGACATTTTTAGTAAGATGAGCTTCGCTAAAAGATAGAAGAAGAAAGTCAAGCCTGTAGGTTTCCATAAGAGATCAAGATAATCATACTCCTATTGTGCTAACAAGGGTTCTATATTCATTTTTGAGGACCATCTATTCCATTATGAAAATATATTTGAATTTTCAACCCAAGAATGTAGGACTTGAAATGGGTCAACACAATATGTGCACTAAGTTCCTTTGAGTCTTAACACCTATGTTGTAGGAAAGTAAAATGCATGAAAGGAATCTATATTACTGATATAGAATAGTAAACACAATTAGACTATCAATAGGAAATTGTAGAAACTACAGAAAAGAGAATTCTAAACTAGTTAATAGTTCAAATATCCACTATGATAGTTTTCCACAAGTGTTGTAGGAAATCTCATAGTAACTATGCTATAGGACTAATACAATAAATCTATCTAAAATAGAAAATTACAAGAAATGAATCTACTCTACCTAAATCTATTCCATCTCCCAAGTGGGCCCCCTTGGTTGGCTTCAGCTAACTTAAGAACACCACAAGTAATCCAAAATTACTCTCTCATTAGAATTTCTCTTTCTATTACATGTCTCAACATTTTTTACAGAATAGAGAACAACTTTAGAATTTTTGAATCTCTGTACTAACTTTGACATTCCATATCTATAGAAGATTAGAACTTATTACAAAACATAGCATAAAACTCATAAGAAAACATCATCAATAGAAAAAGGGCAAGATGTCAACCATGAATCTTGAAACATTGATTGAATAATAGAATAGTGGTCTACAGATAGGGTAACAAGTTAGTTTTCTAAAATAACACCTTTTGCATACATGACTTATTACTCGGTGCTGACCTGCATCTCATGCATTGATTGGTCTCCATTACTCCTTATTTAACACATTGTCTACCACTATTTGCACCACTCCCACATTTCATGTAAACTAGTAACACCTAAACATATAAAAAAAAATTTCTACTCTTACTCATTTATTTAAAACATACCTTAAAACATTTATATGAAATACTGTAGTTTATATATAATATTTAAGAAAGGTACATCATAACCACTACCCATAGGTTTAATAGGTTCTAGCTATATGTAGTATAAATTCTTAAGAAATTTAAAACAAGTTTTTTGGAAATGGATTCTCATGGCTTAAAAGAGTAAAGATCAGACTATAAAACTATATCAAATTTGATACATTAATTTATCTCATCATCTACCCCCCACTATGTCAATGCTTGTCCTCAAGCATTGCACATCTTTGCCATTGATTTGAAATCTCCCACTATTTTCTTCCCCTATTTCCCACTTCTAAAAGTGTAGAAGTATCCTTTGGATCATCTCTAATGCTCACCCAAATTTTCTTCAACTAATGGATCCAACCTAGTGATATTGCTTTCATACATGGGCTAGAGAAGGGTAGGAGGCTGGAAGGTTAGTGGCATCCATAGTTCTTTTTTGATCCACCTTCCTAATTGCATATATTTAGGAACTCTATTCAATGTTGCCTCAAAATTAATAGGGCTATGTGGTTTAGCCTTCTTAAAAGACTCTGGTAGTTAGCTCCATCTATTTCTAAGTCCTACAAGTGCTCTCTATTGTGTAAAATTAGGAAGTGTCTGATACTCCCTGTAAACTTTCTCCCTTTCTTCAAACACCTTCTCTCTGATTTTTGGTTTTGGCCTTCGATAAATCAATTTGAACCAATCTCTCAAGAGATCATAAGGCTTATGGGATTCAGCCTAGAGTGGAAGTGGCTTATATTTTTCAAGGTCTCTATAAGCATCCAATTGTCTATCATAATTGGTTTTTTTATCCATGATATTAGAGCCCTTAAGTGAACATCCCCTATGTAGAGCAAGGGATTCCATTCTATTTCTTGTGGGATTATAAAATTATGTAAATAGAACTCATACAACAAGTTATTTTGCCATGAGAGCAAGGTTTGATACAGATCATAGAAATCTTGAGCATTCTTAAATTCACAATCAATATTTCTCATCATCATCATCAACTGGAACAATAGAAACTATTCTTTTAAGCACATAACATACACCCTTGGGGGTGGTCTACAAGCTATAACCTAATCAGTTAGCTTCAATGCTTTATTCATTTGTTGCTTCTATTTTTCTAGTTGCTCCTTTAGTGATTCAATTTCTTCATCTTTGTCAAATATTGCTTTTTGCATTTGTCTCGCTCTTGTTTCCACAAGGCTTTCTAAAAAAAAAATGATTGTATAAGCCAAACAATATTAACTGAATTGTTGATGACAAACATTCTCAAGTTTTAGATTTCATCTTTTGGTCTCTCGCAACTTGTTGGAAATACTAGGTGTACCAAGAAGATTTATAAGGGATTAGAGAGACATTGGAATATTCAGAGACTAATGGCATGGCAATTTCTCATTACTAGGTGTTTCTTCTAGAAAGATAGTAAGATTTGATTGGGACGTGTCCTGATTCTCTTGCAGTGTCTCCTTTATAGACTCAGCTTCACGTGTTTCTATGTTTCATAGGCTCTATTTGCATAGGAGAGATGTGAGGCCTCGCCCCAACCCATCCTAGCATCAATGATACATTATTATTTTGATACTCATGACTCGATACGTCAGAACATTATTATGATATTTATGATGAGTGATGCTTTACTTTTAGATATTTGATTTCATCATTTAATTCTTTATGAACATGTATGATGATAAAGTAAATGAATGCAAAACTAACACTTTGATTATGCAATTCTAATGGTCAAAAATATGAGTAGAATTAGATAAATAATTGATCATTAGAAAAATGGATGTTTTAATTTATATGATTTTTCTAATATGTAAATTACATAATGCATGTGATTTCTTGAACCTACTGATGTGTGCAATGAGTGTGCAAGACATTCAGCCGGGAAACCTAATGGAAAGATGGAACTAAAACCCCTTGTTAAATTGTGCTATCTTTGTATTGTAATTCTTTGAAGGTTGTTATTGGTCTTACTATTCTCCTAGCTTTTAGTTGTTCCTATTATGTCCTTAAGGCTTAAAAACATCAAATTTAAGTACCCTAGGGGTAAGGGTATGGGTAGGGAGTACTTCCCCACCCCCTTAGCCTCTTGGTTTGACTTTTGGGGTCACTCAAAAGCCCTATTTTTGATGGATTGCGAAAATTGATTGTAATCTACTTGAGTTGGACTCAAACTCCATCTTGAGGTTACTAGAAGTCTAGTGGAGTTAAGGGATGATACTTAGAGGCATTTTGGAGTATTTTTTGGGTTGTTACCCAATCTCTAATTTTAGAGAAAGTGGAAGATTGAAGGGAGGAAAGGGAAAATCTCTTCTCAACTTACCATTTTACCATAACTCTTGGTGAAGGTAGGATTTCTTCACTCATTTGGTTTTGTTCTTCATGTTGTTCATGCTTGAATCTTGCATAAAGTATTGAGTTGTTCTTGTTTTTGCTTGCTTGTGTGTTGGGATGGATTTGGATGGATTTTGTTTGTTCTTGATGCATTCTTATGCTTGTCTTGATGATTTGTTTTTGAGGGGATTTCATGGGGATTGTTTTGGCATTACTCACCCTTAGATAGGGGAGAAGTGGCCATGTACAGGGGTAGGGCCTTAGTTGGACCTCAATGGTGTAGAGGCTCCTCTCATGGTGAGAGGAGGGAAAGAGGGTAGGGTGTATGGGCCCCTACTTGTCATCACATGCCTTGTTTGATATTGTGAATTCTCGAATATGGAAAGGAATGAAAATTCTTGTGGTATTAGCATCAAAAGGGCCTTGTAGAAGAATAGAAGTTCTTGAAGTTTTAGCCTCAAAAGGGCTATGTTATGGCATGGTGATTAACGTCTTCCATTGGGAAAATCCACCTCCCCCCTAGTCAGGTTCTATGTTTGGACCCATTGTGCAAAATTAGGTTAGGGTGCATGCTTGAATTGTTCTTGATGTTGTGACGATTCATCGAGTCAGCTCTTGTCTTCTCCTTGTGTTTCCTTGAAGTTTTGTAGGTATTGGAAGGGAGTACTTATGAAGGATTTTGAAGAGATTTCTTTTGAATTGTAATATTATGTAAAATGTATTTGAATTTTGATGTATTGGTAAAGACATTGGGTTTTCTTACTGGTTCTTTCCCGATGGAGCCTTGAACCAAGTTGATTAATAGAAAAAGAAATAAAGAAAAAAAAAAAAGTTCTTGCATATGAGATGTTCATTGTATCAGTTTTGCTTTAGTTACTTGATAGTAGATTTGGAGACACTTCTCTTTTTTTTTGTTACAGCATTCTAAGTTTTGTATATGCATTCATTTGATGTACCTCAAATTTGATAACATGATGAAATAAAATCTTATAAATTTTAAGATCAAACTAGGTTGAGAGAAATTGTATTGTATTGGAACTTCATTGTAATTATCATGGCTCAGCTCTAGAAAGAATATGAATAGTATAATTGTTCATGTTCTTGATTCATTTGACTTAAAATCTACTTAGAAAAAAATAAATATATATGCATTCCTTGTCAAAGAAAAATTTGCAATTGCAGATTAAACACTTCGAAAAATATGATAAAAAAAAAACACTCCTAGGAGCAAATTGCTCACTGGGATTTGTATGGGAGACCAATTTAATTCTCAATAGACAACAGAGAATATCCTCAAAAAGATTCTCTAATATATATATATATATATATATATATATATATATATATATATATATATATATATATATGTATGTATGTATGTATGTATGTATGTATGTATGTATGTATGTATGTATGTATGTATGTATGTATGTATGTATGTATGTATGTATGTATGTATGTATGTATGTATGTATGTATGTATCTTTTCTTTTCATGATATAATTCCTTTATAGGTTCTAAATAATTCAAAAAAAAAGAGACAAAGTAATTTCTATGACAAAAATATTTATTTCAAACAAATAAACATAGTCTTTTCAAAAAGTAACCCAACAACAAAACTTTTACATTAATTGCCTAGGCGCAGGTTCATCCAACCTTTGGCAATGGGAAGGGGTGTTGACTTTGTTTTAACCCATGAAATCTCCAATGAAATCTTTGCCTCATGTATGTGACCACCCCCCCCATCTCAGACATTTGCAGAGTTGGGATTGAAGAAGTATTTATTTGGAGTAAATTTTGCAAGTTGTCAAAAATTTGAAACTTAGTTGTCACCACTTTTCTTTATTCCTTATTCCTCCTTGTCTCTCCTCACGCACTCCTCTACAGTTTTCCATGTTAGTAACATGACATGATTTAAGGACTTTAGGTTGAGTTTGGGTTGATGTTAACCAAAAATTGTAAAGGAAATCTTATTTTAAATTCCCCCTCCAAGCAGCCAATGTACCTTTTTTTTTGATGTGATGACTGGAGTGGCTTTGAATTGCGCAGGGGCCTAGGGAGAGGTGTAGGGGACAAGTAGCTAGGGTGGTTAGGAATCCTAGGTTAGATTTAGGATAAGTTAAGTATATGTTAGCATGCTTGTTAGCTAGTTTAATTGTTATATATGTTTTTTTGGTTTAGTTGTATGTTATTTCAAAAAAGTTTTAATTTAAATTAGTTTAGTTTAGTTGCTTATATATTATTAATGTTAGGTAATAGGTTAGTATGGTTGCATATATAAAGTATTAAAGTTAGTTAGTTTCTTTTAATAATTTAAGATTAGTAGTAAATATAGTGTTAGTTAAGCTAATAGTTATAATAAGAAATCAATTAGTCTTAATTTAAAAGTATAGATGTAAGTTAGTATTACTAAAATTATTGATAGTATGTAATTTAGGATCAATGCTAGTTAAATTGATATTTGTTTTGGAAGGTTTCCAATTTTGAAATGTAATTAGTAGATTTAGTTTAGGTTAGTAAAGTTTAAATAATGAAAGTTAGTTTTGATTTCAATTCATTCAAATTTTAGATATCATGGATGTAATTGTTAATTTAGATTTGATTTTTAAAACTTTGAATGTATTTAGTTGGTAAGTAAAGTTAGATTTAGTTAGTTATGACTTATTAGTATTAAGTATGTAGTTAACTTAGATTTTAAATAAATCCATTCGAATTAAGTATAATTATGTGTATGTCTTGATGTGATAACTCTTAGGGTTGGCACTCGATTATGAAATCATCTATTTAATTAGACTCGTACTCATCAAATTGTTATCCCATAATTTTAAATATATTTACATTGTAAAAATTATGTAATATTGAAACAAATGTCAATATCGATTTTATAACGAGAATATAAATTTAACGATTTATACCACCTCAAGATTTTTAAACTTAGGAGGTTGTGTAGAGAACCTACACCTTCACTGTGAACACAACATATCAAGCTTAGAGTAATTTAATTTTTAACAAAAAAAATTATTAGTATGCTTTTTGCTCTATAAAATTTGGGCATGACAAGAATCATTTGGGACATTTTCAACTACTAACTCTGTTTTAGATTTTGAAATCGAGGCATTTGATTTTTCAACAAAAGCTAGAGATACTCAGCCATGCATGCAAGGGCTTCTACATACAGGAGCTTCTTCACCTTCGACCACTTTACGGGTCCATTTTGGCTTAGGTGTGACTGGAGTAGATGCTGTAGGATCAATTACTACATGAATAGTCCTCTTTCTTTTTGTTACCTTAATAGAGGGATTTTGCATTTCCTTCTCTACGTTAGGATTGACCTTACCCTTGTCTTTACCCCTAGAAGAGATTGACATATCCTCCTCTAAATTAGGCCCTAGCAAACTTATCAAGAGAGGGTTATTTTTCCTTCTTAGCTAGATTTTGAATTGGCTCTATGGTTTCTTCCTCATTTTCTAAATTTTGAGGAGCAAGGTTAACTTGTGGATGTAAGGTTTTGGTTTCAATAAATTTTGCCCATGAAATAGGGGAAGAGTCCTTAAGAGATCTTTCCACTAAAAGTTTAATAAGGGAATGATGGGAAATAAAATTTGTCTTTCCTTTTTGAGTTTCCTTAGCACTAATAAATAACATGTTGTAAAGAAAGTTGGGAATATTGTCTTGCATATTATGCATTATGCAGCTAAGCAATTTAAAATGACGAGGATGTAAATTTGAGAACCGACCTTTGCAGGTTAAATATTCGATAATGTAGGTTGCTAGGTCTAGATATGGAGGTGGAAGAGAAAGTCTCTTGCATCCTTGTTTTTTAATATCCAACTGAGGGTCACCTTGTTGAGTAAACTATGCCCTTGCAGATCTAGCATCATGCTCATTTGGATAATGTTCCCCAATTGCTGGTAACTCGACGAATCTGCTATTCTTTCCTCAATAGAAACCATTCTTAATCTCCAAACTGAGGCTTCTCCTTCATCAAATGTTTTCATGAACTCCATTTCCACTTCCTCACTGAATTCTATTAATTGTAAGAAATAATTGAGCCATCCACAAGCATGGAATCCTCGCAACCCTTCAATATCTGCAAGTAAAATATTATGCACGACTGGCTCATTCCTCTTTAACTTCCATCCCATCCTTGAAATTTCTAAATTCCACTCTTGCTAATTTGATAATTTTTATCCCTCTTTCTACTTTGATAATTTTTATCTCTCTTACCTCTACAAGTTTTCTTTTCCCTCAGCTTCAAAACTAATTTGTAAAAAAATGCCATAAAAATATCATATTTCGTTATCACTTCTCATAATGAAGACCCCTTCATTTTTGACATGTAGAATAATGATGTATTAATGGTGGAGTACATTGAGGCTTTAACTAAATTTTTTTCCATAATAGCTCTTAGTCCTTTCAATCATGCCAAGTATAAGAGATCTTTTCCCAAATATTGCAATAAAAGGTACAATGGATATAAAGTGATTTTAAAAATTAATGAAATGAAAACTATCAAACTACCGCCAAAGTAAATTCTTTGATGTAGATATGAGTAGGATATCATGGATGTGACATTTGAAAATTACTACACTTTCTTGGCCCCCCACTAAAATATAACAAGTGTCCTCACTTAAAAATTTTTGGTATGGGAAGGGGAAACTAGTTTAAGGCTTATATCATATATATAATGCAGTATTAGATATAAATATCAAAAACTATATTTTAAAAATGAATAAAGAGTAAAAGAAATTGTTGTACATAAAAATTTGAAATTGTACATCTACATACAAGATGATGAGGTGGAAAATGATCATGATCATAGAAATTGCTGATAGTTTTGTTTATTCAAAGCAAGAAAAATAGAGTGTGGGTGACCTAGTTTGTGGATGGATGGCAGATAAAGAAATGAGATGGGTTGATATGAAGAAAGAGGAAAGTGAATAGAATAATGAGGCCTCATACTTAAATGAGATTTTATAATGAAAGTTCCTAAAATTCTATCATTATGTGGCTACAAGAAGAAGATTTTCATCTTCTACTGCAAGAACAATGTTCAGAAGAGATGGAGCACTGGTTGGTTGAAATTGCTGTAGAATGTTGAGATCTAATTGAAAAGATCATTATTGAAGAAGAGAGATTATTTGCAAAGATGGAGATTGTTGATAAAATAATGTTTTCAATCATTATTTTGTCACTGATGTCAAACTTTCTATTTGCTGGAATGACAATTGCTTATAATATCCAAGTGCTATCAATTAGTTGATTGATGAAGAGGATTTAATCAATAAGATGTAACAAAAGCACCTAAGGGAAAGGTTGAGTTATGATTTTGTAATGAAATATAAGGATTAGTTAAGATAATGATAAAATGATGTATTGATAATATACTTGAAGATATAGATGTTGGCTACACCTAGAAACTCTAGAAGAAAAAGTTGTAACAAAGCTATCTGCAAATCTTGACTAAGTTCATTAGTGGATGCCGAGCAAGCTAGTTCATGTTGAGTAGATTATTAGTAAGTGCCGAGAAAATGCAAAATCTAGCGTGTGCTGAGTGAAATAGAAGGAGCCGAGAAACTTCAAGTGCTAAGCACATAATAGGTACTAAGCATTAGTAAAAAAAATTTTGATGTCGAGTGAATCCACAGTAAGTGTCGAGCATCAGTAAACATAGTATGTGTCGAGCATCAAAATTTCAATAGTGCCATGTTGCTGCATTATTTGAAATGTCAAAGATTTTCCAAATTTGAGCCGACAAGTTTGTTACCTTGACTTTTGTGAACTAGATGGATGATAAGGATGATGAGCTAGTGGCACATAATTTTAGATAAACCATTTTTGGGCAAATATAGGAGGTTTCTTCATGATTTTTCTAGAAGGAACAAGATTATGGGTAGATTCATTGAATCTTACCTAATCCATTCAAACCAAAATTAAAAGTGGGAAGACTAAGAGGAGGAAAAGTATTCCAGACTTCTATTTAAGGAGTTACAGGTCAAGAAGAAAGAATTGCTAGGTTGTTGAAGTGGTTGGTAGGATGTCAAGGTGAAGGCATCAAGAGAGAAGCAAGAATAGAGTATAGAGTCTCTGCTTCGATAGGTGACCATAGAAGAGATTGCACTAATACATCAAGCATGGAGACTCAAGGAAACAAAGCTTAAAAGGAGGACAAGTTGTCAGAGCAACATAGACTAAAAGCCAAGAAAAATTATGAAGCTAAATCGAGATGTAAAATCTACAAGTTATGTTGTGAGTTGTATCAGATCAAAAGCCCTTATTGTTACTCTCTAACAATTGTATCAGCTAGGGTAAAATCCTATGGACTTAGGTTGGTTTAGTAGCCATTTGTAAATCCTTTAACAAGGTGGCATTCCAAGTGAATGTTCTAAATTCCTCTAACTAGGCCCACTTCTAACAGGGTGTTTAAATCCTTTAACTAGGTCACATTTAATAGTGTGTTGTAGCCTTTAACAAGGTAGGCCTTTCACATGGCATCACTTTAGAAGAGTGAGAATTGAGTAGCATGTTACTAGTAGTTTTTTCCAAATTGTGTTTCCACGTAAATCACTGTGTTATGTGTTGATTCTCCATATGTTATTCTTGCATGTTGATTTTACATTAACTTGCTAAGTAGGAAAGTTTAAGCTTGGATGCATGAATAGTTTAATGGGCTCACTTTACTTGGTGAAAAAGTTTTATTAGGACATTTGGACCTTGAATAACTAATTCACCCCCCCATCTCACTTATTCTAAAGAATTTCTAAAAATTGGTATTAGAGCCATCTATTGATTGGGTTTAAAGGTACTAGAAGTAGGAAGATCAAGATGTCTAAGAGAGAAGTTCCCAAGCTCAACAGAGATAACTTCACTGCATGGAAAAGTTTGAAGAAGCTACACCTTGGATCAATAAGTGGCCATGCACAAATCTCAATTGAAGTGGAACATGTTGATCCAGTTGTACCCATTGTAGAAGATATGAAGAAAAAGAAAGATCACAATCAAGCAATGCTGGAGATTGTATTTTCCCTCAACTATGCTAAATTTAATGACATCAAGAGATGTGAATCTGCATTCAAGATGTGGAAAGCCTTGACTAATATTTATGGAGGAGATCAGAATGTTCAAAGAGCAAAAAGAGAAAGCCTTAGAGGAAAGTTTGATGACATGAAAATGGAGGAAGGTGAGAATAGTGCTCAATATGCCTCTAGAATGAAAGAAGTAGTAAGTGCAATAAGAAGTTTGGGTGGTCATTTAGATGATGAAACTATTAATAGAAATTTTTTAAGAACCTTGCTCCCCATCTATGCTATTAGATTTTCAACCATACAAGAGTTAAGATGTGTACTAGGAAACAAGCTAACTCTTGCAGGTATAGTAGGAAGATTCACTACATTTGAGTTGTCTAAATTTGATAACTATAGACCTGAGAATATTGAATCTTCTTTCAAGGCCAAGCTATCATTGAAAGATACTAAGGAGGTGAAACCAAAGATGAAGAAGAAAAAGGCAAAGTATGCATTGAGTGATAGCAGCATAGATGAAGAACATGTGGAATAATTGGAAACATTGTTGGCTAGAAGATTTCATAGAGGCAAAGGTAACTTCAAAGGTAAGCTACCTGTTGGTGTTTTAAAACTATTGAATCAACAAAATGCTCAATACCAAAATGATATCACTCACACAATCTAAGGATTAGCCAATTCCTATTAACAATTATATGTGCAAACCATTTGGACCCAACTTCAACAAAACCAAGGGCGATTTTCTACTCTTTAGGCTTTGCAAAACTAGGGTGGGTATACCCAAGGATGATTCAAGACTGGGAAACATTGTATGAGAATTATTTTAGTTTCATTCTGATTCTCATCTCAAATCCTCAAATACATGCATAATTCTTGACAATTTGATAAACACATCCCATATAAAAGATCTGGCCAAAATTCTTCTATAGATCTGCACGTGTTCTCAACAATAGTGGCTAACTGAAACTAAAAAATTCCATGCAAACAAGTACTAGCCAACTTTGAAGATCTTCAGGAAATAAAAGTAAAATTTATTATAATTCTACATTTGAAAACCATTTATGACATATTTCTCTTCTAGCTGAATCAATTTGACCAATGCCTAATTCATTAGGGTTCAGAGTCTACTACAAATCCATAGATTTAATTTGTTTCCTTACAACAAATATTATCAACAATTCTTATCAAAATTCATCATTAAAAAAATCCTTCCTACTACTGTAGCAACCTTATCAAATTCATCAAAGCTTTTACTTAATCCATTGAACTAATAGTAGTGGTGAATAGATATACAACCTAAATGGATTGCATTCAATTGCACAAGCCTTTACTCATACAATATCAAGATAACTAAGTAACTAAAAGGAGACAAAATTCAGAAAGAATTGACATGGGGATAGCTCATAATTTGTATTCATTTTCTTTGAAAATTGTATACATTTGTAGTAACTCATAATGACCTTAGGAAGAAACACAAAGATCATTCTATATTAATGCATTCTTAGGAACTAACAGAGATAATACATCATAAAACTTGCTCCAAACATTGGAATAAAAACAAACTAAATATATCACTTAAGCATTAGAAAATTGGACTATTCTCTAGCCCTGGAATCTCACTTATATAGTGTGAGATGCAACAAGCTTCAGGCTAAGAGAAATTGGCAGGTGTCCTTTACAAGAGATATTTACATACACCTATCACAAAATGACAAAATGTGAGTAACATAAAGACTTATACATCAAACATTCCTTTTGTGGGCCTCTTTTTGTTACATCCCTTAGAATTGGAAAAGTACAATGATTTGATGCTTCTATCAATCTGATTCCTTAGAATAAGTGAACACGAGGCTTGAAAGTGATGTGTCCTCTTCAGTTACCTACAAGTTTACTTTAACTTGGGGATTCTCTTTGTCTTCATCATCAACTGCTAAAGTAATAGTTACACTTGCATCATCTTCTACCTTGTCATCTTCTAACATCTTCTCTATAGACATGAATTTATCTTTCCACTCTTTATAAGTAGTGTCATTTGAACAATCAAAATTTAGAACCTCCCTTTGTACACTTATTAAAGAATTTGCAACTGTCTCTATATTAGCAAGGTTTTTCCTAACATCTTTATAAAATAACTATACTTTTACCAAATCCTCATTTGTCTAGGACCATAACAAATGACTTTATTCATCCTTTCACAAAAGATCTCATCCAAATCTTTCTTCCATTCTTCCTTTTCCTTCACTTTATCAATGGTCTTTAAAGCACAAGGAAAAAAATCAAACTTCTTTGCAATATACTTGGAAAAAAAAATAGTTAATCTTTTTTGAAAAGAATCTTGTTTGTCATCAAAACCTTGCAATTTATTTAGCAAATCAAAGATATATTCTATTTTATGACATGGTAGTTGAATGATAGATATACACATAGTAGTGATATCTTTATTCCTTTCTATCCATTTCTGCACAAGGGGTCTAAAACTACCCTGATTTCTCTTGAATTCATCCTTAATAGCTGCAATCTTTGTCAATAAGTCAAAAAATGATGGCCACTCAATCTTATCTACTAAATATATTATACCTTGCCTTATTTTCTCCTCAAACTAATTATTTAGTTCTACATGCAATGCATACAACTTATTCTTTTCTTCTTCAAAACCCTCTACAGGGTAGAACTATGGCCTTTCAGGGGTATTTGATACCTCAACAATTGGAGTGGACTTGAAAGGTTCAATAGGTGGTTTGGGGGGGTATACAATCCTAGGTCTACTAGATTCTTCTACTTTTCTTTTCCCCAATTGTTTCTCCATTTGAGATATTTTTTCAATTGACCAAATAAAAAGGGCTTGGTGGTCATCACTAAACTTGACTCCCCTATGAACTTGTAATATCTCTTCCTTAGTCTTAAGCTAGACATCCTTTTGTTTCCTTACTGAATCAAAAACTATGGCATTCACTATATCCCATTCAAGTAAAATAAGGACTCTTGACTGTCTAACTAATTGCCTTCCAGCCTCAGGTGTAAATTGAGAAAAATAATTCAAAAACTCCAATTTATCAAGTTTCTCTTCCTTTATCTTTTCACAAGTCTTCTCAAAATTTCCTATATTTAGCCTCCATAAAAATTGTGCAAATGCCCTAGACTTCACAAAATTTTCATCATTAATAAACCTCTTAGAGGCTTGGGCAACTATTGGATCAATTTCCTTACCTTGGTAATCAGCAACAGTTAAATCCAAGGAAGGTGTAGGTGGTTCTTGTGGCTCACCAATATCCAAATCTATGGAGGTAACAATTAAATCTCCCTCTCCATCAATTTGTCTAAGTTATTCTCTTAGAGATGTTTCATCATCAATTCTAATTGGAGATTGGCTTGGGGAATATTGCTGCATTTGAGAAGAAGACCCTTTCTCTAACTTTTGTCTTTTTGGAGCACTGGTTGCAAGTGGGCTTTCTAGCCTTGGTCTCTGCTAAGGAGGAACGTGTTGCACATTCTAGATCATTACATATTTTACCCTTTTCTGCAAAGTGTATTGACCCCAAGACATCGTATTTCTACTGCTTATTCTCCTTTGCACCTCTGTAACTTTGTCTGGATAAGCCTTGGCATATGCATCCTTCTTCTCATTCATGGCTTGTATTATCATAGCAAAATTATTCATTAATGCCTACATCTTGGCTCCCCAGTATTTCTTTTCTTTCAATGGATCATAATGGAGGTTAAAAGCATTAATGAATTCTAGGGTTTTGCTAAATACTATCCATTTCTCCTTTCTCAATTCTTGTTCTTGCAAAGTAAAAAAAATTCTAATCACATCCTCTGGATAGTAAACTTGTTGCACCATGCGGGAAGCTTTTATTCTCTTTCTTAAGAGGTCATAGAATCCTTCAGGATCAATAAACCTGGCATGATATTCTACCATGTTATATCTATCTAAGAACAAATTCAAATACTTCCACCCTTTCCTTACAAAGAAAAAATCATGTGCCACAGTAACAATTGGAAAAAATGTGCCTTTCTTAGGCAATTCCCTCTCATCTATAGTGCCTATTTGCCATAACAGCTCAGCTATTCCTATCTTTAAAGGCACATGAAATTGCAGCACATGAGGCTTTCCCAAAAAGCCATATACTCTTATTACTGTTGAAACATTATAGTGAATTATATCCCACCAATTATGACTAACCAGAAGCCCTTTTGCATGGTCCTTGGCTTTGACCAATTCTAATAGTGCTTGTGGAATTCTAGGGTTGTCTCCTCTCAAAAGAAATCTAAGCTTTGATGCAAAATATCTATCAAACCTCACATAACTAGTATCTATAGCTTCTGAGGTCATATCCACGCTCCACAACTATATTGGATTCCTCTCTCCATTCCTAATTGTTTCTAGCTCCATACCCTTAGAAAAGAAGGCAAGTCCCTTATACAAACAAACATACATAAGAAATGAATACCAATAGAAAGGTTTATCCACTTTTCCCCTTGCTATCCCCACCAAACCATTGTGAATCTCCTTTGCAAGAAAAGTAGCAAAATCTAGAATAGTGCCCATCCCAAATTGAAGAGTTTGAGCTATTATGAGGACAATTGAGCCTAGGATCTGCTCAGCTTCATCCATTCCAAAAATCTTACAAAGAGAAATATATAATGCCTGAGCCCTAGGGTTAAAATGTCTTTTCAGTAATGGCTCGGGTGTGCTAGCAGTAATCACAGACAAGGTTCCAATTTTAGTAGCATGCTCCTGTAATGGCCCTGTCCTTAGGTATATTCTTTGTGCATAATACCTTGCTTGCAAATCATTGATATCAATGATCTCATGCACAACATGGTTAGGGTTGAGATTAAAAACTTCACTAAGCAGCTCAGGGAAAACCCTAAAAAGATGCACTCCAGAATGATTCTTCATCCACCCCATAATAGGATCATATTTCTTAGCTAGGTCAGTCAATAGATCACTATCAAAGAAAATTGTAGGGACTGTTAATCTTCCAATGTTGAATTCCTAGACATTGCTCATGGGGGTATCTAAATTCCTTTGTGCAAACTATTTTTTGAACAATTGCAAACCTCCCATAGATACCTAGGCATCTCTTACCCAGTTTCCCCTATCATAGAAACCCTCAGCGACAACTACCCTAGGGTTCTTAGGAATGAGTTCCCTTCCTTTAGTTATTTCATTTACTAATAAGGGAAATTGTTCCAGGAAATCATCATGCACAACCCTCTTTAAATAATCAGTTTGCCCAGAAAATTCCTTCCGTGGAGGCATTTTTAAAATTTCACACTAGTACAACAACAAATTCTAGATTTCTTATGGTTACAGGTTACTTACCCGCTAAAATTTCCCTTCTTTCTCTACAATTTTCTCTGTAAATTCATTGAAACCCTTGAGAAATTCTATGCCCTAGCTCTTGAAATCTCTTCACTTTGAGAAAATTTGCAATTGTGTACTTCAATAATGGTGATTTTCATATTATACTAGTGCATTGAGGTTGCACAAAGCAAACTTTGAGTCATATTAATTCCTATAACCATTAGTTTTGTGTTATATCTCAAATTTGAATTTGACCCATCGATCTCTCAAAGATTGGATGGCTTTATTTCAAAAAGTAAAATGCCTTTAAAATTTTTAGAGCCCCTAGCCATGCATCAAAAGGGTGCTTGCCTGCATTATTTAAAAACCTTGCATCTTCTTATTGCAGGAAAGCACTCTTTGTCGATCTTACTCAGATCGACGATGAGTCTAAAACCTTTTATTTGACAGCCCACTCAGCTAGCTTGACCAATAGAATATTATCTTTTAATCAATGTGCTCTAACTAATCTGATTGTAGCATTTAAAGTTTTAGCGCCCACGACATCACTACTTCCAACTTGGCATATTTGTCACCTACCACCAATGAGTGCACTTTACTTCATCTAACCTTTCTAGCATGGCATGACTCAACATTCCTTTTAATTCTTGGTCCCACTATTCCTGCTTGCCCACATTATTTAAATGTCGAACAAGTCCATATTGCAAGTAAGCACTAACCCTAGATCTTATTCAAATCTATGACGATCAAAAATCTTCTGTGACTGTATACTTAGTGAATTGGATAGACCAATGAGGTGCTTCCTTTATATTCCAACTCACCTAACAATTTTCCATAGATGACAAGGTGTTATTACCCTCTAAGAAAGGTGGCCCCATGATGTCACTTTGTGCCATGCGTCATGAAGGGGCTTGCTCGCATTGCTTAAAACTCGTGCATTTTCATATTGTGAACAAGCACCAACCCTTGATGCTTGCTAAATGAACAATCAAAAAATCTAAATTGCAAAATATTAATATCATTAAAAGGCCAACCAATGACATTGCAAGAAATTCAAAACTTGCATAGGGAACACTGACAACTCTACAAAAGGTTTAACTGCTTCTGACAACTTAAGAACTTTTTGCGGCACACTGAGGTTTGAATGTCAGCAGGGGCTATGTGTCAAAAAGGTGCTTGCTCGCAATATTTAAAGACCTTGCAACTCCATATTGCGGGCAAGTCTCAACCCTCAATCTCAAAAGGATCTACAATGCTTGAAAGAAATTGCAACTTGGACTTTTTTCAAATAAAATAATGCAATTAAGGCAAACTTTATAAGGTTTATTAAATAGATGAATAAAGGTATCTTTGCATGAATAAACCTTAGCATAAGAATGTCCCACCAAAATGTATTTGAAATATTACTTTATAAGGTTTTCAAAGGCTAGGGAAAAATAAGACAAGGCGTAAGGGTTTCTATGGTGAATTTCTTTCCTAGGGTTTTGACCTAATTCCCAAAATTTTAGGGCACACATTTAGGGTTTTTCATTGCAAAATATAACAAAACAAGGGTAGTGAAAAACCAGACCAACACTGCCCATCATATGTTTTAATTGCAATGGAATAAGACATATTGTTGCAAGATGCACATAGAAAAAGAACTAAAGAGAAGGCAACAAGAACAAGATCAACATAAGAAAAGATAATAGCAGAGATTATAAAGACAAAGACAAAAAGTGTTATATTGTTGAAGAAGAGGATTTTGATGAAAATGATGATGAGTTAGTCTATGTAGCCATGAAGGATGAGTCAAATGAAGATGAGGCAACAACACTAGTAACTTGTATGAATAAAAATGGCAGCTAGATCATAGATAGTGGATACTCACATAACATGACAGGAGACAAAAGTAAGTTCGTTACCTTTACTCAGTATGACGGAAATAGTGTTAGATTTGGAAATGATGCTACATGTCTAATAAAAGGAAAAGGTTCTATTAAACTTACAGAGAAAATTCCATGTGATAAGCATACTATGTTGAAGGATTGAACTACAATCTGTTGAGTGTGTCACAGTTAGGCAATGTAGGATGCAAAGTAGAATTTGGAAACAAAACTGCCAAAATCTATGATACTAATGGAAATCTGATAGGAAAAGGAGAACAAACTAGGAGTAATTTGTTTTACCTAGATATGGAAGATGCATCCTATCTTGTCGTTAAAATTGATGATGTGTGGCTATGGCACAAAAGCCTATGTCATGTCAACTTTGATAATTTGATTAACATCAACAAAATGAAGAAGTCAGATGTTTGCCTAAATTGAAGAAGCCTAAAAATACAATGTGCAAATAGTGCCAACTAGGGAAGATGACCAAGTCAAGTTTCAAAAGAAAAACCCACATTTCCAAAGAAGTATTAGAGTTAGTCCATACAGATTTATGTGGCCCAATAGAAGTACAAAGCTACAAAGGAGACATATATATAATGTTATTTGTTGATGAATACTCAAGGATGATGACTGCCATGTTCTTAAAGTAGAAATTTGATGCATTTCAAATGTTTAAGTGGTATTTGGATAGGGTTGAGAAGGAAATAGGAAAGAGTCTAAAGTTCCTAAGATTAGACAGAGGAGGAGAATTCACATCAAAAGAATTTGAGACATTTTGCAATGATAAAGGAATTAAGAGACAAACATGCACCTAAAACTCCCCAACAAAATGGCATTGTAGAAAGAAGGAATAGATTAGTGATAGATGGTGCTAGAACATTAATGATGGAGAAAAAAGTTGCTCTAAAGTACTAGAGAGAAGCTATAAGTACAAATATCTACACCTTGAATTGAGTACAAGCCAAGAAAGGTACAAATGCAACACCTTTTGAATTATGGTATGGTCATTCACCCAATGTAAAACATTTCAAAGTGTTTGGTTGTAAATGTTATATTCTTAAAGAGACTAGAAATGTCAAGTTTGATGCAAAGAGTGATTAAAGAATATTCCTTGGATACTCCACTAGAAGTAAAGCATATGAGTGTTTGAATACTAATATTAACAAGATTTTGGAGAGTGCAAATGTAAATTTTGATGAGCATGCAGAAGTTCAAGATGATGAAACCAAGAAACTAGATGAGTACAGATCCTTTCTATACTTCTATGAAGGAATGCCTACTGAAGAAGAAGTTGCCAATCAAGTTGGGAATCAACAACAAGTTTTAATATCAACCAAGTCACAACCAGTGAATGTTGATCTACATTCAAAAGCCAAGTTGTAGAATGAAGATAATGCACATTCTAATTCTGAAATCAATACACATGAAAGAGATGATGAAATACCTAAAAGAGATGTGCATAGTGACTCTAAAGCTAAAAGAACAAATATGAAAACAAGGAAAGAGCCAAGGTTATCCAAATATGTGAGAAGACATCACCCTATAGAACAAATCATTGGTGACAAGGAAACCAAACCAATGAAAAGGAATAGACTAAGAAATGAATCATGTTTTTTGAGCAAGATTGAATCTTAAATAGTGATAGATGCATTGCAAGATAGTAATTGGCATAAAGCTACAGAAGAAGAGATTGATCAGATAGAGAAAAACAAAACCTGGACTTTAGTTCCAAGACCAACTAATAAGAATGTGATTGGTACCAAATGGGTATTTAGGAATAAGCTAGATGAGAATGGTGAGATCACAAGAAATAAGGCCAAACTAGTCTACAAAGGTTATGCACAAGAAGAAGGACTAGATTATGGGGAAACATTTTTACCTATTGCAAGGATGGAAGGAGTAAGAATACTACTTGCATATGCTGCCTACACAGGTTTTAAAGTCTACGAAATGGATGTGAAGTCTACTTTTCTAAATGGTATACTGGAAGAGGAAGTCTACATAGAACAACCAGAGGGATTTGTTGATGACAACAACAAAGATATAGTTTGTAAACTACATAAAGCACCAAGTGCCTAGAGCATGGTATTAGAGACTACAAAAATATCTTGTGAAGATAGGATTTGAAAGAACAAATGACAAAAACAACCTGTATATCAAGGAAGAAAAAAGGTAAAGATATTTTTACATTTGAAATCTTTTCTAGTGATATAATATTTGGAGGAAAAGATACCCTATGCAAAGATTTTGCTAATCAAATGAAACATTAGTTTGAGATTTCAATATTTATAGGAACCAAAAATTTTATTGGATTGCAAGTATATCAACTAAAACATGGAATATTTGTGACCCAATCAAAATATATCAAGGAGATACTCAAGACATTTGGCTTAGAAGATTCAAAACTAGTCAGTGCATTAATGGTACATGACATAAGTTATCCAAGAATGATGAGTCAATTGAGGTAAATCAGACCATGTACAGATCAATGATTGGAAAGATACAATATGTTGTGCATAGTAGACTAGACATTGTATTAGCTATTAGAATAGTGGCAAGATTTTTTGCAAATCCAAGAGAAAATCATCTTATGGTAGTAAAAATAATATTGAGGTACCTAAAAGGAACTAATGATTTTGGATTATACTACAAGAGGACTGAAAAGTTTGAATTGAAAGCCTACAATGATGTACATTGAGGAGGAAATATTGATGATAGAAAAAGAACTAGTAAATGAGCAATTTTCTTAGGTAAAAGATTAGTCACTTGGACTAGCAAAAAGCAAAGTTGTACCTCACAGTCCACAACAGAAGCTGAGTATGTTGCTACTACTATAATATGCACCAATATTATATGGATGAGGCACCTATTGAAAGGTATGAAAGAAGAGGTAACTAAACCTATGATACTCTATTGTGATAACACAAGTGTCATCAACATATCAAAGAATCCTGTGATGCATGCCAAAACAAAGCACATTGTAATTAAGTATCACTATGTAAGAGAATTGGTGGAAGACAAGCAAGTGAAGATGGAAAATGTCAACTCAAAGGAACAAATTGCTGACATCTTCACGAAAGAATTGCCTAAAGATGCATTTGAATATCTTAGAGGTAAGTTAGGGGTGATACCCCTATCCAAGGTTGTTTAAGCAACAACAAGATTGCCCTACATCAAAAGAGTTGATTGTTGAAATGTTATAAATTGATAAAGAGGATACTTACTTTAGGTTTTTGCTTGAATTAATCAAAGTAATAAAAATTAAAACAAGTCATAAGAAAGGTGACAAAGGGAGAAATTGGAGTTCCTGCAAATGCTACACTTGCATTGCAAGATGCTGAAATAGTATATCTTTGGCATTGTTATCAAAGAGGGAGAAGTAGCTAAACTAATCAAAAGAAAGAGAAAGAAAGATATGATACCAAAATAGTAGAAATTGATTAGTGCATGCAGAAGGAGAAATAATGCGTAGAGGGAGAAGTAGCAAATTTAAAGGATCTAAATGTAAGAGGGAGAAAACTATGCAAACCAGAATCAATTAGAGAGAGCATAGAACAAAAAGGAGAAGACAATGTATCAACAAAAGAGATATCCCTAATACTTTGAAAGAGGGAGTTATAGAATTCAAAGGAAGTCACAAGCTAGTATATGTTGTTGATAGAATGAATATTTCTTGATAAAGTTTTCTTTTTGGCATTTTATTTACTATTTTAACCTAGTTAGAATTTTGATAACTTGGTTGATCAATTTAGTTTTCCATTAATGCCAAAGAGGGAGATTGTTGAGATCTAATTGAAAAGATCATTATTGAAGAAGAGAGATTGTTTGCAAAGAGGGATATTGTTGATAAAGAATGTTTTCAATTATTATTTTTTTATTGATGTCAAATCTACTATTTGCTGGAATGACAATTGCTTATGAGATCCAAGTACTATCACTTAGTTGATTGATGAAGATGATTAATCAATAAGATGTAACAAAAGCACCTAAGGGAAAGGTTGAATTATGGTTTTATAATGAAGTATAAGGATTAGTTAAGACAATGATAAAATGATGTATTGATAATATACTTGAAGATACAGATGTTGGCTACACCTAGAAACTCTATAAGAAAAAGTTGTAACAAAGTTGTCTGCAAAGCTTGACTAAGCTCATTAGTGGATGCCAAGCAAGCTAGTACATGCCAAGAAAATTATCAATAAGTGTTGAGAAAATGCAAAATCTAGTCTGTGTTGAGTGAAATAGAAGGAGCTGAGAAACTTCAAGTGTTGAGCATGTAATAGGTGTCGAGCATCAGTAAAAACTTAGTTGATGATGAGTGAATCCATAGTAAGTGCCAAGCATTAGTAAAACACAATATGTGTTGAGCATCAAAATTTCAATAGTGTCGAGTTGCTACTTTATTTGAAAAGTCAAAGATTTTCCAAATTTGAGCTGACAAATTTGTTACCTTGAATTTTGTGAACTAGATGGAGGATAAGGATGATGAGCTAGTGGCACATAATTTTAGATAAACCATTTGGGTGAATATAGGAGATTTCTTCATGATGTTTCTAGAAGGAACAAAATTATGGGTAGATTCATTGAATCTTTACCTAATCCATTCGAACCAAAATTAAAAGTGGGAAGATTAAAGAGTGGGAAAAGTATTCTAGACTTCTATTTAAGGACTTACAGGTCAAGAAGTAAGAGTTGTTGAGTTACCAGGTTGTTGAAGTGATTGGTAGAATGTTAAGGTGAAGGCCTTGAGAGAGAAGCAAGAACAAAGTACAAAGATCTTTCTTTGATAGGTGACCATGGAAGAGATTGCACTGGTACATCAAGCATAGAGACTCAAGGAGATGAAGCTTGAAAGGAGGAAAAGTTGTTAGAGTTGTAGAGACCAAAAGCCAGGAAACATTGTGAAGTTAAATCAAGATTTGAAATCTACAAGTTATGTTGTGAGTTGTATTAGATCAAAAGCCCTTATTGTTACTCTCTAACAATTGTATCAGCTAGGGTAAAATCCTATGGACTTAGGTTGGTTTAACAAGCATTTGTAAATCCTTTAACATTGTGGCATTCCAAGTAAATGTTTTAAAGTCCTCTAACTAGGGCCACTTCTAATAGGGTGGTTAAATCCTTTAACCAAGTCATATTTAACAGTGTGTTGTAGCCTTTAACAGGGCAAGCCTTTCACAGGGCATCACTTTAGAAGAGTGAGAATTGAGTAGCATGTTACTAGTGGTTTTTTCTAAATTGGGTTTCCATGTAAATCACTGTGTTATATGTTGATTCTTCATGTGTTATTTTGGCATGTTGATTTTATAGTAACTTGCTAAGTAGGAAAGTTTAAGCTTGGATGCATGAATAGTTTAATGGGCTCACTTTACTTGGTGAAAAAGTTTTATTAGAATATTTGGACCTTAAATAATTGATTCACCCCCCCTCTTAGTTATTCTAAAGCATTTCTAACATAGAACTATGCTTTAGTCAGTGGCTTATGATAGAGACGTAGACTATGGCCATTTACAAGTAACTTAAACTAAATAGGATCAATGGTTGTGAGTTGCATTGTGCCATTGTTAAATACATCCTGAATTTCATAAGGCGCTAACCATTGAGTCTATAATTTCCCTGGATTATCTTTGAAACAAGAATCATGAAGAAGGGCCCAATCTCTTGCTTGAAATATTTTATTCCTAATATGTTCATCATGCCACTATTTATGTTGCTATTGAATAATTTATGTTCTTTCTAGAGCTGTCTTTAGTATTTCATACAACAAATTTAAATGGAAGAGTCTCTCTTGTTGTGCTACAAGAAGATTGATGTTCAACTCTAAAGCAGTGTGTAGTGTCTTGTGTTGGAAATTAAATGGGCAATATTATTTCTTTATCATAGACAAGCTCAAATGGAGTGAATCTATTTTTTATCTTCCATGTGGTTCGGTATACCCAAACAACTTTAGTTAGTCTACTTGTCCAATCCTTCTTGTGTATGTGTACTATTTTTGTTAGAATGACTTCAAGTTCTCTATTGGTAACCTCTACTTGTCCATTTGCTTGAGGGTGATAAGGACTAGATTTATGATGCCTTATGTTGTATTCCTTCATAACCTCAATGATTAAGTTTGATGTAAATTGAGCTCCTTGATCTATGAAAAGTTCTCTAGGCACTCCATAGCGAGTGAATATTTTTTCATATAGGAACTTAGCTACTTTCTCATCTCTAGCATTTTTCATTGCGCTAACTTCCACCCATATGGTGACATAATTTGTACATACTAGGATGTAAGCTTTACCACTTGATGGTGGATCAATTGGGCCTATGAAGTCCATTCCCCACTTATCAAAAGGGGTGACAAAAACTTGTGAAGTGAGTGGCATTTCATTAATTTTGGTTGGTCAACCCATCCTTTGACATTTTTCACACTTAGATGCATATGTTATTGCATACTTATGTAGAGTTGGCCAATAATATCATGTTGTAAGTATCTTCAGTGCTATTCTTTTCCCTACAAAATGGCCTCCACATGGTTCATCATGACAAGCATGTAATATATCATATATCCCATCTTCCCTAACACACCTCCTCATAACTTGGTCTGGTCCTACATAGAAGAGGTTGTTATCTATCTAGGAAAATTGAAAGCTTTTCTATGCTAGTCTTCTCTTTTCTTTATAAAATAAGTGTGGGGGAAAATTTTTTGCAACAAGATAATTTGCAATGTTCGCATACCATGGTGTATGCATTACTATATGGAATAAGTGCTCATCTAGAAATGTGTCTTCAATTAGAGTTGGATCTTCATCAACAATGGTCAATCTAGACAAATAATTTGCAACTATATTGGATTAGCCTAGCTTATCAATGATACTAATGTCAAATTCTTGTAATAGCAAGAGCCATCTTTCTAATCTACAAGTGACAGCTAGTTTGTTCATTAAATACCTTATAGTTGAGTGATCAATATGAACAAAAATTGGATAGCTAGTCACATAATGCCTAAATTTGTTCAATGCATATACTACAGCTAATAGTTCTTTTTTTGTTATTGTGTAATTCAACACAAGTCCATGAAGAGTTTTACTAATATAGTATATGGCATTCTCAAGATTGGTAGGTTTTTTTTTTGTATGAATATGAAATGGAATTGACCAATTTGGTCCTTATAAAACTAGTGTCACAGTGAGAAATTTCTTAAGTTGCAAGAAGGCTTCATTGCATCCAGGTGTCCAAATGAATTTAGCTTCCTTAGTCAGCAATGTGTACAAAGGACTAGCTATTTTGCTGAAATCTTTTATGAAACACCTATAATAGCCAGCATGACCTAAAAAAGATCTTACATCTTTTGGTTTTGTAGGTATGGGCAATGTTATAATTGTTGGAATTCTTTAGAATAACTGACAAGGGGGGGTGAATTAGTTATTCAAGGTCCAGATGTCCAAATAAAACTTTTTTACAATTCAGTGAACCCATAAGACTTTCTTAACCATGCATGCATTCATTTTGTGTAAACTAAAACTAATATGTTACTATTAAACTAACATGCAGAAATGTAAAGCATAAAACATAACACATCCATCAGTACACATGACACAATGATTTAATGTGGAAACCTAATTTGGGAAAAACCACCAGTAACATGCTATTCCTTTCTCACTCTTGTGCAGTGATGTTTTATTAAAGGCCAACCCTATTAAATTTTACAACACACACTGTTAAATGTGACCTGATTAAGAGATTTCAATCACCTTGTTAAAAGTGAGCCTTGTTAGAGGATTTTAGACCATTCACTTGGAATGCCACCCTATTAAAGGATTTTCCAATGACTATTAAGTCAACCTTTCTCCAAAGAATTTTACCCTAATCTAATACAATTGTTAGAGAGTAACAGTAGAGTTTGATTTGATACAACTTACAACCTTACTTGCATATTACAAATCACTATTCAATCCTCATCTCTACTTGGCTTCCAATCTTTGCAGTTCTAACAACTTGTTCACCCTTAACCATTCAACTTCATTAAACCTTCTTTCTTAGCTCACCATTAGAGACTTCTCCTCTTGGGTCACTTGATGAAGCAAACCCTCTTTCTTCACCTTGTCAAATTTTTGCATCCAAAAACTCTCTAACCTTTCACCAACCTTGCTCCATGACTAGAAATCCCTACATATAGGGAATTAGAACTCTTTTCCCCTCTCATTATCCATCTCAAAAATTAGGGTTTTCAATGGATTAGGTAGGATATAATGTATCTACCTCATATCTTGTCTTCTTTAGAAAATTCTCCTAGAATCCATTTGAATTCACCTCCAAAATGGTTTACATAAGATTCTATGCCTCTAGCTCATCAATCTTATCTTCCTCTTGATTCAAAAGTTCCAATAAAATAAATTTGTTGGCTTTAATTTGACAAATCTATGATCTTTATCATAATGCATCATCTTAGCATTATCAATTTACTGATGCTCGACACATACTATGTTATTCGACATCTGTTGTATAATCACTTGACATCAATTGGATTTTACTGGTGCACATCACATACTAAAAGTCACTTGCCATCTACTAACTTTCTTGACACCTATTAGTTTGATCGACATCCACTAGAAAATGCTTTCACTCAGCTCCAATTGACTTTTTTCTCACCTTGCACTAACTTTACCCGGCACTTTCTTTCAACCTAGTCAAGCTTAGCAAATGAACTTTGTCCAACCTTTTTCATCTAAAATTTCTTAAGTGTAGCCAATCATTTTGTAACCCCAAGTAGATTATCAATACATTATGTTATCATTGTCTTAACTAATTCTTGCACTTTAATACATAATCATAACTCAACCTTTCCTCTAGGTAATTTTTTTATATCTTGTTGATCAAATCCTCTTCATCAATCAAGTGATAGTGCTTGAAACATATAAGCAATTGTCTTACCAACATATAGCAGGTTTGACATCAGTGACAAAACAATTATTGAAAACATTTATTCAACAATATTCTACTCAAATGATCTTTTCAATCATATATCAACAAGAATTACCTCTATCTTAGCTAGATCCACTTGTAATGTTGCAACTGATATGAAATGACCAAGTACCACACCTTCTTGCATGAGCATACATTTTTTTTCACTATTAAGTGCCAGATTATGTTCTTTAAATTGAATAAGAACATTTTCAAGATTCATCATGGCTTCTTCAAAAGTGACTCCAAATGTTGTGGAATCATCCATATATATTTCCATACAATCATGTGATATATCAGCAAAAATGCATATAACAACTCATTGAAATGTTGTAGGAGCATTACACAAGCCAAATGGAAAAAAAATATATGCAAAAGTACCCCATGGATATGTAAATGTTTTTTTGTCTTGGTCTTTAGGAGAAATACTTATTTGATTATAATCACTGTACCCATCTAGAAAAAATAAATACTTCTTTCTAGTGTAATGCCCCACCAAGGATCCAAAGAATTAACCTAAAGTTTTACTAATTTTGGTAGCATTTTTTTTAAAAAAATCATGAAAGTAACAATATTCATAACATAGTAGCGAAAGCAATAACATCATTCAACTGAAAGTAAACATAAACACACATAACAGGTTATATTCTTTAAGGATCCCTCAAAGTTGAATTACATCTAAATCAACTAATACTAATGATTCCATCTAACACTACATCCACATGAAATAATAATGAAAGGTCCAATGTTCTTAAATTACATTTCTGATTGCTCAATCATCCACTGTACATGCCATAGGGTATGAAAGGCATAAAAGAATATACATTTGTGTAAATAAACTACATCATCATACTGACTCTAATCCATGATGAAATAACATAAATGAAACCACAAACCAAACATGATACATCATCATAGAAGATATAAACATTCATCATAAAAGATAACCATATCATCAAACATAACTAACTAAGTGCACAGTTCTTCCCAATTGTAAATAGCATCATTAGACCATCATGGGCCCTAGCCATCCCTCCATGCGTAATATCCCAAGTCATTGAAGAGATCATCAATATTATCATAGTAGGAATGTCACTCCTAAAACATCCTACATCATATGCAGAAAGATATCTAACACACAAAATAAAGCATAAGATAGCATCATCCAACATATGCAAATCATCAATATAAGAAACATACGAGTAAATACATCCATCATAAGGTATATCATCTATCATAATGATCCAAGAATAGAATGAAGATAAATACCAACCACGAATGCTCCAACCACGGTGTCTATGGATGGATCTCAAATGATAAGAGTGAAAAATCTCTACCACCCGACTGCGTGGAACCTAAGTGGTCCACTCCACCATGCTGAGGAGATAATCTCAAGTCCCAAAAAGGTTATCAAAACCACATAGCATAAATACTCTCTAAGTCCAGGAATCCTAAAAGTATACTAAATCGAAGGTTCCAACACAAACCAACATCTAATCCCAGAGGTACACAATGAAATGTAGGAAACCTACTCTGTAAGCAGGCAAGTTTCATTGCATAAATCATGTAGAAGTTACCCTGGTAGTTAGCTTAGGACTCCAAGGTCCCTATTGATCCTTATGCGGCCACTAGTGTCCTCTCATACTAACAAGACATACTATGGAATGCAAGGTCGCAACCAAGCATTCTCTCTACTCCCATCCTAGTCTATAAAAGCACTCGAGGCATGGGCGAGAACATCAACAATTATCTTTTTAGGTTCATTTAATCCCCATTTAGTGTAAATGTTTTCACTTATTTAAACAACTTACAATGAGTTACCCTGGTAGCCACTTAGGGCCTTGGCCCCCATTGCAAGCCACTTCCTGACACTACAAGTAGATAACCTACCCTAAGCTCATGGAATCATAAATCACCCCAATCCTATACAAGTGACTAGAAAGAAATACCAAAAGATAATCCACAATAAGAATCATCAAATATCCACAATAAAAGCATCAAATCTCCATGAGCATTTGAAAAGCATCCATAGATAATCATGACCACAACAATTCTCTATTGGCAACTGAAGGTATCACTAATAATTAAAAGTATCCATTGGTTCTCAATAACCAAAGTATATCTCAAAATCATATTGATCAAAGACTCCAAAATGGTTGAGTCAAAACATGTCACAACATGACATTATTAAGAAATAAATCAACATTTCAGTCCCATCATGGTGACTGGAAAGTAATCCAAGGATAATTGATCGATGACTCAAAAATGGTTAAGTCAAGTGTCTCAGATACATATAACTCAGCTTCACTCAAGAAGACTGATGAGCAATAACAATCACTAAATACAAACATCTCATAGAGCATACGATCACATTACCATGGTTGGGTTTAGAAAGATCGAGATCAAATAACATCAACATGCCATCACAATCATAATCGTCGAGCCTCTAGTAGACTTCCTATAATTGGTCAACACTAGTCAACCCAAACCCAAAACAAATAGCATAGAGAAAACACAATGCAAGAACATGTTTTGGTTTGTTAAATATACATAATTGAATTGAGTATGGAGGTTTCAGTTTCTATTTGCAAGTACTTCAAGTATATAAGATTTATCATTTGACCTACAAGTCAACCCATTTGTTCCCTCGATAACATTATCCTTCCATTATTTAAAATTACATTCTAAGAATAACTGAAGGATAAATATTTACTAATTAAATCATTTGACACTTAATAAAATCATTTTCTTTATTTTTCTAAGATCAATGTTACTAATTGAATAACTCTTCTTATCATTAATTCAACTTCTCCAAACATAACCAAAAGATCATATTCTTTTAAATTATAAGAAAGCCAGTTATCAACCTTCGAATAAGAAGATTATAACAACAAAATTAACTAGTCTTACTTTAACGCCATGCTTTATTAATTAATCTTAATTAAATCATATAATTAAATTAATTACTAACGCACACAATCCATGACTCTATATCATTAAATATCACTAAAACTTAAGTCTCTTGATTAAATCATCACTAAAAATATCTAAAGTCATTATTCAAGTCATTAGAATAAGACTTATCAACTTTGATGTAAATACTCTACAACTTCATTTAAAGAATCATATCAATTAAAACTTTATTACATAACTTAATTATTAATTAAATTTAATTAACTCTAATTAATTAATTTAATTAATAATTACATATCCATATCAATGACCCAATTAATAACTAGTCATAATTTGTAAGTTAACGGCCAATCCACAATCCAATTTTCTAATATTAATAGTTCAATGATGACTTGTTAATATTTAATAACAAGTCGTATTGGAAATCTTATTAATAAATGAATAATGACCACATTCGTCATTCTTTCAATGAATACTAATATTTCCTTGACAAATTCGTATTATTGATAATCATTTCAATCTAACTCCATTGTATAACTTAATTATCAATTAAATTTAATTAATTTTATAATTAATTAATTTAATTAATAATCACATAATTTTTATAATGATTCTTATCAGGGAAGGAGTCTCTCTATGATTTATTCCCATTTAAATTCTTGCTTAATTAAATTAATTAATGGAGTATATAAATCCCCATATATGACCCCAAATCAATTAATAGTATCTTAATTGAAACTCTACTAATAATTTTCATAATTTAAACAACTCAATAGAATAAACATTATTTAAATGGTTATTAATAATATCCTATTTTAATTTAATTTTCATTTTAAAAAATGATCCAATAATTCAAATCATTTTAAATATAATAATTATTTATAATTAATAACACACACACATATATATACTTATATACATATATATATATATATATATATATATATATATACATACATACATAAATATATATATTTAATAATAAACTTTTAATAATAATAATATCATTTTATAAACATTATAACAAATACCGAAATATAAAAATCAATTTCCACAAACCACATATTTTAAAGCAAACACTAAATATATATTAGTATGTGACAGTACTACATTTAATTATGCCATAGACTGTCGCAACCTGCAGTGCAGTCCTTACAGAGCCCTGCCATGACATTGCCACGGCAGTGGCTGCCATGCAGCCTTAAAGGCTACCGGTGGATCCACTATTGTGGACAGTGACCGCCAGTGGCGAGGTGGGATGTGACTGCTCGCCCCTCCCCAGTTTGTATATATTATATTTTTTTATAAAATGATTTCAATAATCATTTTCTCCATTAAAACATTTCACTTAAAAATGCTTTTTCAAAAGAGAATCAGATTTTATGATGACACTTTTCGACTGCAATTTAATAAACATATATATATATATATATATATATATATATATATATATATATATATATATATATATATATATATATATATAACAAAAATGCGACCTAGAGGGAGGCACTACATCTAGCTAGAGTATCCAAAACTTGATCTATGAATGGTAAAGGAAAGTGATCCTTTTTGGTTGCCTTGTTCATTTTTTTGTAATCTACAAAAATCTACCATTTTCCTCCCTTTTTAGGCACTATGACCAGGGGTTACACCCATCTACTATCAGATATAGGATAAATAAAACCAACACCAACAATTTTTGCAATTCAATTTTAACTATTTCTCTAAGGGCTAGATTAATCCTTCTCTAGGGTTGATGGAGTGGTAGGCACCCTTAATTGATGTATATTCCATGAGTACATAATGTAAGACTCAACCCTTTCATATCCCCATAGTCCCATGCAAAAGCCTTTTCATGCTTTTGAAGTAACTCTATTAACTGGTTCATCTATATGGAAGATAATTTAGGATTGACATGAAGATTATGACCTTTTGATAGTTCAATAGTAGTGGTAGACTCTATCATATAAGCTTCAAAGATTAGACTTGTACCTAATTCACACGATAAGAGTTGATGAATAATGTCTGGTTCTTTGAGCAAAATACAATTTTCATTACATTCCTCATATGTGGTTAACTCTAACACAAAACTATCAAATACATCTTTTTCTACCATACAAGTGTTAGTAACGATACTCTAAATTATTGAATCCTCTTCTTATAGCTTTAGGAAAGATTCTCTATGTAACATCATAAGCTATGTTATAGAGTTTAACTCTTCTTCTTCATCCCCTAGATTTGGCTAAACAGATGTGCTTAAATTTGGTTGTGGTTGGGCTGGAGGATATAAATAAAATTTCTTTGTTGCTTGACCATTAGATATGGTCATATTTCTTAATCTACAACTTATATTTGCATCAGCTATAGCTAACCATGGTCTTCCTAGGATGAAAAGGTAACTAGATAAATTAACTTTGGGAGAAAAAATCATGAAATCTATAGGATACTCTAGAGAGTCTAGGGTTACAACTATGTTTTCTATCATCCCATCAAGAGTGACAGTACAACTATCTACAAGTTGTAGAATTTTTGGAGTAGCCCTTAATCCTTCTATTTTCAACTTCTTCATAGTATCCTTATTCATGACATTTATAGCAGCACTAAGATCAATTAAAGCATTTTTAATAGACTAACCATTTATATTACATTCACAACTAGACTACTTGGATCAAAGTATTTAGAAGTGATCAATTTTTCTAACATAATGTTAGCCAATTGTCCCACAACATGGACTGTAGTTGGGTTCTTTTTCTTCCTCCCAGGCTTCTTTATACAAGCTTCTCTAATGGCTTTTCCATAGATGGGAACATCTTTAATAGCTTGCAATAGGGGTATTTGTACATGCATGTTCTTTAACTGATCAATAATATCAAAAAATTGTTCTTCTATTTGGATAGGTTTACTTTGTACGAGTTTCTTTGGAAAAGGAGGTTTAACCATTAGCTGGGATTGAGCTAAAATAGTGACATTAGTTTGGTCTTTAGAAATTGGAGGTTTGGATGTTGCAGGAGTATCTAGTATTTCTATTATAAGAGGTAATTTAGGCATTGGTATGGTTGTACTAGATCTTAAATGTATATTTGCAACATTTAGGGCATAAGCAAGATATTGTTGAGCATCAACAAAGTACATGGGTTGTTGCAACTATTGGTTATTTGGATTTGGCTAAGGTTGTGTAGGTAACTGGGTCTATTTTTGAGATCTAGAATTCATAGGTGGTGGCATTAGTGTAGGTTTTTAGATTGAGGGTGGTAGTTGTGGAGTACTAGGATTTTGGTTAGGTCACTATTGAGGTCATCACCATTGGTTTATGGGCTGCCAATTCCCTTGGGGTGGTTTCCATTGATTCTGCTAGTTCTACCATTGATTATTTTATTGGTTGGGCTAGGAAGGTTGGGAGTTCTGAGGCTACTAGGGTTGTTGCAGATTATTTTGCCTAGAATTATTCCATTTAGGTTGACTATATTGTGTGGGACCTTGGGTATTACAATTTTGCTATTGATTACCATATAGATTTGAATTTCCTGAGGCATACCTTGACATTGGACCCATGGTCAGCATTGAGTAATAAAGAAAACTTGCTCATCATCTCCATCTATCTTGATGTACTCAGTTGGAAGATGCTGGTTTTCCATGCTAGCGACCAATTTGTATTGGCAATCCTTCTTTTGCTTTTGGCAATGAGGGCAGTATTCAACTAGTTGTACTTCAACTTTTGCATGCTTCTTCTTTGTAGTCATTATGTCAAGATGTGTGGCAATATCATTTATAATGTCCTACTTGAAATCTGAGAGCATATTAAATATCTTGAGCTTTGAAATACCTTGACTGATTCCTTTAATAGTTGTAGCCTAGTGTCCTTTCCCTTTCTTCATGGTTGATCTTGAGTAATTAAGACAAATTTTTTTCAGGTCATCCCAAGAAGATTGATACACATCTCCTCTAGTCATCAAGTCTAATGCTTCTAGAAAACTATCATTCACACCTCTTAAAAGACTAGCTTTTGTGAATCCTCAAACAACACATGTTGAGGGTTCTTCTATAGTGTATACAAGAAATGTGCAACATAGTCTTCCAATATTTTTTCTTCCTTTTGTGATATTCAAAAAATATCATCTTCTCTTGAATCATTTTCTTTGCAATACTCTTTGTATTTATCCAAAAAAAGAGTTTGCATTTCATCCCAAGTACCTATTGCATTGGCTCCTAAACCCATGAACCATCATAAAGCTAACTCTTTCAATGTTGCTAGAAATAATTTGAGCTTATGGGCATCAATGTTGTAGTCAAAACTATGATAGAGTATGTCAAATTCAAACAAAAAAATATTAGGATCTTCAGTTGCAAGGCCATAAAAATTTGGGAGAGCATTTGGAGGTATATTTTTGAGATTAGCATTGGTTACAAGGCTTGGGAGAGGAAATGGAAAAGTAGGTTGTGCCATTACTGGAGGTATATGATTAGGAGGTTGCAATTGAAAAGGGATATTGGGCACTAGATTGTTACCAACTGGTGGATTTGGAGTAGTACTACTAAGAATACTATCCAAAATTTCAGCAAAAGGTTGAAGGCCACTTATATCCAAAGGTTCTACCCTTGAGGATGATTCTATAGGAAAAATAGGGATTTCATCCGAAAAAGGCAATTTAGCTTCTTCTTCAATGTCTTTGTTCAAATTAATGGGATATCATGGAAGAAATCTTCCATATTCATCTTGTGGTCTTCCTCTTTGATGCATGCAATTGAATTGGTGACTTGTGAATCAAGTTCTCAATTTTGTGGTTTCTAAGTAACAAACTAATATAGAAACAAAGGAATCAGGAAGGTTCCTAGTTTGACACCATCCCTAGCAACAGTGCCAAAAATGCAAGTTTCCATAATAGATCAAGATAATCATACTCCAATTCTACTAACAAGGGTGTTATATCCAATTTTGAGGACCATCTATTCCATTATGAAAATACATTAGAATTGTCAACCCAAGGATGTAGGACTTGAAATAGGTCAGAATAATATGTGCATTAAGTTCCTTTGAGTATTAACACCTATGTTGTAGGAAAGTAAAATGCATGAAAGGAATCTATATTACTGATATAGAACAATAAACACAATTAGGCTATCAATAGGGAACTGTAGAAACTACAAAAAGAGAATTCTAAACTAGTTAATAATTCAAATATCCACTACGACAATTTTCCACAAGTGTTGTAGGAACTCTCATAGTAACTATGTTGTAGCACTAATACAATAAATCTATCTTAAACAAAAAATTACAAGAAACAAATCTACTCTACCTAAATCTATTCCACCTCCCAAGTGGCCCCCCTTGGTTGGCTTCAACTAACTTAAGAACACCACTAGTAATCCAAAATCACTCTCATTAGAATTTCTCTTTCTGTTATATGTCTGAAAAATTTTTAGAGAATAGAGAACAACTTTAGAATTTTCAAATATCTTTATTAACTCTAACATTCCATATATATAGAAGATTGAAACTTATCACAAAACATAACATAAAACTCATAAGAAACATCATCAGTACAAAAAGGGCGAGATGTCAACCATGACTCTTGAAACATTGATTGAATAATAGAATAACAGGTGTAGATAGGGTAACAAGTCATTTTTTTGAAATAATACCTTCTACATACATGGCTTATTACTTGGTATTGACCTACATCTCATGCATTGAGCAGTCTCCATTACTCCTTATTTAACAAATTGTCCACTACTCTTCGTGCCACTTCCACATTTCCTAAAAATTAGTAACATCTGAACATATACAACAATATTTCTACTCTTACTCAAATATTAAAACATAGCTTAAAACATTTATATGAAATACTGCACTTTATATATAATATTTAAGCAAGATACATCATAACCACTATCCATAGGTTTAATAGGTTCTAGTTGTATGTAGTATAAATTCTTAAGACATTTAAAACAAGTGCTTTGGAAAAGTTTTTTCATGGGTTAAAAGAGTAATGATTAGATTATAAAACTATATCAAATTTGAGACATTAAATCATCTCATCAAAGCCCAAGCATCCCTTGAATAAGAAAAGGAGGGAGTCCTCCTTTGAGGATGAGGATTAGGAAGAGGAAGGAGAGGAGATGGATACAAAAGTGGATGAAGAGATGGATACAAAAGGAGAAGAAACACATTCAAGAGGAGGAAATTAGAACTATAGAGGATAGGGAGCATATCCCAATCAATAAAATGGGTTTGGAAGAGCAATAGGGGAATGAAAGCCCCATCAACCCCATGGATGATACGATGAAGGAACAAATAGTTTATATCACTACCTCTTTAAAAGGGAGAGAGACTACTTTGAAAATATGAAGATGGAAAGCATTTGACTTGGGAGAGTTAGAGAAAAAAATCAACCTGCAAGTTCATGAGGATCTAAAAGGGAAGGTTGATCATTAGAAGCACATTGAGATTTCAATGTTAATCATGAGTGGCTCTAGCAAGAAAAATAACATCAATATTCTCAACAATTCTAAGAACAACACGATGGACAATTTGAGGTCCATAAAATAGATTTCCACTAGATTGTTGAGATAAAATGAAAGAATGAGTTTGCTAGAAAGAAAGAAGGAAACAAGGAAGGGGGAGAGAATTGATTCCAACCAAGATGTAAACTTGGTTGCCTTCTATGATTTGGAAGCTAAGGTGTTGGATCTTACCAAAAAAGTTGAAGCTACTTAGTTTACTCTATGGGGCATAGCTAATCAAAGATACCATATCTTGAAGGCTTCCAATGAAAACATCAAAGCTCTTATTAGTAGACTAGAAGATAATAAAATGGAAAATGCAATGATCATTGTAGAAGAAGGTGGTGTTGGGGGAGAGACTGAAGGCCCAAGGAAATAGACAAGAGCTAACAAGAAGAAGAAAGTCTTAGAGTACTACAACACTTTGATAGAGATCAAAGAGGTTGCTGGGAAGATGGACATAATGCAAAAGGAGGCCATGAGTCTCCTTATGAATATGGATTAATGTTCTCTTTTTTCTATTAGTTTTTTTTTTGTTATTTTTGATTGTCCTTCTATTGATGGCCCTTTTTGTTGGAATTTTTGTTTGACGTCCTTCTATATTTCTAGGCTTTTATTGAATATCATTCCAATTTTGTAAAGGGTTTTAGGGGCCCTTCTAAACCTATTTTCCTTATCAATTTTTTTTCAATAATAGTCACTAAGGTTGTCTCTTTTACTTCATCATCTTCATCAAAACTTTCTAGAAAGTTTACCATATCAAAATCAAGTTCATCATCTTCATTAATAAAGAAGCAATCTTGTGTAAACTTTGACTTATATGCCTTCATAGGCTTTATCCTTCTTTCTCTTGTAGAACAAATAAATGAAAAATGACTAAATTCTTTTCAAGTCCAACAAGAAAAAAATTCTAACCATCATCTATCTTCTCATATTTCTCTTTCCAACTATCATAGTTAATTCCATCAAACTTCAGACTTTCTTTTTTGAACTAAAAATCCAAAGATCTCCTCAAGCTGTTAAATTCTTCCTTCAAGGACCTGATTCTCTAAACCAATTGTTAGAAAGTAAATTCTACCAAGATAATTGAGAACGGGAGATAGGTTGAATCAATTATGTGCTTAAAAAAATTCTCAATATCTTTATTAATTCCAAAATATGCAAATAGTATATGCAAAAATCATAGAAAGATAGCCATGCAAAATAACACTAGATATGTTAATTAGAGAAACCCTTCATCAGAGGGTAAACTATGATGGGAATGATACCCATAAGATGAGGTACTAATTAAAAAAAATCTTATGAAAGGATAGACCCTATTAGGAGTCAATGCTATACCAAATAAATGAGCCTCAAGCTATACCAAGCAAACCTATACAACCCTCCATGACGAAGTTAGATCTAGATCTTGAGAAGGCTCAAAAAGAGAGGGAAGATCTTGCAAAAGAGCTTGAGAAGGTCGAGAATGAAGCTTAAGCTGCAAAAACTAGAAAGAAAATCCAATTCATAAAGTCTAATTTTGCATTAGCTTCATGGCCCAATCTGTCTATCCCACCTATAAATACTATACCAGTTAGTGCTCCCACAATTTCAACTCATGGAATGCCCCAATCTACCCCTACCCCATCCTCAAATGTTGGCACCCAAGTCCCATTTGTCCCACCACAACAGTCCCAAGCTGCTCCCCTGAGTCAAGCTAATATAGCTAGCACCTCAAATGTTCCTAGTTTCCAGAAGAAACCTATATATCTAGAAAAGTACAAATAGATATCATTTGCTGGTATTCCTGGTGCCCCCCATCCCATATCTTTTGATTTAAGGGATAAAGTGGTTAAGTTTTTTGGGAATAATGCTGTTACTGGTGAAGAACATTTGAGGATTTTTATTGACATGTTGAATGATTATGAAGTTGAACATGAAGACATGGTAATGAAATTGTTTGTGCATTCATTAACAGAGGATGCAAGGGATTGGTTCAGGAGGTTGCCTGATGACAGTATTAACTAATGGAGTGATATGGAAAAGTTGTTTAAAGAGAAATATGGAGACAATACCAATGTAGGATTCATGTTGAACGAATTCAATAATATCAAGAAGAATCTAAATGAGTCCACATTTGATTTCAATGTGAGATTCCAAAAGGGTATGTACAAACTTTTTCAATTTATGAGGTTAAATGAAGATGTCTATCTTACAACTTATTTCAATGCTTTTGATAGCAAAATGGCTTATCAATTGAGGGATAAAGATCCTAAGACTTTGAGAGATGCCTATCGAGTTGCTGTAAATATAGAGAATAATAGAAAGGCATATGGAAAACTAGGTAGAAGGGATGATCCTAAGCTTTTTAATGCTAGAAACAATAATAAAAGGGAGGGTGAAAAAACTCCTATAGGAAAAAAGCCCGAAGAACCTACTATAGGCTAGGTTTTAGAAATGCTTAAGAAGATGAATCCCACTAGTTTCAATCAGCCAAATATTGCTGAAAGACCCCCTGTAAATAACAACAACTTCAATAGATAGCCTAGGATGCAAAATTACCCCTATACCACTCAGTGGAAAGATGGTAAACCAGTTCCTAACCAGACCCAAAATGTGAAGGACAAGGGTACTCCAGACCCTCTGCAAAGGAACATTGTAAATATGAATGATGATGTACCATGGTGCATTATATGCCAATCACCTCATTCTGCTGATTATTGTGCTGTTGTTCAGTCATTTTCCCAAGCCCAAGAAGTGAAAGCTGAAGAAGAAATTGAAGATAAGAGCCATGATGATATAAGCTACAATATGGTGAGCATGTATGATGATTTGATAGACTCTGATTTAGAAGAGCCTGAAAATGATGTCACTAGCCAAAGAATTGCTTACCAGCTACATCATCAGCAAGTACTCTCAGATGATGAAGGGTATGATGCAGATAAGGTATGCAGTACATTTTCTGATGTGGGTCTCACAAGTCTAAGAATGCCCTCCAAGGAGGAAATTGACAGAATTACAGCCGAAATGATTTCACAAGTTCATAGCAATTATAATTTGAGAAATAGAGCAATAAGAAATGATGCAGGAAAGCCATCTAGTGTCTTCATCAAGGACATCACTCATAAGATAAATGATCAAGACAAAAAAGTCCATGTAGATGTGCCTAAAATCAAGGAGAACAAGGGTAAGAAATGGGAACCAAAGAAGAAGGTTCAATTTTAGGTAAATGAAGCAACAAAACTAGTTATGCAACCAAAGAAATCAGAACCAGATGTTGTAAAGAAAAATGTGGTGCCTACTGCTCAAAAGACTCTGACTCCAGGTACTATTGTAAAACCTACTATGGTTGAACCTGTTGATATGATATCCATGTTATCTCAAATTACTGTAAAAGTGCCCCTGTCTGAACTTTTTAGAATTGAAGAACATAAAAATAAGGCATTGTCATGGTTGGGTGGAATAGCAAATAATAATATTATTGTTGACCAAACTATGCCCCAACAGACCCCATTAGTAATAGAGGACAGTGGTATCATATCCCAGATTCCTCAAATGTTCCTAGATGATTCCTCAATGGCATTCATAGAAGATATTGATCCTTTTTTCCTTAGTCTAATCATAAAAGGGAAAACCCTAAAAAATTGCATGATAGACTCAGGAGCTTCCAACACTATAATGCCTTTCAAGGTAATGGAAGCCTTAGGATTGAAGGTAGATACCAAGCAAGGCAGATGTAGAGGGATGGATGCTAGAGAAGTCCCAGTCATAGGTACTATAAATGCCCTTCCATTCAGATTGGCTGCGTATCCTGAAGTAGAATTAACCATGTCTGTCCTTGTGGTAGATATACCTCCACATTACGGAATGTTACTCTCTAGAAAATGGAGTGTTGCCATGGGGGGAAGCCTACAATGTGATCTAACTTATGCCACTTTCCATATAGAGGACAAAGCTGTCAGGGTAAACAGGGAACCAAGGGTTAACCACATCTTAGGTGAAGAAATTGACAAAGATACCACTTGTTTCCTAGATACTAGGATTAATGCTTTCAGGGCTGACTTAATTATTTAGGAAGTTGAAAATTTACCTGCTATCATCGAAAATGAGATTGAATGTTGCATGAATTCACCAAAATTATGGAAAATGTTCTTTGATGGGGCTAGTTCTAAAGAGGGTGTAGGGGCAGGTATAGTTTTCGTGTCCCCTGAAAATAATACTTTTAGGTATTCATTCACCTTGAAATTTGCCTGCACTAATAATATTGTAGAGTATGAAGCATTGCTGCTAGGGCTCAAAGTTGCTATACATCATAAGATTAAGAAATTATATGTCATAGGGGATTCTGAACTAATTATTTCTCAGATCAAAGGAACCTATTCATCAAAAAATAGGAGACTGAAACAATATAGAAATGTAGTCTGGGATCAGATAGAATTCTTTGATGCATTTGGGATCGCATGGAGAGATAGAACACAAAATAAGATGGCTGATCTGTTGGCAAATGTAGCCATCAAGCCAAAAGAAATATCATTTGCAGGAATCTCCCAGATTGAGGTGCAAAACAGGCCTTCCATACCTGACAACATTGAAAATTGGTAGGTTTTTGAAGATGATAGGGATATTACAAATTTTTTGTTAAATGAAGACAAGTATCACAATCAGGAGATGGATTGTAGTGGAACGATTGAAACCATAAATGGGAAGGAAACCATTTTTGGTCAAGAAATAATACAATTAAAAACAAATAAGATGCCAAAGGGGTTAGTAGTCTTGGAAAATATTTTTGATAATCAAGACAGAGTGAAATTCGGAGTAGATGACCCCAAACCCGAGGAGTTAGAAGAAATAAACTTGGGTATTGATGAAGTTCCTAAAAGGGTTTATATTGGTCAACATTTGCCTGTTGAAATCAAGAAAACATTGATTGACCTAATTAGAAAATACAGACATGTTTTTGCTTGGTCATATGATGACCTTAAGGCTTACAGGGAGGATCTTTTCTAGCATGTCATACCATTGAAGGAAAATGTAAAACTGTTTAGGCAAAAACAGAGATCAATCAATCCTACCCTTGCCCCAAAAATGCAAGAGGAACTGGCAAAACTGAGAGATGGTGGAATAATCAAACCAATCAGGCATTCCACTTGGGTTTCAAACCTAGTTCTTGTTAGGAAGAAGAATGGAGATATTAGGCTTTGTGTTGATTTTAGAAATTTAAACATTGCATCTCTGAAAGACAATTATGGCTTACCCAATATGGAAGCCATGTTACAACAAGTGACTGGCTCTGAATTGATGTCAATGATGGACGGTTTTTCTGGATATAATCAAGTTCTAGTAAAGGAAAGTGAATAGTTCAAGACAACCTTCACAACCCCTTGGGGAACATATGTGTATGTAAGGATGCCTTTTGGCTTGATTAATGCAGGAGCTACTTTCCAAAGAGCCATGGATGTAGCATTTCATGAGTATATTGACAAATTTATGGTTGTGTACCAGGATGATCTTACAACATATTCTAACAAGGCTGAAGATCACTGCAAACACTTGGAAAAAATCTTTGTAAAAGCCCTGGAATATGGGGTATCTTTAAACCCAAAGAAATGCACATTCGGGGTCATAGAAGGAAAGTTATTAGGACACATAGTGTCTAAGGATGGGGTAAAAATAGATCCTGAGAGGGTAGTAGCTATTGACAAAGTGCCCAAACCAAAAAATGTGAAAGGAATTCAGTCCTTTTTTGGCCAGGTCAATTTTCTGAGGAGATTTGTTACAAATTTTGCTGAAATCAGTAGACCCATCTCAAAGATGCTCAAAAAAGGAGCTGTTATAGATTGGAATGGTGAACCCTCACAAGCATTCCAAGATATAAAAACTGCAATAAAGAATGCTCCAGTATTGAGGACCCCAGATTATGCAAAGCTCATGCATATTTTCTCTTTTGCATCATTCCATACTGTAGCTGTAGTCTTATTACAGAAAAATCAAGAAGGATATGAGCAGCCTATTGCCTTTTTTAGCAAGTCCCTGCAGCCTACTGAACTGAAGTATGAAATAAATGAAAAGCAAGCATATGCTTTGGTAAAGGCTGTAAAAGCTTTCAGAAGTTATTTGGTGGATGCTGTTGTTGTCTCTTTTGTACCTAGTGCTGCAATCAAGGATATATTCTCTCAGCAGGAAGTGTCAAGTAGGAGATGTAGATGGATCAATAGAATCTAGGAATTTAACATTGATATACAAATAACAAAACTAGTAAGAGGTCAAGGTTTGGCCAAACTCATGGCTCAAACTAATCTAGAGGAAAATCAGATAAATCTGGTAAATGATGATCTCAGAACTGACTTATGTGACATGGACCACTGTGATTGGTACACCAATGTCATGTATTATTTGCAACATATGGAAGCTCCTCCTCATCTACCTGAAAATGAAAAAAGGAATACTAAATTGCAAGCCATCAGGTACATAATTGTCCAAAATAACTTATGGTGGAGAAATTTTGAGGGAATCCTATTGAAATGTGTGGATAAAGAAAAGGCAACAGAGGTTTTGAAATAAATGCATGCTGGAGTATGTGGAGGACACTACATGCCCAAAACTACTGCACATAAGATAATGAGGGCTAGATTCTGGTGGCCTTCTCTGTTCAAGGATGCTCAAGTTATGGTTAGAAAATGTGATCCTTGTCAGAGGTTTGCTGGAAAGCTTAAATTCTCAGGAAATACTCCATTGAGACCAGTTGAAACTCAAGCACCTTTTAAACAATGGGGTTTGGACTTCATAGGAGAGATTTTCCCCAAGTCTAGCACTGGCTATTCTTGGATTCTGGTTGCTACTGACTACTTTACAAAGTGGGTGGAGGCTATCCCCACAAGAAATGCGACAAGTAAAGTGGTAAATAATTTCTTGTTGAATAATATTATTTCTAGGTTCGGATGTCCACAGAGAATTGTCACAGATAATGCTATGTGTTTCAGATCTGAGGAGTTCATCAAATTTTGTGAAAAATATGGAATGACAAGATCATCATCTGCTCCATATCATCCACAAGGGAATGGACAAGCTAAGTCCACAAATAAGAGCCTATTGAAGGTCATTAAGAGAACCTTGGATGATAATAAAAAGGCATGGGATTCCAAGTTATAGTTAGCAATATGGGCTGACAGAGTAACTATAAAGAAAGCAATTGGTGTAGCTCCATTTGATTTAGTGTATGGAATTCAAGCCAGAATGCCTCAGAACAACTTGATGGGACTATACAATTACATCTAGTTATATGATGAAGATACTACAGATGAAATGCAAGAAAGAATGGATGAATTGGTAGGATTGACCAAAACCAGAAGAGAAGCATCTTTGAGGAACCAAAAGTTGCAATTGCAAGTCAAAACACTTTATGACAAAAGAACTGTAAGCAAAAAATTTGAAAATGGAGACCTACTCTTGATGTGGAATGTCAGAGTTGAAGATAAAGGAAAACATGGCAAATTTGATCCTATTTGGTTAGGCCCATACCTCATTGAGAATACTTGGGGTGAAGATTCTTATATAATCAAAGATATATCTAAAAATATTCTTGAATTACCAATTCATGGACAGTTCTTGAAGAGGTATTTTTCTTGAAAAATACTTATTTTCTTCCATGAACAGTAGTTTTAGGGTTCCTGTCATTTTTCTTTCTCTGTAAATCCTTGTAAGTATCTTTGTGCAGTCTGGTTCCTTGTTTTTTGTGTGTTGCTTTGTGCTCTCTGAAGAAGTTATCATCTTGCCAAATGTGTGGTCTTCTCTCCCATAGATTCTAAAATTCTTGCATAGACTTAAGTAGTCTATCATCCCCAGACAGAGCCACTGTTGGTCTGACTTTTTGTGCAACATAAGTTTTTGTTAAATTATAGAAAAGTTAGAAATTTATTTTGAAACATAGGTTTTCTAGGTAATCCATCCATAAGAAAAAACTCATGAAAACCCTACGTTCTATTTGTTCATTAACTGTTGGGCACAAAACTTTTAAATTTTCAAATGAGAAGAATATTCTGTCCATTCTAAATTTTCTGTTTCCCTGAGATTCCCTTTTTCTAAATCGTTCTAACCGTCAGATCCAAGCAGATCTATCGCTATCGTTACCTCACTATGAAAAATTGCACGCTTTTTAAGCCATGCAAGGTAGCAAGTGCTGAGTTTTTTACAAGGCAGGATCCCAAAGTGAAGATACAGTGGTCAGATATTGGTTTTCTGAATGATTTATTGTGCAGGTACATGTTGCAACTACCATCCAAACAGGAAAGGGGACCCAGTAAAATATCTGAAAATGGAGCTGGAATGATGATTTTTTTGACACTTCACCACCTCGCTATCAAAAAAATTAGACACTTCACCGTTAGCAAAATAGCGAGGTCCCATAAAGTCTGAAGGGGTGGTGACGTTACATTTTGCTGGTGCCTCGACTTCACCAAGTGGCGTGACAAGTCATAAATGCCATTGTCAGAAGCAGTTTAAGTAACAGCAATTATTATCTTCTGCCCCTTGCATTTTCTGGTACGAAATTCTTCAAAACACCGGAGCTCGCTACCTCGCTATCGAAAAAATTAGATACTTCACCGTTAGCAAAGTAGCGAGGCCCCGTAAAAAAGAAAGTTCGGCGGCAACCTTTGGTGACGTGGAATGATACTTAGGACTACAATAAATTTTTGATAGGCGCCAGCTATGCAGAGATCTTTGTTTTCATTAATGCCTTTCTGTTCGAATAAGCAAAGAGATCCTGAACGTCAGCTTGGAATGGAATCAACGGTCCTCACTACCTCGCTATGCAAAATTGCACATTCTTTAAGCCATGTGACATAGTGAGTATGAATTAGAAGACCTTGCACAATTTCCTCACCCTTGATTGAGTATGTGATCAACGGCTATCGCTTTCTCGCTATGAAGAGTTGCAAGGGAGATAATTATAGAGACATAGCAAATAGGGCCCACTGCCTTCTTTCTGAGCAAACCTAGTGGCATATCATTTGATTGATTCCGAATAAGATCGACGGTTGTCGCTGCTTCGCTATGGCAAGATGCTTGTTTTTTATGCATAACGAAGTAGCGACATGCTGACATGTGTCCTCAAATGTCAATGGGTCTAGATACAAGCACCATCAAGGAAAGAATGATATACATGGTAATTTTTCATTGGGTAAAGTGACTGACATGTCAAATGCAACTCCTAGTTGTTCTTTTCGTATCACATGATCGTAGGATCCTTAAAGATCGACGGCGCAGTTTTAAACACAAAATGTAGTGTCACTCCTTGTATTAATTAGACATGAAAGCATCATCCGTGAGAAAAAATAGAGTATAATACAGAGAGTTTTCATCAGTTTCATCTCACGCGAGCAAAGATTTGAAGCCATCCTTGTGCAGAAGCAATTACTGAAGGAAAGTGTGCCAAAGCCTGGTAGAAATTCTGAAGTTGTCTGTTCACGAAAAGTTTGTGAAAATACAGAGGAAAACAAAGACAAAATTCAAGTAAGTAATACTACCATAATCCTCGTAGGATTTCCAGTTCTGTGAAAAATAAGTCCAAGATGCCTCCAAAGAAGGGATTTTTAGGTGCAGTAAATTATTTGGATAGGAATGTGCATGATGATTTGCTTGAGTTGCTTCCTGAGTCTACTGTAGAGACATCACAAGTTAAGAGGTTAACCTCATTGAACCCTAGGCTAAGGGTAGCTGATGGAATTTATGATAAGGGTAATTGGGTTTAGGATGCTCAGACTTCTCAAACTAGTTTGAGTCTGTTCAAAAAATGGTTTGCAGAGAGGAAATTATATGCCCCTCATGCCAATATATGGAATTTTGACCTTGGAAAGCTTGTTGTTCCCAGTGTATTTATGGATTATGACCTGCTTGAAATTGTAGCGAAAAGCTATGATCCAGCCACTAAGGTAGTGAGAAGAATGGATGGTGAGGTTTTAATTACCATCAGTCCAAAAGAAATTAGGAAGGTTTTTAGTCTGGGACCTCTCACCATGTATCATGTGCCCATTAATTTGATAGAGTTAGAAAAATAATATATGTCCAAAAGGGATATAGTTAGACAAGGTGCATTGAAAGCCCACATAGGTAAGATTGGAAATCTACCAGCAATAACATCATCTTCTAAAGAACCTTTCAAGAAATCATGCTTTAATGCCAGGGCAGTAGAAATATACATGACCTTGTGCAGAGTCTTCGAAGAGGGCGAAGAAGATTTTATTCCAGTGAGCTTCATGTATATGATCACCCAAATCTCTTCTTTCGGTGTAGAAATAATTTTTGATTTTGCATCTTACCTAGCTAATGAGATTCACAATGGATTGGTGGGGATTGCAAAGGGAAAGGTGGAAAAGGTTTGGGGTCAGTATTCCCTATTGATGCATATGTTTCTTTTTAAGGGGGCTACATTTTTCGCTAAAGAAATGGTTTTAAATAGGGAACAAGAGGGGGAGGCACTACCAGTTCAATTGTGGAGTGCAAACATGACTTGGGAGGCAAAAAATTCTAGTTTTGTCAGATTTGATAGGCATTTTGCTTCTAAACTAAGATGCCTCATATTGAGTGATAATCCCAAAATTCCTAAAGCACTAATGCATCTTGTTAGGCCTATGGACAGACCCCACAGTTTAAAAGTGTCACATAATTGGGGAGATATCATCCCATATCCAGTCTCAACTGTCATTAGGGTCTATGGTTTCAAAGGGACACCCCATGTACTACCCTATCAGGTACCTTTAAAGGTAGGGGTAGCTGAATTTTTATGGCAGTTGGGAGGAGTGGAGGAAACCTTTTTGCACAAAAGAGGAACAGGATCAATTTTTCCTACTTGCACTATAGCTCATCAGTTTGTAATCACTAAAGAAGGGTGGATCTTCCTCTACAAATTTTTGGATCGGTATAAGATGGCAGTATCTCATGCTTGTTTTTGTGACACAGAAGACTTCTTTAATTCTGCTCTTAGACATATAATCAAGCTTCGTCCAAGTTAGCATGAATTTTATTTCCCTGAAGATATAATAAGGAATGAATATTCTATCCAAGAACAGGAAACAAAGAAAGAAAAATGGAGAGTCTATTCAAAATTTTTAGAATTCATTAATTGTTTTGACAAAGATTACAGTCCTCTTAATAATGCTGCAAATAATGTGGATAGGATAAATAAACTCATGAGTACATTTTCAGAAATAATGGAGGTAATGAATGAAAAGAAACAACATTTTATTGATTCTTTTCCAGATAAAGCCAGAGAAGTTATGAGGAAATTGGGTTTCACCCCTAACATAGGAGTAGGTCCACTGGTTGTCCAAAAGAGGACAGGATATACTGTTATTTGAGAGCAGATGCCCATGGTAAACAAAGAAAAATAGGTAATTGAATCTACTAGTACTGTCCTTGAAGAAAGACCCCCTGAACTTTCTCCCAAAAGAAGAAAAATAATAAGGGAAGAAGAATCCCATGATGAAGGTTACTCACCTTCCCAAACTCCAATGAGAATTGAGGAAGAGCAGCTCACCAATGAGCAAATCGAACAAATGGGGTCGCAAGGAGGAGTTTTTGTCACTCAAGCAAAAATTGATGAAGGGAACCCCCAGGAGCCTCCTGTGCCAAGTTTTGAATTGACTGTAGCAGATTTCAGAGGAAGGGAATTAGACCCTGTTTTGGAGTAGGCCAGTCAATAATTTTTGTCTGATAACAGTTTTGTTAAATCTAGGGCTTTTCATCAGTTTGCATGGAGGGCAAACATGCACATTTTTGAACAAAGGTGTAGGGATATGAAAGAAAAACATCCAGAAATGGATGAAGCCTCCATTCAAAATCAAATAAAAGAATAGATGATACAAGAATTCCAAAATATAACCCCTGACGAGGGTAGACAGATGGTGAAGAATGCAAATATTTTATTATTTCCCAATTGGGATATTGCTGATGCATTAATTTTTAATTCTGTATCAAATAATTAAGGATTGCAGGATCTAGATAAAAAGGAATTCTTAGGGATAGCATTCAGTAATGATCAAGCTGCCCTTGTTATGTGGTCATTAAGAAGAGGATCCAGGACTACTCCATTACAGCCTGATGATTCAGGACTAACAGGGAATATCATTGTGAGGAGGATCACTGATACTTCAAATGTACAGGCAGCCTACATGAATGTAGACTATTCTAAATTTGCCTTGGCCACTACAGAGAGAGAAGAAAAGGAAATGACTGATTTGCAGAATAAGTATGAAATAGTGGTGGATGCCTACAATCAAGAAGTAAAAAAGAGAATTGAGCTAGAAAACAGGGTATCTCAATTGGAGAAGATACTTGGGAAAAGAAAGGTGGGAGAATCTAGTGTGCCTAGAATTATGTACCCTCCACAGTCATTTGTTGGATCAACCCCTATCATTGAAATACCTGACACCCCTAAAAGGCCACAATTCTATACTGTAGAGGAATTTGAAGAAGAAAAAATAAAGTTGCATGAGTTGCAGATAAAATTGAGAAATCAATATGAAGAAAAGTTAAAGCAGGGTGTAATATATTTGAGGGATAAAATACAATGGTCAACTTTTTATGATCAGTTGACAAGAATTATAACCTTTTTGGATGAGTTGAATAAAGAAAAGGATAGACCGACTTCCCTGGCATAGAAATGGAGGGAGAGAAATAATGATATTACAATCATATGTATATCTGCAGTCCAAATGCCTATCACCAAGTTGAGAAGATTTTTGATTTGTTAAATAAGCTAGAGAATTTTGGTGATAAAAGAGATTCTTTACAAAGAAGATTAACACTCTGTTTTTCTAAATATATTGCTGAAAAATTCATCCTATTTTCTTGTGCTTTAGAATCTGTTGATACATTAAAGGTAAAGGAAAAATGGAATAGGGAGATAGATGAGTTATTCAATGAAAGAATAATAAACATTATGAGTGAGGCTGGCCACTGGTTCTGGGCAAATACAAGTGAAGAGCTAGTAAAAATACAGTTTTTTTATACTGCTATGAAGAAAGAATTTGATGATTTAGAAGAAAGTGCAAATTCTTTAATAAAGATACAAAGAGAAGCTCTAAGTTTTGATTGGCCAGAGGATGATGTTTTTAGTAAATGGAAAAGTTAGTTTCTAGAACAAATCTCAGAAGATGATGAGGAAGAAGGTGAAAAAGTAACAATCACCCCCGAAGTTAATACTGAGGACACAAAAACTCCCCAGGCTGAAGTAAATTTACAGATAAATGAAGATAACACATCACTTTCAAACCTCATGGCTACTTACTCCGAGGATGAAGATTGATTGTAAGATCAGATTGTTTTTATTTGTATCTCAACAAATAAGAAGCATAACAGAAAGGGACCCACCAAGAATTGTTTGTTGTAATTAACCTTTCTGTTATTTTGTTCTTGTCTTTAGAAGGACACCTGTCATTTGTTTAGCCTGAAGCTTGTTGCATCTCACACTATTTAAGTGAGATCCCAAGGCTAAAGAAGGGTCCGAATTCTTTTCTTCTAAATATTGTGCTTAGTCTAGTTTTTGGTCCAAATTTTGAAGACAAGTTTGTAATGTGTTTCTCTGTCAAGTTTTTTCTGAGAATACATGAAGATAGAATGAATTGTGTTTATTTCTAAAGGCTATTCTGAGTTTATTGTAAAAGATGTACCATTTTTAAAGGAAATGAATACAAACTATGAACTATCCCCATATTAATTCTTTCTAAATTTTGTCTCCTGCTCAACACTTAGCTATCTTGATGTTGTATGAGTAAAAGCTTGTGCAATTGAAGGCAATCTAGTTAGGTTGTAAATCCATCTATCATTGTTGTTAATTCAATGGATTAAGTAAAAGCTTTGATGAATGTGATAAGATTTCTTAAGTATTGAAAATGATTTTGAATGATAAATTTTGATAAGAACTGCTGATACAATTTGTTGTAAGGCAACAAATTAGATCTTAAATTTTGCTATAGACTCTGAAACCCCAATGGATTAGGCACTGATCAAGTTATTTCAGCTAAAAGAGAAGTATCTTAAAAATGGTTGTTCAAATACATCATCAAATCAAATTTTACTTTTATTTTCTGTAGATCTTCAAAGTTGGCTAGCACTTGTCTGCATGAAATCTTTTTAGCTTCAGTTAGCCATTGTTGTTGAAAACATCTGCAGATCTATAGAAGACTTCTTGGCCATATCTGTTTATGGGATGTGTTTGGAAAGATTAGTAAGAATTATATATATTTGAGGATTTTGAAATGAGAATTAGAATGAAACTAAGAATAATCCTCATATAGTCGTTTCATATTTGAACCATCCCTGGGTATACCCACCTGGTTTTGCAGAGCCAAAAGAGTAGAAAAGCATTTGTGGTTTTGTTGAAGTTGGGTCCAAATACCTTACATATGCAATTGGTGATAAGAATAGGCTAGTCTTTAGATTGTGTATGTACTGTCATTCTGGTATTAAGCTTTTTGTCGCTTAGTAGTTTTAGTACTTTTTAAAACACCAACAGGGTCTAACCTGCTAAGAGCTTACAAGATTTATTCAGTCTACCTTCATTAAACTATTTAAAACCTACAATTAAGTAAGCACTCTATTAGGAGGTTTTAATAGGTCTATTAAGACCACTTTATTAAAAAAATTACCTTGATTCACTTGCTAGAATGTATCAATACTTGAACCTTCATTTAGCACTCTGATGCTAGATAACATACCTCCTCTTTCAAATTATGGTTTGATATCCTTATCAAATATACTTTGTTCTATCCTTTACTCCTCTAATTAGCTACTCTATCTAGTCTCTTTGCTTTTAACAAACAAACATAACCTCCTTCACTCTCTTCTTCTCTCCTTGCATAATATGATCTAGGGTTTAGGTCCTCCTTAGAAAACTAATTGAAAACCCTTCTACATCAAGATAAATGATTTGATTCATCCCTTTTTCTACTTAGTCCTTCCATTTTTTTGATTGGCTAATCACCTAGCATAGGAATCAATGATTTTTGAAAAAACATGTAATTGACTCCTCAAGTTACTCCTTGGTCATGTAAACATGTGTAGAAGTTGGCCAAAATGGTTTACCTTGTTGTTTTTTCCATTCCAAACATATATAAACAAATATTGTTTTCTCAACACTTATATACCTTTGTGCTTGATCATAACTAAAACTCATGCTATCCCTTAATTTGTGAATTGTTGGCACATACTATGTAGCCCAACATGAACTATATCTTATTAGCTTGACATCCACTAACTTTTGTATTACTCGATCTAGGTTTTCACTCGATTCATACTAGAGTACTCAACAACCAAATACTTTCTTGAATCGAACTAAAATATGAACAAGTCTATTTTACAACACTCAACCTTTAGTGTATGGCTCGACTGTAGTGATGACTAACCAACACTACCTAGGAAATGACTAAGTGTTTGATACTAATAGACAACATGGCTTATAGATCAAAAATCTCCCCCTTAGTGGAAAAAATACTTTGTCATGACTTAGCAATACATCCAAAATTACAAAATAAGTACTCCTCCTATGGCTATGACTCAGTCTTCAAAAAGACTTAACTTTATAAACCTATGTACATGAAAATAAATATATCACATTATATCAAAATTTTGATGTCATACCTTGCTTTGGATGGCTTTTGTATGAGTTCATTAGTTTTGAATTCAATCAATTTCCCTCTTCATTAATCCATGACATTTCCCCCTTGTTTTAGCACTTATATCTACTGGGGTGTTGGGGTCAAATTATACTTATCAAAAAAGGGTTTATGAAATTGGAGGATCATGGATAGAACATTGTCATAGCTAGATCTGATAGATTCTAAAACATGAATTTTTATTTCTAGCTCAACAGCTAGATAAATCAAACTGTCTCCAATGGAAAGATGAGGATCTCTCTACACTAAATCTTTTGTAGTCTATAGTTCACTTTGCATGACCTCCACATGAGGTATGAGAATTGATTGAATAGAGATCAAATTTTATCTTATCTAACCATATTTATCCATCAATTTGGCTAATATCCCTTGAGTATAATTTAATTTTTGAAATTGAGTAGAGGTGGAACTTGCATCTTTTCTCAATGAATGTCCTGATAAATTATACTCTTCTTGAAGTTTATCAATCAATTGTTGATTGTCTTGTGTAAAGAATTCTACATCACATAGCTTCTTATATAAAGAATTAAAATTTTGTAAAAATCTTTCTAAGTTATTTACAAGAGTAGAAAGTTCAACTTATTTTATTTCTATCTCTATTGAAACTTTCTCCAAAACTTTTCTTTCAAACATCTTTTTAGACCATTTCATCAATTTTTCATTAGTCTTTATATCATCACTTTTGACCTTTTTCAACAATATGAATTAACTAATTTGTTATTGGCACATCCTCTTGAATATCTTCAATATCAAAGGCATAAAAAATAATCCTTAATTTCATGTAGTATCTATCTTGTTTATGTTCCCTTCTTATCTCTCCCTGCTTGGAATTCCCTGTCAATAGATCTTGCAAGATTTATATTTTCTCAAATGCAATGTTTTTAGGATCATATTTAGGAAGAATTATCACTTCATCCAATGTAATAGGTTTACTAGGAGATTTTTTCTTCTTCAATGACCTCTTCTTAGGAGTGTTGCAACTCAGAAATGCTAGTTGCAATGTAGAGACATCAATGCTCAATCTATGTTCATCCTGAATATGGTTGTTGGAAATATTTAATGAAACTTTCTCAAATTGGGTAACAATTACTTGATGTCTAGGTGTATCATCCTATTTTTCTCCAAATTTTATAGGTTTATCTATGCTTGAAAATTGTACCAATTCTTGAATGATCTCTTGTTCTTTAGGTTCATTTTTTTTCTCGGTCCTTGTTTACTCAACCTCCTCTATCCCCACATTATGAGGTCTTAAGGTAATAAAAAAAGGCTGATCTTCTTGTACTTGCATGCTATATTTTCCTCTTTCTTCATCAATAACTATTGTGGCCTTGGATTGAGGATTTTGAATAGTAATTATTGGAGTGCCTTCCTTTGACTTCATTTCAATTGTGAAAGTAGGCATTATGAAACTATCTGATATAATAATCATAGTTAACATACCATCTCCCTTTGGATAATCTTGAATTTGAATAAGAATAGGATGGATGCATGAGAGATGTGAATAAGAGGTTACCTTTGTAAATGCTTCAATTCTAAGCTCTTCTTCTATCAAAACATTAACATTTTGTTGATTATCTTTTGGTATGTACTCAACAATGACAACATCCCATTGTTCACTCTCCTTAACATTCTTCCTTATTTCCTATTGCAAGCTATTAGGCTCATCAAAATATTTTTCATTATCAAGCTCTATCTGGCCTAATGTCCCTTCATCCTTTTTTGAGTCTTTATCCGACAACAATCCAAAAATCACTCTCCAAATTAAAGTGCTCTATTGAAAAATGTCTTCAATTTTATCTTTCAATATAGAGAATTTCCTATATTTGTGAAAAAATATGTTCCTATATCAGTTTAAGCATTACTTTGGCTAGAGTCCATTCTCTTATTTTTCTTTGTGTAATTATCATAGATTGCCATCATTCATTGACTTTATTATATAGTTCCTCAGGTATGAGATTTCCAATTTCTATTAGGGTCATCATGAAATTTACCATCATTTATAATATGGCTTCTTCTATTTTTTCTTTATTATTTTTAGTCAATTTATCATAATAAATTTGAACCCTGACAAACCTACACTGCATTTGATATTCTGGAAAATTCTATCCACATTGGTTGGATTCTTATGTACAACCAACTTGAATTGTTTGACATCATTATAATCAATATTTTCTTCATATTCTTCCTCCTACAATACTATCCTCCTCTTTGGCTTCTTATTGGATTGACTCAGTTCAATCCTTGATTGTATCTTCTTTCTTTTTCTTGATCTTTCCATGTTTACTTATTCTTTCTTCCTAGGTGGCTCAACCAAAGCTATAGTCATAGTGGCTCTTGTCCTTAGTATAGTGTTAGGAGGAGTAGGCTTCTTCAAGATCTCATTTACAGTTGGCTTGAAAATAGTAATACGGTTTTGTTTCTTTTCCTTTTTCTCGGCCACTACTATATCCTTTCCCTTCTTTTTTGCAACTTCTTCACCACCCTCACTTTCTTCTTCATCACAGAATTGGTCCTCACCTTGACCTTCTATTATATAAAGTGGTGAATTCTTCTCCTTGCCTTGAACAAAATTATTCTCAATATCCTCCATCATTTTCTTTTTGTCCCTTTCTAAGGTGGCAGTCTTCAAACCAATAGTAATATTTGCCTTGGATTCTTCATAGTTACCAAATGTTTTGGCTTTCACATCTACCTCTTCTGCTAGCAATGTTATGATGATTGTAGATGCTTCATCAATGTTTACTTCATAGGGAAATGTCCCTAACTATTCTACCCTTGATATTATAGCTTGCACATAGGTAAAATCAATTTCAACAAGAAAATAAACATCATCGTACTAGGGTAGGATACCATGTGACTTGATGGATGATCTCCTTTGTAATATTTATGGATCCATTCTCCAACCATAATAATGTTTCATGAATTTGGCTCAAAACTATCTTTATCTATTCAATTTTCAAATCATGAAGAAAATTTAGGTCATAGACTAACCCTTTGTTAGTGACAATTTTGTTCTCATCCTTCACTAAATTAGGCAATGGCATGCTAGTAGATATTCACACTTCTTTGCACAAATCACTCTAGTTAATCACCTATTTTTTGGGTAAGTTCTCTCATCATTGAGTGAGAAAAAATAAGCTATAAAATTTTCTATATACCTTTAAATGGTCAAAATAGTTGTTCAATAAATATTTTGTACCTGGGAAGGTGCATTGCAATTGGCTTAATTGTTTTATATGAACTCAATTGAAACCACTACTCGGTCAACACATATTTTTTGGCCTATGCTGAAATAATTGGTCACTCTAGACATCAATACTAATGTTCAACATTAGTGGTGTAATAAGATTTTTGCTCCATTATTTCCTTAATACTTGTCCTAATGCATCCTATCTTATGCTGATATGGAATTTAGCACATCTTAGGTTAGAAATTAGTGTATGATATGGAGTTCAAATATATAGTTCCTTACATACCTTCTTATCTTAGTTTGAGGTTGTGTGATCACCTAATCCATTGGATTGGGTGATTTCAACTTCACTGGTTCCACTGCTTCCAACTTTTATCTTCTTTCTCTAGGTTTGATTCATCTCATTCCTTGTTTTTTCTACATCAACTTTGTCTTTTCCTTTGCTCTGTTCATTTCTTAGTGCTCATGTTTAGGTTCTACAGTTCTTTCTTGCATGCCCAATCTTGTGACAACTATAGAAAACTAAGCTTCCATTAATCCAACTCTTATATTTTCCTCTAAAATATGTCCTAATACAATTTTTTGCAATGTGCCCATATTCAACACAATAATGATAATTGTAATATGTATTATAATCCCAAATATTAGAGTTACCTTTTTCAGGTGCATGCCCTTGCTTCTTGGATGTCTAGTTGGATTTTGTCTTGGATTTGATTCTTTGATCTCTATGACCATATTTTTGACAGTTGTAAAATTATACTTCAAATCTAGGTGCAACTGGTGTATTGCCAACATTTGACCTACATTCATTTAATTGGTATCCTTGCTTCTTGCAATTAAAACAATATCCATTAAATTTTGGTTTAGGGTTTTTCTTACTAATCTTACTTTAGAAAATGTTTGTGGTGTGTCCCAACCTGCCACAATGATATCATGTAATTTTTCTCTTTGGCTTTGCATTTCTTTGGTCTGTACTCTTTGATGATTCTCCTTCTTTAGTAGATGACCAGTGCTTGGTATATCCTATTCTAGAGGTATTAATAGGTGTTCTTGGTGATCTCATTAGTTCTTCAAAGTACCTTATAGCTTCATTGGGTTTGTTAATCCTTTAAATGAGTTCCTTTTTAGATCTTAACTCATTCCTTAGTTGATCATTTTGTGATCTCAAATTTGCAATCTCCATGCCCTTCCTATTTAGTTGTTGATTTGTAAGTACCAGTTTATTCATCATGTCTAGCTAATTGTTTGTGATTTTTTGCATGTTAGATGTTATTTCATCAAGTTTGGTAGTCATTTGTCTCTTGTCTTCCTCTACCATGATTTTAACTTCTTCAATTTTTTTTTCTATTCAGTTACTTCATATAGTCTTGCTGATTGGATTTTATGTTGTCTCTTTAATCCCCTATCTTATTCACTCAAAATGTTGTTCTTATCTAATATGTCTGCTATGGATGCATCACTTTCACTAGAATTTCCATTGTTAAGCAGTCCTTTAGTGTCTTCTATTGGCAATATGGATAAGTAAGATGAGTAAGAGTTATCATTTATGGAAACATGGTATTCTAGAATACGAAGAAAAATTTACAACTAGAAATCCATGATCAAAGACAAAAAAATATCTAAGTTTTAATTTATGGAAACATACTATTCTAGAATAGAAAGAAAAACTTATAGCTAGAAATCCATGATTAGAGATAGAAAATTGTCTAACTGTTAGATAGATTTGATATCAATTTAAAGTTAACTTTAGTATTGTGATGTATATAGTGATAACTAGCATATGTACAGTTAAGGATAAGTAGACTAGATTTCCATGATGACATACCTAAGTGTATAGATTGGTATGGTTAATACAAATGAAGTTACAAGTAAAATGCTAGTAAAGGAAGAGAAAGAGTAGAACAAAGTATATTAGAAAAGGGTTAATAAAAAGTTAAGGAATTATTTCCACCACAAAATATTTATTTATTTATTTATCAACAACATCATAGATGTTTACCCTAAGTTATAATGGGCTAATTTTGTATATAGCCAAATGTGTGAAAGCATCAAGCCATCTGAATAGAGTTTTGTAAAAGAAAAGAGTATAAGTAAAAAAATAACTACTTGAAAAGTATGTAATGTGAATGCAAAGTTTATGGTGTATACGAAAACTTAGTATGTGACATGAAAACTTATGTAAGAGATCTATGATGTCATTTCTAATGTAAGATTAGAGATACATAAAGTACAACAGTCAACAAAAAGATGTTATTGTATCTATCTTGTTTTTTTTAAAGCATTGTATTGCATATTGCATGTTTGGGCAGTGGGCTCTTCTGTCATATAGTTGTAATTGTACTACCAACTCCTAACAGGGTTAAAGAAACTCCTCATAGGGTTGAGGATTTTAATAGGGCCTAGTCCTCTAACAAGGACCAAAATATTGTATGTAATTCATAGATTCCTAATAGGATCAATATCCTTCACATGATTCTTTTTTTAGTGGATTATCTTGTGGATACCATTCCCAACGGGGTTTTCACTTGGATATGGTTTCCCTGGTTAACAAATTATCCAATGTTATTAGTTCTCTTTGTGTTTTTATTTATTTACTATTCAATGTCATGTTTTACTTTCATGTGCATATTGCAAAGTAGTTAATAATATCTAGTTGTAGGAAAACATTTTTAGAATATTGATTCACCCCAACCTGCTTAGTATTATCTATTTCTAACAAATGGTATTATAGTTACCCACAAGAGGCTTAACAACTCATGTAAGATCCATATGGATATGGAATAGTTGAAGAGGAATATTGAAGAAGCCCTTCAAAAAAAATTATCTACTTACAGAAGAAAGAGACAACCTGAAAGAAAGGTATGAAGATGAAAAGGATTACATTGGCAAACTAAAAGATAAGATTGATTATCTAAAATCTAGAAAAGAATCAAAAGATCAGACTAGAGATAGTGGTGATGAAGAAACCCTTAAGAAAGAAAATGATATTTTAAAACATGAATTAAAGATTGTTGTATTAAAGTTGAGTCTAAAGAAGGATGGTGGAAAGTTTGATTCAAATCTAAAATTTGAGAATGCAGATCTAATATCTCATCTAACAAAAGTGACATCTAAATTAGAATTTATCAAAATAGAGCATGCAAAATTAGAGAAGTAAAATACCATTGTGAAAGGAGAGTTAACTCAAGCTAAGAAATAGTTAGAGAAGCTTTATTATAGTAGTGAGAAAATTGATGAACTATTCTATCAGAGATCTATTGGCAATATGGATAGGTAGATGTATGAGTGTTGTCATTTATGGCAACATATCCATTTTGGTATTTCATGTAATTAGAGTTAGAAAATTATCTAAGTGTTAGAAAGTTTGTAGTAGTATAGAGACAAATATGGTATGTACAAATGACATACTTTGAGTTATCTTATGTGTAGTTGAGGATTGATAGTTGATAGTATCATGATGATGTGGGAAGTATGGCATAAGCTATAAAAGGATTAATAGTACATGTAATTAATAGAAAAAAATAGAGAATGATACTAAATTGAAGTGTATGACCTAAGAAATTATTTTTGTAATAAAATAATTACTTAACCATGATGGGTTGATATCCTAGATGTTAACCCCAAATTTATTTTATAATCAGTCAAGCGTGTGAAAAAATCAAGGCTGACTGATCAAGAGTTTTAGTAATTTGCAAGGTATAAGCATAGATCATATCTTGTGCAACTAAAGATATATGTGATGTGAAGGAAATTGATATGATGTAATCAAGAAAATGTGATACATGTGAACTATTGTGAAGGAAGTAAATGCAAGCTTTATATGATGTGTGGTCTGATGTATGATTAGAACAAGTGCAAAGTCAATAGTGAGATAGTATTGTATGTATATCTATTCTTGTGAAGAACTTTAATTGTATATTGCATGTTAGAAAAGTGGGCTCTTCTTCCATATGTTGTATTTGATCTACCAACTCCTAATAGGGTTGAGGCTTTTAACAAAGCCTAGTCCTCTAACAAAGACTCGAGAAACTATATGTATTTGATAGACTCCTTGAAAGTTCAATATCCTTAATAAGATTCTTTTTTTTAGTGCATCATCTTGTGGGTATCATCCCTACCAGGGTTTTCCCTTGGCCAAGGTTTCCCTAGTTAACAAATAATGGTGTTATGAGTTCTCTCTATGTATGTTTATATTTACTTTTCAAAATTATTGGTTTACTTTCATATGCAAGTTATAATGTAATTAAAAATATTTAGTTGTGTGAAAAAGTTTGTAGAATATTGATTCACCCCCCTCTCAGTATTATCTATTTATAAAAATTGGTATTAGAGTATAGTTACTCAGAAGAGGCTTGACAACTTGAGTAAGATCCCTATGAATATGAAAAATTCAAAATAAAATATTGAAGAAGCTCTTGAGAAAATTGATCTTCTTACAAAAGAAAGAGATAACCTAAAATATAAGTATGAAGATGCAAAAGTCTACATTGGCAAACTAAAAGACAAGATTGATGATCTAAAATCTACAAAGGAATTAATTGAGCATATTAATAGAAATGATGAAGTATAAATCCTCAAGAAATAAAATGAGATCTTGAAAGATGAGTTAAAAATTGTTGAACTTAAGTCTTAAGCAAGATGACAGTAGGAATTAACCAAATTTGAAAACTTAGAATGTAGACCTTACATTTTAGTTGACTCAAGTAAAATCTGAATTAAACTCTATTAAGTTAGAACATGACTAGTTAGAAAAGTACAATACTATTTTGAAAGGATAATTGACACAAGCTAAACAACATTTAGAGAAGCTTCATTCTAGTAGTGAGAAAATTGGTGAGAAGATATTTTATCAGAGACCCTATTATGATAAGACAAGCCTTGGATATCCAATTGAGAAATATGACAAGAAAAATGAAGTTAGAAAAGAACTAGATCTATTTGTTGAAACCCCTAATCCTTAATAAACTAATCAAATTAAGATCATATCAAGCATATCTAAAGAAGTTGAACTAGTTGATTTGTTTGAGAAACTTGATGAACCAAAGAAAATAGAGCAAGTTGGTGAACCTAAGCAAGTTGAATCACCTAAGGAAGTTAGACATGAATTGAAAGGTAGATGTTTCATATGTAATGAAGTTGGTCATATGAAGAGAGATGAAAATATAGATGAAAAACATTGAAGTTTCATGAATACCAAATATATCTCCTCATCTTAATTTACTCCCCATTAATGTTGCTCAAGAATGTAATCATAGATCTTAGTCTCAAACATGTATAGATATTTTCATGTTAAAATCACAACCATATAGTAATCAACATTCATAAGGAGTGTGTTAATCTCCCCCATACATAAGCATCTATATTCTCTCCCAAATCTTGCCCCATTGACATCAATCAATGTTTTTCATGTATTGCTCTCTCCCTCAAAGGATAATTTTCATGTACACATGTTGGAATATTGGTTGGAAGTATGAATTTTGATGATATTACTATGAGGGAGTACTACTATGATGATATGTTACATTCCTAACTATGTTTTTCATTGATGTCAATGTAGCAGTTTTCTGGGATATCTGATAGAAGAACAATAGTAAAGATCAAGTTGGCATAGATAGATGATTGAGTTTTTTCACTAGCAAGGTTAAAGGGAGATAATAATAAGTTTCTAATATATGTAGCTAACCTCAAAAGCATAAAATATAAAGTTTGGAAGAAGTTATGCAAGTTTTGGTGAAGACTATTCTGAGATAGAGTTTACAGAAGAAAGTTCTGGTAAACTTGTTATATCTCTTAGCACAGTTCTTATTTTGAGAAGTAAGGTTAAAGATGTGTAGAAGACATTTTGGAGATGATGTGGCTAAGCTTTATCATCATAATATTACACGTACATAAATTTATTTAAGTTACAAGGAAAAAAATTAATGTCATCACTAAGTATAACGTGTTCTTAATGAGGTCTTATAATAATTAATTGAGAAGGTGTAATAGCTAACTCAAAGAATTATTTTATGGATTTAGTATAAAGGAAGGACATTTTCCTTTGTTCTGTATGAATTATTGCACGAAGCACAAATAGCGAAATAGAAGAGAAACAAGTTGATATGCAAGGATATGTAGAGCAGACCAAAGTTGAAGAGAACTTCTTTGCCGAGGTTTTATTCTAAGATCTGAGGTTTGATATTTAGATCAAAGGTTCCTAACCTAGTCTACAAGCTTTGATAGTGATTGGTCCAGTTGACAAGATAGAGAAAAGAGGTTAAATCATAGTACGAACAATTATTTTGTAAGGAATAATTGAGAGATCAGTTGGACAATGAAGTTCAGTGGTCTTGCCCTAGAAGTTGTTTAGATAGTGGGTCCTCCTACCTTCTACAACTATAGGGTTGGGACAACTCCTAACAGGGTTGGAGTCTCCTAGTAGGGATTCAAAGTCTCCTAATAGGGACTCTTACATACTGAATGTGTTTATAGACTCCTAATAGGGTCTATCCTCCAACAAGGAATATATATCAATATATATTTGTGGGCATCATTCCCACCAAGGTTTTCCCTCTGATCAAGGGTTTCTCTAGTTAACAAATCTAGTATAACTGTGTATGTGTATCTTGTTGTGGTTGTTATTTATTTTGGTTACATGGTTAAGGTTAATTAAGGTTGATAAATGTTTTAATTGGATAACTGATTCACCACCCCCCCCCCCCCCACCTTGCCTCTTAGTTATCTTGGTGGATTATTATTTATAACATTTAGGTGGTTTTTTTTGTGTGGTTGAAGCTATTAGTGGTTAGACATTTCCTCTAATTGTTCCTTATTAGGAAGGTGAGAAGGTTCAAAAGTGGATATATCCTCATATTCAGTTCATCCCCATCATCTATCTGAGTTGGTTGTGGTGGAAGGATATGATGTTGGATGGTTGGGTGGGGAGAGATGATTTCTCCCATTTGGACTTATTTGGTTCTAGAATTTGGATGGGTGTGGAAAATATTTTTCTTTCTCGTGGTATCAGTTGGTCCAAGCATTTGAACTCTCAAGAGGATGATCATTCCATGCTTAATGATTCTTGTGATGTTGGGGGATTAAGGGGTAGTCCCTCCTTTATCCATGCTTTGGTGGGTCTAATGGGGATCTAGTCTACCCTTTTGGGCTACTATATTGAACCAATGTTGCGTATTTCCCATCTTATAGATTTTTTCTCTTTGTTGGCCCTTGGCTAGCTTTTTCCTATTGATATATTTTGAATATCTCTTTGTGGAGTTTCATCTTTTTCAAGTTAAAGATCCCTCTCAAAATTAGGATGTAAAGGGTTTCAGGGTCCCTTAAAAACTTATTTTCCTAATAAAAAACTTTACAAAACCAAAAAAAATTTTAAAAACCAATTTGGAAGGATGGTCTATGATTTGTATGCCTCTCCATTGTGCTTACAATTAAAACTACCAATGTAGGTAGTGAAAATGATGGGTTGTGAGGTTAAAATCTTGGATTTTAACCCCAGGTACTTTTAATCACAAGCACTTGGCTACATTCAATCAAAAGTAACTAGGTACTTTTGATCAAAAGTACCTAGTTTGCTTAATTTTGATCAAAAGTAGGCAAATAAGGACTTCCAATAGAAAGTTATATACTTTCTATCAAAAGTATTCAGGGAGTCTCTATCAAAATCCCACATCTAAAAATAAGTAGGTTCACTTTTTTGGAGGAATTTATCCCTTCAAAAAAGTGTAACCCATTATTGTAGGTTCACCCCTCCATCTATTTATATTTTCTTTCCATCTCTATCTATTTCTCTATCATCTCTTTATTTATATCATTTCTCTCCTCTCTATCTTTCTATTCACTTTCTCCATCTCCATCTCAATATTTTATCCTCTCTTTTTCATCTCCAACCCTCTCCCAATCCCCCTCTCTTTATGCCTCTACTTGTAGGTTCTTTCTCCCTCTCACATTATTAGAAATATCGCATGACCTTGTTGGTAATAAACTTTATAATCTACCCAATTAAAAGCTTTTTAATAGTCTTTATTAGAATTTGGTAAGTGGATGTATATTTGACTTGAAATTATTGCATCTTTATACAAATACCATCATATTCTTAATGATATACCAATTAAACTCATGTATTACATTAACTTATACAAAAAAAACACACCAAATTTTTTCATAATTGATCTTCTGCCCCATTTCAACATATCCATTGCACACCAAGTGCATTTTCTAGTATTCATTTATGATAAAAGTAGAAATGGAATTCAATTTTTTTAACTTTAAGATGTAATTTTAGAAAAAAATTGTAATATTTATTTATTTTTTAAATGAATTTGATTGATAACAAGTGATAGAAGGGTAATGGACCCTTACAAAATCATGGAGCTAAAGACAACAACACAATATAATGAATATCAATAAAACAAAATACCATATTTTTGAATTATGGAAACATGTTTTGAAGGGGGCCTGAAGCTCTTTACACAAAATAGCAGGGAGAAAAACCTCATACAAATCCAAATGTTGCCACTAATAGAACAATTAAATTCAAGTAGCACAAAACATACTAACATAAAATTTACAATGATGGCAAGATCCAAAAGAACCACAGATCGACAATTAAAAAATATACACCATAAACCCAAACTGTTCCATTGAGTTTTAAAAACTAGAACTTACAACCTAAAAAACAAAAAGTACAAAAATAAAATAATTAATATTTTCCTTTTTTTCCATTCTTATGAGAACATATATCCTGTTGAAAATTTAAAAAAAAATCCATAAATCAAAATATCTTGTTGGAAGGAGCAACACACAATCGACATAAGGAACAATAAACAAAAAACACTTGTAGAAAATCTAATCAAACCCCATAATGGTTTACACATTTTTCCATCCTTTTGTTGAGAATCAATAGCTTGTCCTCACAATAAAAGTCCTTGGCATGCCCCTTTAGCTTCCCTTTTCTTTATGTTTCTTCTCATCCTCCTTGATACCTTCATGCTTCTTCTTTTTATGTTCAATCTCCATTCTCATTAAACTTAGGATAGAGCCTTTTATCATGCCATTATTTATACCAACCATTTTTTTGAAGGATTTTTCATGCTTATTAATGCTATTTTGGATAGTATATCCCCTCCTCCACCTCAATCCATTTGATATCAGAACTATAACAGTAAAAAAAAAAGCATGGTTTCTCTTTCTGAATAAGGGGATTAAATAGATTAGTAGCTTTGGTAAAATGTAGCTATGCATTCTTTTTAGACACCTTCGAGTAGCCAAGGTAATCATACAAGGATGAAGAATTAATGTCAAATATGTGGCATGTAAGGTTCTTAAGGTGAAATTTTCTATAATAAAAAATTGAATGTTGTTTCTGATTTGATTGCATAAGTAATTTTTTTAATCAATATTTGGATCACACTCTATGATCAATCATCAAAATAAATAGAAAAATCATACATTAAAAAGTGTCTCACATGCCATAGTAGGTTCATAGATGGCAGTCAAAAATCAATGCTCCCAATGACCTACAACTTGCAAATAACTTAAAACATGGGTTTCTCCTCACACCTCCAAGTGTAAGGCCCAATGAAAGATAACTCTTTTCAATGTATTGTCTGAACTAGGTAGTGTTGGAAGAAACTCTTTCCTTGGTGGCATTGGTTTGGGTGTTTTTGGCCCCAAAATCTTGTAGAGTTTATGGATATATATTTCTTATTTATCTAATATCCAACCTTTCCCCTTTGGAAAGATGGTTTTGTGGTATTGATTGTGTTGGGTTTTGGCTTCCATTTCATTGGTTGGGATGGTCTTGGGATGGATATTATTATGATCACAAATTTAGTTCTAACAATATTACAATGATGTCTTTGATGAAAGGTATCATTGAAAAAAGGTGTCATTATTGATATGAAAGGATTCCTTCTATTTTCCTTCCCTTGTAGCCAATTGAGGGTGTTGATTCTTTGGTGGATATAGCATCCTCCATGCTATAGTTTTCTATTATTAGTGTATTTTGGGAGCTAAGTCAAACATTGACACTTTTAGGAACTAAGAAGTGAAAAATTTAAGATGATTTTATAATAGTTGCATTGACAAATTATTTTTATTGATACCATCCTTAACATATGACAAATGTACTAAGATCCTATTGCAAGGTTTATGTTTTTTGGATAGATCAAGATTCCTTTAAACAAATGGAAATCAAGTTCCAATCTTGAAAAGGAATGCATGGGTGAGGTTTGTGTGCTTATTGATGGAGCATTGGGACAAGCTTTTGGTAGATATTGCTTGCAATTTGGTTAGATAATTTCCATTAATGAGGTGACTAAGTATCAAAAGAATCCACTATATGCCAGGTGATCAAAGTTTGGGATGTGAAGGCAAGAGATTTTTTGTGAAGATTCTTCTATCATGTGTGAAATATAGCACAAGGCTGGTCACTTTATTTTTATTTGTTCAAATAGTAACAGGGTGGCATACTCTTGAAGAAAAATGAAAATATGGATTCCATTGCTAAAGCTTTAGTGGTTTTACTTATGGTGAGTGGTGTCATTGATAGTGACCATTCTTCAATAGTCCCTTGCATTAGTTGTGTCATGTCTTAAATTTCTCTTGACTTCATTGAGAGGAGTTTTGAGTTGGCCAGTCAAGTACAAAATTTGGTCGACATGGACATGATTTGTACTTTTCTAGTTTTACTTTCAAATACAAGAAAAGAACATGATATCAATGTGCAATAAGAAAAATATTTCTAACTAAAAATCAAGCATTTTAACTACCCAATATGAAGGAATGATTATAACAACTAAATCTTCAACTAAAAGCCAAGGATTAAGGGGTGTCCATTTTGTCAAATTTTTCTAGGGAAGGATCCTAGAATACTTGACCCCTAGTGAGTTCTTTAGGAACCTTTCAACTTCACCATTAGACCAAGGGCCCATTGACATGACCAAATTTCACTTACCAAATGTAAGGAAAAAGGCATGCCATGGTTGAATGTGGGATCTTTTGCTTTAGATATATCCATAAGAAAAAATTTGATGATAAGAAACCAAACATTTATGATCCAATTTCACTTTTCAAATGTAAAATAAAAAGAATTCCATCTTTGGATGGGGGGTCTTTCAATTTTTGTGTAACCATAAAAATAATGTTGCTTATGAGAAATCAAGCATCAATGACCTAATATTATATTTGGTGGTTATTTTTAAAGCTTTTTATATCATTTTGGCTTCAAGACACTTGGATTTGGTGATTTTCTTGTTTTGTTTTGGTCCCTAATTCATCTTTTGCCCATATTGAGCTACAATGGACTTTTGTTTGTTACTAGTCTTAGGGTAATTATTTTCTTCTTTTGATCTTCTTTTTGGATTTTTCTTTTATATTTTTTGCAAATTTTTTTTTTGAGTCCATTTAAAAGCCTCTTTTAATACCTATTAGTAACAAAGACAATATTATATTATGCTTTGACAAATCTTTTGGCATACCTAAAAAGTTAATTGTGTGTTTTAAATAAGATGAATATTTTGAGTCAAAGATATGAATCAAAATACGGAATCTAACCCAAAATAATTTGAAATAAGAGGCAAAAAAAATCACAAGAGGGATAAAAGGAACAAAAACCAATGAAATAGAAAAAAACTAGCAAATGTGTTTGATTGGAGCATAGAATTGAAAACTAGTTTCGGAAAGCTAGTTCTTTCTTTTGTTAAAGGGCTTCAAGTCCCTTCAAAATTTTCTTTTACCCTAATCTAAAATAAATTCAAAATGATCATGGTGGTCATATTCCTTATAGATAAAAAAATGATTTGAAGGATTCCCAAGGGCATCGAGTTTCTTACTAACCATGAACTTTCCCTTGCTAGTGTGTTCTTTAAGAAAAGGCTCTCAAAAGAATATGTATCCTCAAATATAACAAATTCAAAACCTCAACAATGTGGTCACACATTTTGGTAACCAATACCATCACATTATAATGAGGTTGATGACAAATCACATCAAATGTGACCTCATGGGAACTTTAGTAGCATTAAAGCCAACAAATTAGCTTCTTAAATAAACAAATATTTTGCCAAGAAAAGAAGTACCCACTTGATGAACACATAATTTATCCTTTTTTCAATGACAGGTGAATAGCATATATCATTTCATCAAGGCCACAATACAAATACTTTGAGTCATCCAATGATTCAATTCCTTGTAGACACCTAACCAGAGAAAAATGGTCATTGCCTTTAGGCCCCCTTTTTTAGTTGTCTTTTGCACTCTTTATCAATATTGTCAATCTGCCATTTTTATCATTATTGATTACTTTTTAAATATTTAAATTATTTTGATTTTTTTTTCATTTGTCATCCTACAGTATTTTTGGCATGATTAATTAAATAATTATTATTTAATTATAACCTAATGTTCTTTCTAGGGAATTGATTAATTAAAGTAATGTTCCTATGTATTAATGTCTTCTTTTTGCACCATTTTTTAATGTATTTTTTTTGTTTTATTTCACCTTCAAGTTTAAATAAATTTTTACTATCCATTTTATTTCACATTTAAATATTTTATTATTTAAACCAAGTTTAAATGGATTTTTACTGTCCATTTTATTTTTGGCTTTAATATTTTTATTTTGGGTTTTTCATTATTAACTCTTGGCTCTTCTTTTCCCTCTGATTGTTCATTTAATGTGTGATCATTTTCTAGACTTTTTTCTATTTAATAGGCTCTCTTTTCCATTGTGGGGATAAACACAATTTGAATATCATTTATTTTTCAGATATAAATTGGTGCATTTGTCAATAAGAGAAACATTGACTAGAGGAGAAAGAAAAATTAAAGAGCACAATAGCTACGTTTTCATATTATTTTGTTGTTTTATGCAAATTATATTTTTAATTTCTTCATTGAGTGATTGGGATAGTTGACACTACTACATTTGAGGTCATTTTTTGATGACAAAGCATTGATATGGTGATGCTAAACTATCGCAAACCCAACTGAGAGAGGCATTAAATCCACTATGTTGCCAGTGTTCAGAGGAAAGTTTTCCCATCATAATTGTGATGTAAAAGTTTATCATAAATAACCCGTAGGATGGTCATTGTGTGCAACACAATGGATGTCACACAAAATTGAACAATCATCTATATTTTGACAACAAATCAACACTACACTAATGAAGATTAATAGGCATTCATCGTCAATGGACTTGGCCTTGTGAAAAATGGTTTGAAAGTGATGTCATATAACCAATGACACGTTGGTAGATAGTTAAGAAAGAACTTTGTTGGTGATATCGTCAATTATATGATATTGCCATCAAAATTTCAATCATAATTATGATGCCATATCATCACAATTGCAACATCAAGGCCTATTTTTTTAAAATAAAATATTTAGAGTTCCTTTTGCATGATCATGATCATAATTAATAACTAGGCCTAGGCCTTTTTATGGCCATGATATGATCATGCAACAGTAAATCAAAATAATCTTGTTATCCTTTTTGTATATAGACAAATTAATGATAAAGAGAAACCAAGGCCCGGCTACATAATGGAAGATTTTTGTTGAGTTGGGGGAATGGAAGGGAAACTAAATTTATTAAGTTTTGATTGATAATGTTTTAAATATAAGTCTATTTATTAGTGTGGGTTGCAGTATGGGTGGCAAGCTGAGGAAGCAAGAGCTTATAAGTTGCAAGCATTGGAAGGAGAAAAAAGTGGTCTAGAACATTTTTCACGAAGGTAAGGTAACTGGTTACTGTGAGAAATTACATGGCTAAAAACCCCATATTACTAAAGAATTTTTAAAAAATTGGGCTAGGGAAGTTGTGACTTTGCATGGAGTTTATGTGTCTATCACCGAAGGGTTTATAGCAAAAATTATTGGGTTCCGTCTTGGGGGAATTAAATTTATAAAAGAGAAAAATCTTGAATGTTGCCCTAATAAAATAGTAAAGAATCCTAAAGAATAAAGAAAACTAGTTAAGGAGGGGGATTTCTTCTATCTTGACTAGATTAATGAACTCTTGCAAGATGTATCATCCTATATCCATGAGTATTTCATTCTTGACAAGGGGTCTAAAGAGTGCATAATTTCCATTTTGTTTTCTTAAACCATTTTAGATAAAAGGATGGTATTTATTTCTCTTTCTACCTAAAATTATCCTTGTTAAATAGACTTAGTTCTCATAAGGAAAAAAGCTCCAGGCTTATTCTCCACGAAGAGCTCATTCTGTTAATTGAGGAATATTGTAGAGAGAATGTTGTGAAGTTCTCTCTCTCAGCTAGAAAGAGAAAGAATATAAAATGGAAGGAAAATATAGTTAAGGCTAATGCAAAAAAATATTAAAAATCATAATGTCAATATTGATGAGATTAAGGAAATGGACACTGATTCAAATAGCAACTTGAAAAGTGAGAAGGAATGTACTAAACAACATAAACATAAAAAGACTAAGGGTGGAGGTAAAATCAAGGGAAAACAAGAGGTCAGACCTGAAGAAATTTTGGAAGATGATAAGGGAACTTCAAAAGAAAAGAATGGTGGATAAGAGGAGGGAGAGATGAAGAGTGGAGATTACAACTCAAATAATGATGGGTAGTTGGGTAGTCAAGATGAGTCCTTGGTTACATTTGGTGGTATGAGGAGAAATGTGAGTTCTCCAAACCTAGGAAAGAATGAACATGACATATCTTTAAATTCCTTTGAGGGAAATGACAAGAATGAAAAAGATAATACTCCCACCCTTGAAGTTGATGAGGATAAGGAGGAAACCATGGATAGTAATAAGGATGATAAAGATAGAAATATCATCCTAATGTAACAAGAATCTGAGGGTACCCTTATTAAAGGTAAACTAGATCCCTACAATAATCACATAGCAAAAATACAATAACAAAGAAACAACAATGCAAGATCTAATACCAAATCACAACTCTTTATTCATAAAATAATTGATTACATGCAATATGCCTGATTGTAAGGCCTTCTAAGTTATGGCCAAATGCAAAAAGAAATTGCAATAATAGTTCTCCAAGATCCCATAAGATCTATTTACAATCCCAATCCCAGCTAGTCTAGATCCACCACTAGATAAATACACCAAGAAGAACCTACACTTGCACCCTCAGGTCCACCAAGCTATTCTCTAGTTCTCAAGCCGCAGCTACTAGCCCTCCAAAGTTTACATCCTATTCTCAAAGATGGATCCCTCTCATTGCCTAAAGACTCCACAAAACTCCCTACTTATACCTAACTAAGCCACAAGTTAGCCTAGTTGATTGAAAATTAAGGTAAATCCCTTGCATTAAATATATGTTGAGCCACAAGTTAGCTAAAACATAAAATAAATACCAAAAGTTAGTTACAACAAGAAATAAATACCAGAATTCAACTCATGGACAACTTGACACCTATAGGAAAGCCCAGACCAAGCATCAAAAAGACTAGACTAAGTGTCAAAAAGACCAAGCCAAGCATTAGAGAACTCCCAAGCATCATTAAGCTCCCAATACATGCCAATCTCCCAACACAAGTTGAACACACAAAGAGTGTAGAGAAATCAACACCTACCAAGAACTACTATGAATGCTAAGAAAACTGTATATTTTGAGCTCCTTTAGTGACTGAGCCCCCTTGAATGACCATGCTCCTTGGCCACAACTAGACCTTCAATAACTGAGCACCACTATTTGGTGATAGAGGCCACAACACTTGGCCAAAATACCTCCAACCATGCACGATTGCAAGAAAGCCCAAGATACTTCTACATCATACACCCTAGTTTCAAAAAGATGTTCTTAGTAGATGGAAGAACATCTTCTAGGATTCAACACATAAATCCCAAACTAGTTCTTCACATTCGTATCCTCCAAGTCCTCAACTTGCACATTTTTTCTTCTTCTACTTCTCCTCATCCATTCTAGTTGTACTGCTATAGGTCTTCTTTCCATGTTGATCTCCAACCCTCTTAGAATCCCTCAACTCAACTCATCTACCAATACTCAAGTTCCTCCTACCAAGCTCTTTATTCTATAAAGGAATTGATAAGGGAATGCTTGTTTCCACCTTTCACAATAGTAAACACATTCTTAACACAATCATGCACAGTCCTACAATCATATTGCCAAGGTCTACCAAGAAATGCATGACAACTATTCATGTCTAGAATATCATACAACACTCTATCCTTATATTGCCCAATCTAGAAATCAACAAGGTATTTCTCCCTCACTTCCAAAGCATGCTCACCTTGCAACCAACCAATCCTATAAGGATAAAGATGTCTCACTCTCTTCAAACCAAGTTTCTAAACCATCTCCTCACCAATAGGTTATCAGTACTACCACCATACACAATTACCTTTTAGAATTTACCACTAGACTTACAAAAAGTCCTAAACAAATTACTCCTCTGATAAGAATCTAGTGTCCTCTAACTAACCAGTAATCTTCGAGCCAGTAAACTCTCTCCTTTATTTGGCTGACTATCCTCGACCACAACCTGATTCATAATAATAGTTTTCCTACCATAAGGACATTAAAAAGATCTATGTCCTTCCTTACCATGTCTAAATCAATTACCGCTAAACCCATCTCCACCTATCCTCCTCCTCTAATTAACATGTTTTGGTTTACCTTTTGCACTCAGTTTAGCCTTTGTCAAGCTATCTTGCTTCTCCTTCCCTCTAGCATTACCTTGACTTTTCCTCTTCAACTTATCTTCTACCTTCAAAGAATATTGATAAGAATCCTCAAACAAATAAATATTCATCATACCAACCTCATCCTAAATATTGAATCTCAAACCATTAATGTACTAAGCTACCTTCTCCTTTGACAATTCTTTATGCCCAGACCAAACAGTCAACTTGTAGAATTCCTTAGTATAATCTTTTATTATCATATCCTTCTATTTTAGATTCTACAACCTCTTAATCAACTCAAGCTAATAATTAGAAGGAATTAACTTAGTCTTCAGCTTAGTTACCATCAATCTTCATCTAGTAATCTTCATCTAACCTTCCTCCTCTCTATGTATAGTTGTTTCCACCAAAGATCAGTGTGTCCTTTCAACTTAGTCTATGCCAACCTCACTCTAAGTGGATCCTCAATATCCTCTAGCTCAAAGTAGTCTTCTAATTCACCAATCCAATCAATTAGGTCTTCAAGAGTCAAAGTACCTAAGAGATTAGAAACCTCCATCTTATTCTTTAGCCTCAACTGGGATCCAAGTCTAGCAAACTGACCAGCCCTAGTTCTAATAAGTCTCTTCATACAATTAGTTCTATCCTTATTGTTAGAGAAAAGGGTTAATTTAATTTCATTAATTAAATTACTTTTTCTCCCTTCCTAAGATTTCACTTTATGCACTTATGCATTCTCATTTAATCATTAATTAGTAATTATTAAATAACATTTACCTTTTAGGTTACCCTTTTTGGGTTTCAATCTCCTATTATAAGGATAGATCATTTGAAATTATCTTGTATCTTTTTCATTTATGAGAATACAATTTCCATATTTTTAGAGTAAACCCTTGCCTCTTCTTGTCTTTTTCTTCTTTGTGATTGGTTTTTACATGTAGGTATTCAAGGACTTGGTGGATTTGTTTTGCATATTGCTCAAATCCTTCATGGTATCAAAGCTAGATCTATTGTAGCTTGTTTAGTATTTGGAGAAAAAGAAGAAAGAGGGTTTGACATAATAGATCTGACATTTTTAATATTTTTATTTATTTTTTGGAGGTGCGATGATGATGAATTAGAAAAATTAATTACAGAGGTGATTTTCAAACAACAATATCTCACTCATACAGACTCCTCTTTCCTAGCAATTTTTTTTTTTTTGGGGTATAATTTTGTGACCTACACATTGGTGTAGGTTGTTTGTGATCTCTATTTCTAATTTTACTGAAAATCACAAATCCCAATTTTTGCAACTTCAAAGGCTTTTTCGAGCTCATATGGACACATTCAAGTACTAATTTTTGTAAAGTGCATGATTCATTGTTTGCTTTCTAAATATGGTATTAGTTTTGAATAATATTGAGTGGCCATAGTACTTTCATTATTTAGTCATTTTTTGGCCTACAAAAAATAGGTATTTGTGATTCATATTTGAAGCTTTTTTGCTCTTCTCTCATTTATGTATTCCTTCTAGCAACTGGGGTTCAATGTTTTGCATTATGGGGGAATTTTTTTCATATTGTTTATGTTGTTTACTTATGTAAACTAGAACTACATTCAAAAACAATTTAACACCTTCTAAATAATGGTCGAGATCTCTTCTTCTCTAGAACTTCTAACTACTCATAATTATCACACATGGAAGACCTTGATGACATGGCTTCTCTAGTCAAAAGGGTTGTGGTCTTGTTTTGATGTAGTGTAGCTAATTTTATAGAGGCTTTTTGAGGTCATGTAGCATAGGAACAATATGGATGAGACAATAGGATTGATTTCTTTGCAAGTCTCTAATAGTCTACAGTTTCAACTTGATGGGTTCAATACCCCTCTAGCCATGTGGACCAAACTTGAAGACTTATTTGGTATAGTGAATGAGTTTAGGGAACTTCAAATTGAGGTAGATCTTACCCCACTTATACTAGATTATTTTCAAGCTTGGTCCATATAGCTAGAGGCATATTGCACCCATCAAGATGAAACTATAGACTATTAGAGATCTATGAAGCAATTAATCCTATTGCCTCATCCATCTTGTTATTCTGTTGCATGACCTCAAAAGGCCTCTATAAAACTAGTTGTACTGCATCTAAATAAGACTATAACCCTTTTGACTAGAGAAGCTATGTCATCAAGGTCTTCCATGTGTGATAATTATAAGGGGATAGAGGTTCTAGATAGGAAGAGGTCTCAACCATTGTTTTAAAAGGTGTTGAATTGATTTTGAATGTAGTTCTATTTTACATAACCTCACTTATACCAAATTATTTTCCCTCCATTGAGGACTTCTTGATGAAATTCAAGCAACTAAGATTTTTATTATAGGGTTATGGTAAAATGAGGAATGATATTGAGTGTTTCTACTTGATTCTTTCTAAACTTCATGGAAACTTTTAGATTTTTTCTTCTACCTTTTATTCCACCAAAGATGATTTGGGTAATAGATTTACCATGCCATCCTTTGAGTTTTTTTGTGATTAGTTGATTTGAGAGAAAGCTAAGCTCTCTCAATTGGATTCTCTCATAAGCTCACAAAGTCATGCATTGGTAGCTCGACCATCTTTAAGGATGAAGAAGAAGAATTGGAAATCTCATTCTATAGAGTCTCAGATTGATTCCAACACTCACAATTCATTTAGGTCACCTCCTCCTAAAGGGGGTAAATCAAAGCCAAAAATACTGAAATGTGCTTATTTTAATAAGCCTAATCATGATAAGTCACATTGCTATGAGAAGAAGTTAGATGGCTATGCTAAACAGATTTTAGATTTGACAACTCTCCTTTAGAAGAGAAACATTGATATTCCTTCTACTTCTCATAGACCTTCTTCATCATCATCATTTCAGTCAGATGGTAAAGATATGGGTAAGGGTCATGTACTATGTGTAACTATTATCCCTCATTCTTCTGGTTGGTTACTAGATTCAAGTGCTTCACACCATATGGCACCTTCTTAGGATTTCTTCTCTTCTTTTGAGACTTCTCCTACTCCACACATTTTGATGGGGAATAAAAATGTTATAACTATATGTGGTAAAGGTTCTATTGACATTGATGATGGTACATTTTTTATGCAAGGGACTTCCCTTAATACCATAAACTCATAACAGAAACAAAGAAACAACAACAAATGCAAGAACAAAATATGGACTTCTTATTATCACCACAAATGTGGAATTACATAATTCTCAATTACAATATGCTAACCCAAATAGGTACCTTCATTACAATAATTTTCAAGAAAATCCTACGAACTATCACCCAGAGCTTTCCTAGACAATGTTTAGGCCTTTCTTAAATAGATAGTTTTATGCCACCCAGAAAGGTTCTACGTGCTCAAACTTTATAACTGGGGCTGATAGACCCTAACAATACACATAGAGTCAGCCAAATACATCTTTGACAAATTATTTTAGAAGTTCTAGTAGCCCAACTTTTGAAGGTCATAACTCATGAACTATTGCTCTGATTGGATATTATAACCACTTTTTGGAAATGTTAGCTCCTGATCTATAGGCTCAGAATGACACTAGCGCCCTTCTATCAAGTTTTTGGACCTCATCTAGGCACTCTAAGGCCTCCACTGGTGAGCTTGAAGATTTTTCTACAAATTTTTCCACCAAAAATCCACAATAACTTCTCTGATACTTAAGCTAGAGCAATGAAATTTTTATGGTACACTTATATCTCTAAAATGAAACTTCATGTAAAAAATGAGAACACTCCAAGCTTGTATGAAAAACTTACTAAAAATAGTAAGTTCCCATAAATAGTAACCACCCTACCTACTAGTCCTTATTAAAATAGAAAAGACTAAAAATAAAATATTTTTTGGGTGATGCAAGATTGCCCTTACACCTAGGATGCTCTTGCATCAAAAACCCGGGGTAATTTGAGAAGTGACCCCATCATGTGTCAGGTGTTTAGAGGAAAACTAGGATGGTTGACCTCCTCCTTTGCTAGCCATGATGAATCCCCAACTAGTTTCCCTTTCCATTTGACTAGATATTCCTCATAAGTTATGTTTTTAGTACTTTTTCCAATACAACTATCTAATATCTCCTCAATCTCCTTGGTAGCCGAACTAGCTGCCAGAATGCTCCACTGTGCTTCTGCAACTTCATCTCCATCACCTCATTCATAATACTCTATCAAATCTAAAATATTAAATACTGGTGAAATATTCAATTCAGCAAGAAACTCCAATTCATATGAATTTCTAGAATCATGCCTCTTCACTATCTTGCATAGTCCAAACTTCTTCATCTTCAGCTTATTTATATGTGCCTACTAGAAAATGCTCCTTTCTCAAATGAGCCATGACTTCATCTCCAATATGAAATTCCTTATATCTCCTTTTCACATCTGCCTTAGCCTTATACTATGTATTCATCTTTATGATGTGCTTCTTCACCTCCTCATGGATGTTCTTCAAATGGCCAACAAAATCTTTTGCTCTAGCACTACTTATCTCTCCCTTATCCAACTTCCTCAATTTAGAAACATTTCTAGGACTACTCCCACACACAATCTAGAATGGTGATTTACTAGTACTCCTATTGATAGAATTATTATATGCAAATTCTAACTATGGTAAAATCATATCCCATCCTTTTAGTTTATCTCCAACCAAGCATCTTAGTGAGTTTCCCAAACTGCGATTCATAGCTTCTATCTATCCATCAGCCTATGGATGATATGATGAACTAAACTTCAAATCTATCATCAACTTCTTGCATAATGTACACTAGAAATACCCAACAAATTTGGTATCTTGATCTAAAACTATACTCTTTGGTAGACCATGTAATCTCACCACTTCTCTAAAAAATAACTCTGCTACATGAACAACATCACTAGTCTTCTTGCAAGGAATAAAATGTGCCATCTTTAAAACCTTGTCAAACACCACAAAAATAGAATCATGCCCATGTTGTTTCCTTTGTAATCCAAGAACAAAATCCATGCTAACATCTACCCATGGCTTCTTTGGTATAGGTAATAGCTAATACAACCCTATATTTTGCTTCACTCCTTTTTCCATTTGACATACTCAGAAACTTTGTACAAACTTCATCACATCTTGCTGTAACTATGGCTAGTAATAATTTTTAGCAACCAAAGCTATAGTTTTATCTCTACCAAAATGTTCAGCCAATCCTCCACTATGCTTCTCCTTGATGAGGTTCTCCCTCATTGAACTTCTTAGAATGCACAAATGGATTCCTTTGAGCAACATATTATCTTTGATCATAAAATCAAACCACTTTCTCTTATTGAGTGTAATAGGTTTTGTACAACCCTTCCATGCTTCACCAAAATTAGGATCATCTAGATACAATGTACTACATTATTTGAACCCAACTAGCTCTATCTACATTTCTGTCAGCAAAAAATGTCTTCTACTAAGAGCACCTACAACTTTGTTAGACTTCCCATTCCTATGTTTAAAAACAAATGTATAACTCTTCAAAAACTCAACCCAGTTTAAATGTCTTTGGTTCAATTTTCCTTTACTATTCAAATATTGCAAAGCCTAATGATCAATATAAAAAACAAACTCCTTAGGAAGAAGATAGTGTCTCCATGTCTTCAATGCTTGAACTATAACATAGAATTCTTGATCATAAATAGAATATTTTCTTTTTGCATCATTCAAATTCTCACTAAAATTTAAGCAATAGGTCTACTCTCTTGACTCAAAATAGCTCCTATTGCAGTACTACTAGCATCATAGTCTACTTAAAACACCTTGTTAAAATTAGAAAGTGCTAAAATAGGCTGCTCAATAACTTTCTGTTTCAACAAATTGAAACTCTTATCTTCTCCTGCAGTACACTTGAACTCTTTCCTATCCCCTCTCATTGTTTTAGTCAAGGGTCCACAAATATTGCTTAAACTTCTTATGAACTTTATGTTAACTATATCCAATCCATGAAAAGATCTTACCTCTATTGCACTCCTTGGAGTAGGCCATTCAAGGATAGCCTTCACTTTCTTTGGGTCCATTTTTAGACCTTGTCCTGAGACTACAAATTCTAGGTACACCAACTCTTTCTTTACAAAACTGAACTTCTTCGTGTTTATTAGCAACTTTTCTTCTCTCAACTTATCAAACACCTTACAAATATGAATCAAATGCTCCTCCAATGTCTTACTAAAGATCAATATATCATATAGGTAAACAATGGCAAACTTACCTAGAAACTCCTTCAGTACCTCATTCATGAGCCTCATAAAAGTGCTTGGTGCATTGGTTGGCCCAAAAGGCATGACTAACCACTCACATAGTCCTTCCTTTGTCTTGAAAGTATTCTTCCACTCATCACCTTCTTTTATATGAATCTAATGGTACCCACTCTTTTGATCTATCTTTGTGAAATACTGAGCTCTGCTCAAATAGTCCATAATATCATCCATCCTTGGCAATGGAAATCTATACTTTATTGTGATCTTATTGATAGCACAAGAATCTATGCACATCCTCCATTCTCCATTCTTCTTTGGTGTTAATGTCAGTACAACACATGGACTCAGACTCTCTCTAATCAACCCCTTTTGCAACAACTCATGAACTTGCCTGTTCAACTCTTCACTTTACGTTGGTGTCATTTTGTGCATTGCCTTGTTTGGAAAACTAGCTCCTAGAACTAAATCCATCTAGTGACTGATCTTCCTCATTGGAGGCAATCCATTAAGTACATTATCTGATACAATATCAGAAAATTCTCTCAACATATTTGCAACTTTTGCACATACCTCCTCTACTTTTTCCTTACTATCTTTAGGAATTATAGAAAAACACATATGCTCATGCTTCATACCTTTAAGAAAATCCTTTCCATCAACAAAAAATATTCTAGAAGCACTACATACCTTTTCTTCTTTATCCTTCAATGGCTTCAACTTATGTTTCACTCCATCCTTAGTTAGAGTGTAGGTATTTGCTCACCCATCATGTATAACATGCCTATCAAACTACCAAATCCTACCCAACAACATATGACATATGTTCATAGGTATGATATCACATAGTACCTCATCTTGGTAGCTTCCAATCTTGAACTTCACTAAGCGCTACTTATTTATCATGGCCTTGTGTTCATCTTGCACCCAAGCAATATGGTATAGATGTAGGTGTTTTTGTCTCTTTAGCTTCAACTTTGTAACCATTATTTTTGACACTAGATTTTCAATACTTCCACCATCAATGATCACATCACAACACTTATCTTCACATTTTCTCCTTGTGTGAATTAAATCCTTCTTTGATCAAGTTCATTTTCACCACTTAGTAGGACTCTTCTATTAACTAGGACTTCTCCTCTTTTAGTATCTTCAGAATGCAAGGATCTGGCATCTTCATCAACATGTACAACTCTAGCCAAGCCTTTAGTTCTTTAATCTTTCCTTCCTTGGTGCTAGGTACATTCAAATGCTCTATGCCCTTCTTCTCCATAGTGGAAACATTTCCCACAGAAGCCTCATCTTCTAGATCCTTGTCCTTTGCCTCTTCCTCTCTAATCTCTATTGTTCTAATCATGGAACTAATTGAAAAAATTTCCCCTCTAGTTCTGACTACTACTTCTATCCTTGTTCTTTTGATCATCATTACAGCCTCCATAAAATCATCCACCAGATCTTCCACCACAACCTCTTCCACTATTCTTATTGTCAAAATTCTTACTTAGTTTCTCCTCAACTCTTAGGGAAAATTTCTATGCCTTCTCAATACTATTCATTTGAATCAAACTCAGCTCATCCTAAATGCTTGGCTTTAACCCATTAAGATAATGAGAAACTCTCTCCTTATCATCTTTTGCATGGCCAGTTCTAATGAGAACTCAGTAGAACTCTTCGTCATACTCTTGAACATATTTTACTACTTGCTTTATCCCTTGCATCTTATTCAATAGGTCAAGTTTATAATCCATAAGAATGAATTTCCACTTCATTTTAGCTATTATCCAATCCCATCTAGTGATTTTTTCCTTTCCCTTTCTATTTTGCTCCAACTGAAGCTCTTGCTACCAAATCTTTGCATGTCCCTCAAGTTTTGTCTTCAAAAACTTGACCTTATCTAGATCTTCAACATCTTCATACTCAAATTATTCCTCCAATTCATTGATCCATTTGATCAGCCCTTCTATGTTAAGATTTTCTAAAAATGTGGGAACCTCAAACTTAGGTCTTTTTCTGATCATGGAGATGGCCCTAAAAAGCCTTTCTTCCTCTAGATTTAGAATTGCCTCTACTTTGACATTTTCTTCTACTTCATCCTCATCCTTGCTTTCATCTCTTATAGGAAGATCTATTCCTCTTTTCATTTATTTTTCTAGTGCTTTCATTTTCCTTTAGAGGGCTCAAAAACCCTCAGGTATAACACCTATATCTCTTCCACCTTGCTCTCTTTGTGGAGGCTTTTTCACACTTCCTACTAAAACCCTAGAGCAAATTGGCTCACAATCAACAATCTATTTACACACTCAACCCAAACCATGGTCCTAGTGCAAACTGCCTCACAATCGGTGATCTATCCACACACTCAAGAACTCCCGCTCTGATACCACTTGATGTAGGGGACTCTCCTTGATACCATAAACTCATAATAGAAATAAAGAAACAATAGTAAATGTGAGAAAAAAATATGGAATTATTATTATCAGCACAAATGTAGAATTATAGAATTCTCAATTACAATATGCTAACCCAAATGGGCACCTTCATTATAGTAATCTGCGAGACAATCTTGCAAACTATCACCAAGAGCTGTCTTAGACAATATTTGGGCCTTTTTTAAATAGGCAGTTTTATGCCACCCAGGAAGGTTCTGGATGCTCAAACTTAATACCTAGGACTAATAGACCCTAATAATACATATAGAGTTGGCCAAATACATCTTTGACAAATTATTTAAGAAATTTTGGCAACCCAACTTTCAAAGGCCATAACTCACAAATTGTTGCTCTAATTGGCTATTATAACCACTTTTTAGAAATGCTAGCTCTTGATCTATAGGCTCAAAACTACGCTAGCACCATTCTATCAAGTTTTTGGACCTCATATAGGCACTCTAAGGCCTCCAATAGTGAGCCTGAAGATTTTTGTGCAAATTTTTCCATCAAAAATCTGCAATAACTTCTCTAATATTTAAGCTGGAGCAATGATATTTTTATGGTAGGCTTATATCTCTAAAATGAACCTTCTTATAGAAAATGAGAACATTCTGAGCTCATATGAGAAATTTACAAAAAATAGCAAGTTCCCATAAATAGTAACCACCCTGTCTATAAGTCCTTATTAAAATAGAAAAGACTAAAAATAAAATATTTTTCTGGTGATGCAAGATTGACCTTACACCTAGGATGCTCCTGCATTAATTTCATGATCTGCTTTATGTTCCATCTTTGTCCTCTAATGTTTTCTCTATTTATCAAATTACACACAGTGGGATAGGGAAGAAAGTTGAGTTTGCATAGAATTTAGTGCACATTAGAGATAGTGAGATAGACAATATTATTGATATAGGGATTGTTGATCATGCTTCCTACCTATATTCCTTCTCATATTTTGGTCCTCCATCTCCACCATCAGAGACTGACTCTCTTTTTTCATGAGAGACCTATTTAGGTGAAGTTAGGTTGCTTAAACTTATGTGTTCTTCCTGAGACTAGTGTTGTGACTTCTACACCTCCACCTCCTATTCAAATTCCATCTCTTGCATAGGATTACTCTTTAGCATTTCCTACTATTTCAGCTCCATCCATCAAGCCACCTACTATAGTTGTTGAGGATATATTAGAGGACACACATCTCTCAGATGACAAATTCAACACACCTATTATTCTACCTCCATTGGTGATTCCATTTTAGGATTCTCATGCTTTCTCATTTGAGCATCAGTTAGGACTTTTCGCTACACCTTACATGCATGGGTTTTATCATCCTTGTCCATTGCCTTTGTTTGCTTTAGATTGGAGCCACATTGGTATGTTTATTGACACAATAGTTCTACCATTTGGGGGGGGGGAGGGGGGCTATGGAGTCTTGAGCTTCTATCATGGAGGCTTTCATTGTACTTATGGTCTTGAGAGATTCTCTTCAGATGTTTCATTTGTGTATTCTTTTCTATCTCTTTTTGGAGTAGAGTTTTTCCCACTGGGTTTTCTTCATTTCTCCATTTCATAGAGATTTGATTGTGATTGGGTACCTCATCAGGCCTTGTTGTTAGGACCCAAGTTTTCTTTCCTCGTTGCATTGTAGCTTCCTTTCTCTTTCTTCATTGTTGCTCATCTTAAGGGGGTGTTAGAGAAAAAGGTTAATTTCCTTTCATTAATTAAATTATCTTTTCTCCCTTCTTAAGATTTCACTTTATGCACTTATGCATTCTTATTTAATAATTATTAAATAGCATTTACCTTTTAGGTTACCCTTTTTGGGTTTCAATAGGATAGATTGTTTGTAATTATCTTGTATCTTTTTCATTTTTGAGAATACAATTTGCATATTTTCAAAGAAAACCCTTGTCTCTTCTTGTCTTTTTCTTCTCTATGATAGGTTTTTACATGTAGGTATTTGAGGGCTTCATGGATATATTTTGTATTGCTCAAATCCTTCACTTACCACTATATCTAGTAACTTAAAAGTCTTCAACAACTTCCTTATAACCATATTTAGTACCCACATGCCTAGATAGACCACCTAAAGCAGTTACAATTTTAACAATCATGTCACTCTTCATCAATGCAATCTCAAATCTGAATTTTGCCCTAATCTTCTTTGAGGTCCTTTCCTCCACAACATCACTAAGATTATCAATTTCCCTAGGATCTAATCTTCTTGGAGGTATCTTCCAATATTTTCATAAACACTAAGCAATAGATCCAGGAGATCAATTAGCTCCAATAGATCAACCTTATTTTCCAGCCTTCACCCAAACACTGGTGCAAATTACCTCAACTTTGGTGATCTATCTACACACTTAAGAAAACTTGGCTTTGATACCACCTAATGTAGCATGAATCTGAGGGTGCCTATATTGGAGGTAAATTGGATCCCTACAATAACCATATAGTGGAAACATAATAACAAAGAAACAATAATGCAAGATCTAATACCAAATTACAACTCTTTATTCATAAAATAACTGATTACATGCAATATTCTTGGTTGTAAGGCCTTCTGAGTTATGGTCAAATACAAACAACAACTACAATAATAGTTCTGCAAGAACCCACAATATCCACTTACAATCTCAACTAGATGGTCCAAATCTACCACTGGATAAGAACACTAAGAAGAATCTACAATTGTACACTCAGGTCCACTAAGTAATTGTCTAGTTCTCAAGCCCCAACTACTATCCCTACAAAGTTCACACGCTTTTCTCCAAGATGAATCCCTCTCATGCCTAAAGTCTCCACAAAACCCCCTACTTATACCCAACTAAGCCACAAGTTGGCTCAATTCATTACAAATTAAATTAAATCCCTTACATTAAATATATGTTGCACCACAAGTTTTCTATAACACAAAATAAATACCAAAAGTTGGCTACAACATGAAATAAATACCAAAAGTCAACTCATAGACAACTCAACATCTATAGGAACCAAGACCAGACTAAGGATGAGAAAGACCAAGCTGAGCATCAGAAAACTCTCAAGCATCATTGAGCTCCCAATACATGTTGAGCTCCCAACATAATGCAAGCACATAGAGAGTGTTAAGCAATCAACATCTATGAAGCACTATAGTGAATGTTGAGAAAACTATATCTATAAAGCTCCTTCATTGACTAAGCCCCCTTCAATGATCAAGCTCCTCAGTGACAACTAAATGCTTTAGCGATCGAGCACCACTCTTTGGTGTCCGAGTCTACAACACTTAGCCAAAATACCTCCAACCATGTAGGGTTGCAAGAAAGCCCAAGATTCTCTTGCATCAGATCCTTATTACTCAAGAGCCAAAAATTGATGATATTACCCAGAAGAATGACACTAAGGAAGAGGCTTTGGCTAGGTAGAAAGACTTTATGCCTAAAGATATCCATAATGATACTAATCGTCCCTAGGATAGCATTTTTGATGAGGTTAATGAGAAAACAAATATTAGTGGGGGGCTTATTATTCTTAACAAAGCCAAATTAAAGGTGGAAATGACTATTTAGCTAGATACTTGGCTCTACAAAAAAAATAATGGCCCTAAAGAAAATTGTAAAAGATATGTAGAAGAATCTAGCTAATGAAAAATCTAAAAGGACCGAGCTAGAGAGAAAAGTTGGGAATATTTCTAAAAATTTGATAAACTATGAAACTCGGCTGAGGCAACTGGTCAAGGATAGTAGCCAGTATTTGAACATGACTACTTCTAGTCTTTGTGTAGTTGTGGCTATCATTAGGAGGAGAATGAGGAAATCATTTTCCCTATGCCTATCCAGATAACTAGTGGACCAAGTAGAAGGACTAGGTTGAGTATAAAAAGGGCCATTGAAGATGCTCATGTCTCAATTGTTGAAGGTCTCCTTTAGGAGGTTGTTGATACTACCAAGGACTTGACTAAGGTTGTGGAGGAGCTCGAGTAATTTCCTACTTTTTTGTTGTAGGTTCTGGTTGATCTCATTATCTGGTTATGGCTCTATTTGTTGGTTATTTCTTCTATTTTTCCTTTTCCATCTTTATTATGTGTATTTTCTACTATTTAGGTTCTAGGTCTTTGTAAAACATGGGTTTGGGGTTTTTGTTGATACTGTAGGTTCTAGATCCTTGTAAAACCTGGTGGACTCTTTATTGGATATCTTTTTTTTTTTTTTTGTATGGGGTCTCAAATCCCCTCAACACCTCTTTTTACCATAATCCAAAACTTATGCCCTTGCATAGTTTTCATATTCATTCATTCATTTAGGAATTAGGAGTGAATATTCATTTTGTCTCTTGTTGTACCATTGTGATCTTTGTCTCTATAGTGGTCTTTTTTAGTAGAGAAGGAAGAGAAGCAAAAGGAAAAGGAAGGGTCTTATATACACAGTGTAGTACAAGTGGTTTACATATAACCACATTAGTGGTTATCAAGAGCAGCAAGAGGCTAGTTCAGTTAGTAGTAGTTGTAGTAATAGTACTAGTACTAACTATACCATAGTACTAACACTCTTTTGTAGTATGAATTATAGAAAAATTATATCATTAAGTGATTAGATCATTTATTTTATTTCATCTTTTTGTTTTTTAAACATTGATGTTCAAACATGTGTCAATGCAAAAGCTTAGTTATAATCGTATCATGGATTTGGGAGCATTGATGTAGAAATTCATGTCATTGTAAAAACTCATGCACAATCGAATCTAGAAATAACATAGCTCAATGCTATTTTTGTGGAAATATGTTTTGACTATTTGATTAGTTCACACATTATATTTTTGTGTTTTCTTATCAAATCATATCATTTATTTCATCTTGTAAAGATGTGTCAATACAAAAGTTCAAACAATTATGTCAATGTAAGAAAACTACAACAAAATTCTTCAACATTATGTCAATAAGTGATCAATTCATGTGTCCTATTTCATCTTATAAACACATGTCAATTTACACACAACTATGTTGATGTCAAAATTTAGGATCAATATTCTTTAGCATAATGAATTATGGAAATCTCATTCCATTAAGTGATCAAATCATATGTTTTATTCCATCTTGCTATTTTTGAAATATTGATGTACAAACATGTCAATGGGAAAGTTCATTCACAATTGTATCATGTGTTTGGAAGAATTGATGCAAAAATTTAGGCACAATCCAATCTATAAATAGCATCACTCAATTCTATGGTTTGCGGAAATTAGTTATCATTAATTGAACAATTCACTTTTTTGCTAGCTTCTTTTTCAAAGATTCAGGAAAAATCTCACAGCAATACAAAAGTTCTCAAATAGTTGAATTATGTATTTGGAAACATTGATGGAAAATCTCACCTCAACATAGAAACTTACACCAAATCTAATCTAAACATAACAACATTCAACATTATATATTGTAGATATCTGAAAGATTAGTTTTTACAATTTTCTCCATCTAATCTCACAGTTTTTTACATTTCTTGTATTTTCTAGATTTTCATGGACTAATTTTTGATGTATTAAATTATGACGCAAGGCTTGACTAGTGTGGGGAAGTTATAGGCTTTGTTGGATAAAATATTTAAGGGACATTCCCTATCATATATATCTAGAACATTATACTATACATGAGTTTGCATTGAAATATTAGATTTTTATCACTTTATCACTTTCCAAAATACTTTGACAAAGAGAGAATTGTGAGAAACTTCTATATTTAGGAAAGAAAACATTATTCCAACAAAATGAGTATTCTTAGTGAGGTAAGGATTGGTTATGATCTCTACTACAAATTGCTTTATCCCTTCTTAACTAAATAAAGACCCAATTTAGAAGGATTCCAAAAGATTTCATCAAGATTACCATTGATAAATACACACATTTTAGAAAGGAAATTATTTGAAACCTATTTTTATTTTGGTTAATAATGATTAATGAGAAGTCCTTCATAACACTTTTCCTATAAATTTCTTCAGTGGTATCTATAAAGTCAATCAATCTCAAACTCCAACCTTGGGAAATAATAGGTATTGTTGACTACAACACTTCTATTTCTCTTATTGGGATATGCCCACTCCATGTGTCATCCTAAAGGATGACATTTTCACCATTATGAACTTGCCAAGAAAGATAATTTGTTATAACATTCCTAGAGGACATGACCCAATTTTGAATTCCAAAAATGACAAAAAATCATATACCCAAGAACATTTAGTTCATGTTTGCTAAATGCTAAGTGTACCAAATAAATAACTTAAGGTTTTCAATACTAAGATACTAACTAGATAAGGATGTATGCATTTAGACAGTGTGTACAAAATAATAGGTTTTCATAAAAAAGGTTAGTAGCTATCTATTATGAAATGATAGTTTATAGTAGGTAGATAGTGATTATCACAATTTCAAAACATTATTGTCAAAATTTTTATTGTGGCCCCCTAAAGAATGTGACTGTAATACCTATTAAATTTTGATTATGTTATAACATATGCCCCCACCTATTATTTACATTCATTCATTCATTTAGGATTGAGGAGTGAGTATTCATTTTGTCTCTTGTTTTGTGCTTGTGATCTATGTCTCTATAGTTATTTTTTTAGTGGAGAAGGAAGAAAGGAAAAAGGAAAGGAAGGGTCTTGTGTATATAGTGTAGTAAGAGTGGCTTATAGACAACCACATTAGTGGCTAGTAGGAGTAGTAGGAGGCTAGGTTAGTTAGTATTAGTCAGAGTAGTAGTAACATTACTAACTATACCATACTATACTATGCATGATCATGATGGGCATGAACAGTCCTAAGCCTAGTAATTTTCTATGATCATAGTATAGTGTATGCATAGCATACTATACCATAAATAGACTATACTATGTTCATAAACAATAACTAGGCCTAGTCCTTTTCATGCCCATCATATGATCCATGAGAAAAAATGACTAAGGTTGAAAATATAAAATATTTCATCATTATTATCCATGATATGTCATTTTCTCTTGTCAAGCTTACTCCTCATCATGATGGATTTCCAATTACATGATCATGATGAGCATGAACAAGCCTAGGCCTAGCTATATTTTATGATCATAGTATAGTCTCTGTACATTGTAGTATGGTATAGTTAGTACTTTTACTACCAGTATGGTATGGTTAGTACTAGTACTATGACATAGCTCTGAAGTGACAAATAAAAGAAAAACTTACAATGTTTTCATTACAAACAAGAAAATCAACGAAGTGAGTAGGTACAAATCTAGGAGCTTCATTGTTAACTCATATAACTAGTGCCAATTCAATAATAAGAGGCTGGAAAATATATAAGTGGTTGTAATTACTAATTTTGTGCATAATTCAAGACAAGACCTTCAAGAATTTAGTAATACATAACTTTTTGATGATAAATTGTTTTTCATTTTTTTCTAATTGAATAATATAAGAAGTACATGGGAGCATTTTTATTGCTCCACAACACAAGTAGATCAAACAAAAATTTATACATCACTAAAACTTGATGATGTTTACTCACAAAGAGTGATGCAAGTTGAAGCCAATATGCCAAACCATACTTCACCTCTTTTGAACTTGTACAACTATGACCTAGACAATAGTGCTTAGAACTAGTTGCATAGAATGAGAAAAGAGAAAATTGTGAATTCCATATCCAACAAATTGAAGCCTAGATGTACTTGTGCTACAAAATTAGAAATAATTGTGTAGAGGCTACCAAAAAAAAAAAGGTTTTTGTGTGTGTGGATATGTGTGTGTATATATACATATATAATGTAAATATGAAATTTATACTATCTCATTTTAAACGTGATTTGGAACTTGGTGAACTAGTGACCTCCATCTTTCATGCATGCATGACCTCCTATATAACCAAAAAATAAATCATTAATACACTCAAGAATAGGAATGCCCAAAATAAAATAGGAATTGTTATCTGTTATAATGAAATTGCTAACATTTTAGATACATTTTAGACCCTAGATAAGGAATAACCTTATTGAGCTTCACATTATTTTGAGAATATTTAAATATCCTCTACTAAATAGGGCCAACCATGTGAAGGTAGAAGCTCATTCCCCCCCCCACTCTCCACCCAACATAACTCTAAATTCCTCTTTAACATCTAACATCATACATTCTTTCTTTCATACATTAATAAAAACATAAGATTCATTAACACTGATTAACATTCAAGAATCATCAATATTGATTAACACAGTACATAATTCATGAAAATTCATTAGCACATAATTAAATTCATTGACACACAAAAATCAATCATTATCAATTAAGTTGCATAAGTTAAAAATCATTTCTTTTTCTTCTTTGATATTTTTTATGACTGCCTAAAGTCTCAAAGAGGAACATCCACATCATTAAATTCATTTCCCTCCTCTGTAGTTCTTTCTAGTCTTGCTCATGATCTCATTGTGCATTCCTAGTCCTTTTCTCATGATGCAAGGGGGTGTTGGAATTCTTTAGAATAATTGAGAGGGGGGTGAATTAGTTATCCAAGGTCCAGATCTATAATTAAATTTTTTCACAACTTAGTGAACCCATATCCATAAAACATTTTCATCATGCATGCATCCATTAGATCATACAATCACTTAAACTTGTAGGTTATTGTCAAATCAACTTTGCAAAAATATAAGCATGAAACATAATAGATTCAACAACACATTTGACATGATGATTTAATATGGAAACCAATTTGAAAAAAATCACCAGTAACATGCTACTCATTCTCACTCTTCTAAAGTGATGTCCTGTGAAATGCCAACCCTATTAAAGGTTATAATGCACACTATTAAATGTGACTTGGTTAAAGGATTCCAATCACCCTATTAGGAGTGAGTCTTGTTAGAGGACTTTAGATTATTCACTTAGAATGTCACCCAGTTAAAGGATTTACAAATGACTATTAGGTCAACCTTAATCCAAAGGATTTAACCTAGACTAGTGTTTTGATTAGAAAGTAATAGTAAGGCTTGATTTGATAACAACTTACAACACACTTATAGATTATAGATCTCTATTTTAGTTCTCTATTCTACTTGGCTTTCACACACTTCATCTCAGATAGCTTTTTCACCCTTCAAGCATCCATACCCTTAAGCTTCTTGTTTTTCTTGCCAATAGAAATCTCTTCTCTTAGGTCATTGAATGAAGCAATACCCTAGACTCCTTGTCTTCCTTAGGTTCTCACACATGACAACCTTTGCTTCTAACCATCCATCTCTATAAATATAAATTTAAGATATTTTTCCATTGATCCTTCATCATCTATTTTAGGGTTAGGTTGTATTAGGTAGGATTCAATGAATCTACCCATCATTTCATTTTATTCCCTTCTAGAAAATTCTCCTTCATTCCTCTTTGAATTCACCTCAAAATGGTTCATCTTGAATTTTATACCACTAGCTCATCAAGCTTATCTTCCAAACAGCTCACAAAATCTAAGAAATCAAATTTGTTGACTCAAATTCATTGAATTTACAATATTTCTCATAATGCTAACACTCGACATTAATTTGGTTTTGATGCTTGACACATAGTACATTTCTCTGCATCCACTATCAAAACATTTTGCATGAACTTTAATAGTGTGACATCAACTAAAATTTATTTGGCTTACACTAAAATTGGCTTTGCTCATCTCCAACTAATTTTCTACTTGTCTTACACTAACTTTACTCAGTATCTATTGTATAGATTGTTAAGCTTGGTAGGCACAATTTTTTTAACTTGTTCTTCTAAACTTAATCTAAGTACCCATACTTTGCAACCTTAAGTAGATTATCAATGCACAATAATATCACTGTCTTAACTAATCCTTGCACTCATTTTCTATATCATAACTCAACTTTTCCTCTAGGTGGTATTGTTAACTCATTTGATCTAACCCTCTTCTTCAATCAAACAAATTATAGTACTCAAATTAGGTTTGACATTAGTGACAAAACAATGATTAAAACACATTATCATACTTGTATCAATCTATTTTAAACAATCGCCCTCTTTGGTATTGATGGAAAACCAAACTTAATTAGTACAACCAAAAAATACCAAAAAGAAAATAATTCTCTGTATTGAAATCTCTCCCTCTATCAGAAAATTTCATCTTCTAAATAGTCATAAAATTTTGTTTTGATCAACAGACAATCAATCAACTCATCCTTGTGACTCCCTCTAGATCATTTCTTATATCTTCTTTGACATTAACTCCCTCTTACTAGGTATTCCATGTTTCTTCTATGCTTTCTTTCATCTCCCTCTTTGACAACAATGCCAAAGACTTGTCATCGTAATATGCAAATATGAAATTTTTTAGTTTCTCCCTTTGTCACCTGGCTTGTGACTAATTTATAATTCCAACCCTTTGATTAGTTTAGGAAGCTCCTAATGTAAGATCCACTGTATCATTGTGTAACATATGTAAATCAACTTGTTTGATGCAAGGAAGTTCTCATGCTTCTTAGATAGCCTTTGATAGGGGTATCACCCCTAGTTTACCTCTTAGATACTCATGAACATCCTTAGGTAATTAATTTGTGAAGATATCAGATATTTTCTCTTTTGTATTAACATATTCCATCTTCACTTCTTTATCTTTAACTAACTCTCTCAAGTAATGATACTTCATTGGAATATGCTTAGTATTTTTATGCATTACATGATTCTTTAATATATTTATAGCACTTGTATTGTCATAACAAAGTATCATAGGTTCAATGGTTTCCTCCTTCATACCTTTGAGTAGTTCTTTGACCCATACAATATTTGTACAATTTATTGTAGTAGCAACATATTCAACTTCATCAATAGATTGAGATATACAATTTTGTTTCTTGCTATTCCATGTTGTACACTCGAAAGTGTCCCACTCTAAACCATTCTATCCAAACGATTCCATGAGTTTGGAATGCTTGGATGCTAGCTTAGAGCTCCCTATCCACGGAGTGCAAGAGAGTGTATTTCAAGTTCAAGGGCTCTTAGATGAGCCTTAGAGATACTCTTCTTTCTAGTAAACCATGCAATGGGAGGTTCCAAAGACAAGATGCAAGAATGCAAATGTCCCAAGGAGTTCCTCAAGAATGCAATGCAAATGAAGATTAAGCTAGAATGAGATGCAAAGTGGAGCTATGCTAAAACATGTATGAGAGTGTTACAATACCATTATTAAGCTATGTGAGATAGATTATTGCAAAATAGAAGCTAAAATAACATGCAACATGAATCTAAGCTAAAATGCTATGGTATGAGAGAATGTAGACAAGAAATAGAAGTTCTCCACAAAGCTCCAAAGAAATCTGTTAGAAAACCTACAGCATAACAATATTCAAAATGAGGATGGATTAAGGGGGAAAGCTCTCTCCCTTTTAAAGTCATACAAATGATAGAGATCAAGATGAAGATGGTGGATGATCAACGGTGGAATTTGAAAAAGAGGAGTGATCCATGTACACACACAAGGCAACCAATAGAATATAAGTTGACTTGTCATATAAGACAAAAGTCACAAAGCCTTTTCTTTTAATTGAAAAATATAAAAAAGACTTTATGTGTGCACTTTAAGTGGGTTAGAAGAATGGGGTGTTTTATTTAATTAAAAGGGGACATGTTCTTTTAATCAAATAATGAACTTAGGATGGCATGGTCAAACTATAGGTTATAATCAAATAAATTGATTATTAGCAATTTGGTCTAGGTAAATGATTAAATTAAATTAGCCAAAATGTTAAGAAGGGGACTAATAGTCTATATGACCATTTTTAGGTGATTACATTTGCCCCTCTTTGACTAATGTGTGATCAATCTAGGAATACATTATGTCGAAGAAAATAGAAAGCCAAGTAGGCGGTGATAGATATAGATATCTGATTTTGAAGAATGAAATGTAGAAAAAGATAGCAAGTCCTAAATATACAACCTGATAGTGGTAGTACTGAACAATAAGAAAAAATGATGTCAGAATTTAAGAAGAATGCTAACACTTAGCAAAGTAGATAGATCGAGAACAAGTGAGAAGATAAAAAAAATGCTCCTAAGAAATAGATAGTTGTAGTAATCAGTGATAGAGTATTTCTACCCCCTCGGGATCGAAATTGAAATGAGGTAAGGGGATGCAAAAATTGGCTAGACATGAGAAAATTAGAATATAGCAATGTCCAAGATGACAGATAGATGATTAGAACCCAAGAATGACTATAAAAAAATTGATAAAATGCGTCAGTTTGACTAGAGTTGACCTTGAAGGATATAGCATAAAAATTAGGTCAAAACGAGTAGAAAGGTGATTTTAGACATGAAACAGTGAATTGAAGTAGATATGAAGTATGGAAATGATGAAGACATGAAGAAATGAAGATGTCCCAGTGATGATTCAGAGATTAGACCTCAAAAGGTTAGCTAACTGCTCAAAAGAAAGTAAAATTTTAAAAGACAATTTTGACCATCAAGATGAACTCGAATTTGGATTTCGATCCCAAAAATGAATCTAGGATGTTGAAATTATTTAAGAGGTCAAAACTTTATATAATGTGATGATAAGATAGAAAAGAGATGAAGTGAAAGATTAAGAAGGTGAAAAGACATGGACAAGAAGAAAATAAAGAAATATATGAAAGGAGTTAGCTGATATGTCCACAAAAAGATGAAGAGAGAGCTCTCCCCATATGAAAGAATGCAAGACTAAGCTAGAAAATGAACCTAAAATGCAAGCTAATATGAAAAGTGGTTTAACAACAAGAAGTGTATAGCATTTAGACTCTTAATTTCATCATTGAGCATTTATTAGGACCATCATGAGATCATACAACCATCACTAGTATAACTATGGGGATATGAATATGATTGATATTACATAGGTATGTGGAAATCCAATCTAAGCATCAGAGACATGTAAGTCAAGATAACTACGTGATTATATTTCCTAAGTTTAATTTAGCAAGATTAACCTATATCAAGGCATAAGTGCCAAGATAACCCTGAGTGAGGCCTTGCAAAACAGTCAAGGATGATACATTTGTAAGTCAACATGTTGAATAGGACAAGCAAAAATGCTTACAACACTATAGAAAAAAAAGTATACCCACAAGCAGAAATCAAGAAAATATGTCCCATGCCTCCAGTCTTCTAGTCAATGACATCCTTGAAAGACTATTAGGGAGCGAACACATGGCAAAGAAATCATCATAGACAGCACACAAAGTAGATAAAGATCAACATAGCTTAGTTTTTTAAGTGTTAAAGTGCATGTGTGTAAGTCACTTGGCCATTTTTTCAAGACTTGATTCTGATAGTGAGAAATATTGCGACATTGAAGACCATAGGTAAACTATCTGAAAAGTGTTGAAAAACACTTGATGTCAAGGTGGGGGAAGTGTTGAGAAACACTATTTTGTGAGTTGTCAAAGAAACCCTAATGCACAAGAATACCTCAATAGGCTAAGCAGTTGTGCCCCCAAGATGAGGACAAGAAACAATTCCAAGCCAGGAAATGTGTAGCAAAATAGGTGATTGAGACTGATAGACAGAGGTGCAAGGGTCTCAAGTAGCACCTGTTTCCAGATTTTCACCACTTGACAGATTTTTTCAAGACTGTTTTCAATTTTTTTGTATTTTTGAATTTTTGAATTTTTTTGGTGATACATCAAAGTTCCTATTGCTAGGTTTTCACTAAGATGATTAGTTTTTCAGGACATTTTCTGATTTTTAGGATTTTTTCAGCATCATATATGATTTTTTAGATTTTTTAGAATAATTTAGAGATCACTAGTTCTCAAGCAAGATCACATCATTTTCTCCCAATGTCTAGCAAGGTGTAGGACATGAATGAGCATAAAGTTGGTGGATAGACAAAGATGGATAAGAAAGGAGTATGAAGCAAGTGAAAGTGATCCTCAAGGATGCACTCCTCAAGAGGTGAAATAGTCATATGAAGCATGTTTTGGATAAGCAATGGAAGTAATGAGAAAGATAGCATGTAGAATAAGCAGTGAAGCCAACAAGTGAGATAGCATGAAGCATGTAGTCCAAAAGAATAGACATGTCAAGAGACCTAAGAACCATTTTTATTTATCATGATCAAGACCAAGGGGTCAACTAGATAGTATAGCAATGGGATAGAGCAATAAGAATAAAGCTCAAGATAGAGGCTATGAGTGAATGGAAGAGCACAATAGAAATTCTCATGGATAAGATAGCCAATATGCAAAGATAGCTCAACATTGTCAAGATCAAAGAGAGAAGAAGGGATAGATGGATGATGGAAGAATTATGCATGATGCTTGTTTGCCAAGTTTTCATCATGGTACTTATCTAAGGTGCCACAAGAAGTAGTTTTCACCATAGGATAAATTTATTTCTCTTTACTTTTGCTACCAAGGTGCCACAAGATGTGGTTTTCACTAAGGCACATTTTCATTTTTTTCATTTTTTCTATTTTTTCTTCTTCTTTTTTTTGAATTTTTAGAAAGAGCTAAAGCTGTTTGAATGCAGATAATGCTCCTATAGAAAAGATAAGTCATGATAAGCCAAGACAGTAGAAAGGTATGCTCAAAGATGTTGATAGGGTGATGAAAGAGAAATGGTAGTAGGAAGAGTATATGGAGGATAAGAGTTCATGTATAGAAAGTAAGTGTAAGCTTTAGAGGATTTCATGAGGGTAGCTAAAATATTGGACAAGATCAACATTGACACACACCTTGAAGGGTATTGGAATGATGGAGGAATCATGGATGAAGTAGCTTGAGGTTTAGATCTATAAGGTGGTAGAAGAGATTTGGAAAAAAGTGGAGTGGAAGGATTTGGAATATTTTTAGGAAGATTTTTGGAAGAAGATGGAATGGAAGCCTTTGGAAGCTTGAATGTCAACTTTGAAGTATTTTCAATATTCAAGTCTTTTAAAAGAGACTTGGGAATCCACATAGCTTTAGGTTTTCGTCATTCTTTGGGTGCTTGAGAGTGCATTTCTTCAATGATGGATTTAGGAACCCACATTTTCTTTGATTTAGCTCTCTTAATAGTGGACCTTTGTAGTCTCTTTTGTGCATTTTCCTTCTTAGCATTCACATGTCGATTAGATGGGACATAGTGATCTTCATTTTTCAATGGATTCTTATGTTTATTCTCACTTCCAAAGGAATTGGGATTTGTGGATGAATAAGGATGATATGACTGGTTTAGATGTATAGATGGGTGAAAAGTCATCAAGGATGAGTGTCTTTGTTGATCTTGAGGTATTATAGGAGAGCTAGGGAATGAACTATGAGTGAATGTAGGAGATGGAGGAACATAAGGCCCCAATATGGATGGAAGGTTTGAATGCTTTAGCTTAGATGGATAAGGACCAAGGATAGATTTAGGAGATGCAAAGGGATAGTGGGAAGGGATATCAACATATTTAGAGTGAGCAACATGGTCAAAGCCATCAATAGACTCATGAGTACCTTTGATAGGAAACACATTTTTAATAGAAGCACTTGAAGCTTGAGCACAGTTTTGAAGTGGATGTGGAGAAGTAGAATATTAGGGGATGCTTTGATCTTGACAAGTAGCTTTGGATAGCATATGAAGAGAACTTTTCTCATAATTTTCAGTAAGCTCAAGGGAGATAATGGAAGTGTTATCTTCATCATACTTAGGAGGTGGACAAGATATAGGATATGGAGGGAAAAAATCTTGAAAGAGATAAAAGGGTGCTTCATCTTGATCTTTCTTGAAATTTATAGCTTTGTCTTTTTGAGAGTCCTCTTGACATGGACCCACTTCTAAGGACAAGGGAGAATGAAGAGTGAATGGAGTAGTGTTTGGATTAGGCATAGCAGTGCATGAAGGTTGAGGATGTTTAGGATTAGTAGCATGGAAAAGGTTTGCAGCCAAGTGAAGGTTAGCTTGAGTTTCTTTTAGAGGTAGCCCTTGAGGATACACGTAGTCAATGTGGAAAGAATTAGGTTCTTTATTTGATGGAGGCATGTTGGAAAGCTTTGAAGTGTTGGGAGATGCATGAGTGTTGGAAGAAGTGGAGGTATCAAGGAAACCATCACTAGACATAGGTTCATTAATATGATCTTTCTCAAGAAAAGTATCCTCATCACATGAATCACTAGAGGTATCAATAATTCCATTATCAATAAGATCTTGGATTTCATGTTTTAGCTCAATGCAATCCAAAGTAATATGCTCATTATGTTGATGATAAGCACAATAGATATACAAGAATGGGTTTCCATATGAGCTAGACTTAGGTAACATGATGATCTTATTGCCAAGAAGTTTTTGCAAAGTGTCATCATAAGAATCTTCCAAGGGAGCAAAAGTTCTATTAGAAGTATGTCTAGAGTCCTTTTCTTGTTTCTCAAGTGAATGGTATGCATCCATGTCTTCATCATTATCTTGGTCAAAGATAGGTCCATCATGAAATTTTAGCATAGGCTCAAAGGAGGTATCACTTTCTTGTTCTCTAAAGAGGTTTTTTGATCTAGAAGATGAAGACATTTGATGTCTTGAAGTAGAGCATGTAGACCTAGAAGAAGAGGATGACCTTAAAGAAGGTGACTCACATGCATGTAAAGACCTTAAGGAAAATTCATGTAATGATGCAATCTTCTCCTCTAACCTTTTCTTAAGTTTAGACTTCATTTCTGTCATGCGCTTAGAGAGATGAAGGTAAGAAAGATCATTTGTCTCTTCTAGTTCTTTGTATTGCGCATATAGATCTTGAAACTCTTTAGTGACATGGAGGATATCATGATCATTTAGATTTGGTTGAAGTTTGGTAGCACAAGGTTTAGATCCCATAGTTTTAGATGCAAAGCCAAGCATAAAAGAGCCTAGAAGATAACTTGATGTTGAAACTATAGGAGGTAGAGTGTTTACTTTCCAAGATAGTAGAGAGAGATTAAAGTGACTTGTCAAAAAATATGTCCAAGAAACTTACGACATGAATGACTCAAGTCAATAGCTAGGCAAGATGCCCAAATAGCCAAATAGATAGGGCAAGCAGGGTGACAAGTGAACAACTCTCCAACCCAAGAGTGTAGTCAAGAAATCAAGGCAACCATTTCAGCAAAAATATAACTAGCAAGTAGACATAGACCATGAAGACAAGAAAACCAAGAGCATTAAGACCAAAGAGCCACTTTAAGCATGTTTAAGCACTAGAGACATAAAAAATCACAACCAAATGATGAAATCCCCCTTAGTAAGTAACACAAGAAAATGTTTGCACTTGACATTTTGACTTGGTTGACAAAGTTTGACAATAATTGATAGCATAGAAAATTTGATGTTCAAAAGAAATTTCTTTCCAAGCAAGATAGTGACACATGGAGTATTCTTCAAACAATCAAGCAAGGGACAAAGCGACCTTGCATGATACAAGCATATCTGAGGTCTCAAAAGAATTCCCAAGAATTATCATCATGTGTATGTTCAAAAGATTTTCACAGGTATACCACATTCGAGAACACATCAAGCAATATCTACCTAAAGGACATGGTTCATTACTCAACAACTTGGCCCATGCTTGATGCTCCTTTGCCTCACACCAAGTGGTTTCACACAAGAGATATTGGCTTTGTCATGGAAATTCTATAAGCATAACCAAGGGAACACAGATGGTGAGTGTAAAATCTTGGGGTGATCTGGGTAGTCCACTAGGATCGATCCTTGCACCAAGAAGTTGAGCAGCTAAAAAAGGTAGTTACTAACTTATGGTGTTTAGATAGGGCTTCCGTTCATAGTGTTACTCTTGCTCCCAATTATGGGACACCTCACCTTGCAATGAGTAACCGATCTCGCGATCACAAGAGTACCTTAAGCATTCTTTCCTAGTGATCTCCCTATGGTCGAAATCCCATAAGCGATCACACTAGGCGAAGATAAAAACTACGTCTACCAAGGTTTTGTGTCTTTGATAGCCTTGAGTTTATAGTGGGTTGGAAGAGCTAGGTAATCATCTTGTCTCCACTTGGGTCATTTCTCTCAGGTTGTCCGAGAGCAGGCCCTCTAAAGGATTCTAACTACACAAAATGGATCAACTTTCAGAAGTCAAGATTTCTGGTTCACCACAAGGGTGAGGAGCATACTCTCCTATTCTAATCATTTTCTCTCAAACACATCAGAAAGATTTAGTTACCCCATGCTTTTGAAACCAAATGGCAAGTCAAGATTTCTGATTCACCACAAGGGTGAAGAGCATACTCTCTTATCACCAAAAGATCCCAATTGTAAGTTTTAATGTGCCTAAAAATAAAAAACTAGTATGTGCCGCACATGTAAAAGTAAAGAAAAAAAAAAATTGGGTTTTTATGCATTGGGCAGCCTTGCAAACAATCGTTAGTAGCCCTTGTGCATTTGAAGCTTTGACATGCATTCTTTTTATGCAATGTTTCAATTTTTTTCACAAGGATGGCAACCTGCAATCACAACTTGTTAGCACCACAAGTTAGTGTGAAATAACATAAAATAATGCAATAAAAAGTGGTTATTTTCCTCAAATATCCAAATTATCTTCCAACCAAGTGCATGCAAAGAAAGTGCAAGTTAATCACAAATGCTCTCATTTTTACTCTTTGCTTTTGATCTAGTCAACAAGATTAGACTTTTTTTGAAATGATTTTGGATCCAAAAATAGAAATGAAAAGAAGAGACCCCTACTAGAAATTAGAGAGATTTTCAAAAATGTAAAAAATTCAAAAAAATCTCTTCATTTGTGCCCTAGAGACTTATTTTGTCAAAACAGGCCCGATTTATCAAATTGAGTTTTTGATCCCTAATATGACCTCAAAAGTCAAAACACAAAGATAATATCCCTCTTAGAATTCAAAAAAATTTCTGAAAATGTAAGTTTTTCCAAAAAATACGCTGATTTGTGATCAGAAATGACTTTTTATGAAAAATAAAGAAAAAATCATAACTCTCGAAAATCACATCAAAATTATTTAAAAATTGTATTGAGACATTTTGAACATATACCAAACCTGAAAAAGAAAATTCAGAACCAAACTCCAAGTGGTTTAAAAGATATGATCAAATCTTTAAACCAACTAGATTTTTGGCCTTCAAACCAATCTACTTATGGGTTGGCCTTAAAACTCAAATGATAATTCTACAAAAGCATTTGATTAGATCCAATATGCTACTGTAAAAAATCAAAGATGAAAAATAAAAGCAAATGGAGCTAAAAATTTGATTCAAGCCCCACGGTGGGCGCCAAAAATGTACACTTGATTTGTGTCACACTCTAAACCCTTCTATTCAAATGATTCCATGAGTTTGGAATGCTTGGATGTTGGCTTAGAGCTCCCTATCCATGAAGTGCAAGAGAGTGTATTTCAAGTTCAAGGGCTCTCAGATGAGCCTTAGAGATACTCTTCTTGCTAGTAAACCATGCAATGGGAGGTTCCAAAGACAAGATGCAAGAATGCAAATGTCCCAAGGAGTTCCTCAAGAATGCAATGCAAATGAAGATTAAGCTAAAATGAGATGCAAAGTGGAGCTATGCTAAAACATGTATGAGAGTGTTACAATACCATTATTAAGCTATGTGAGATAGATTATTGCAAAATAGAAGCTAAACTAATATGCAACATGAATCTAAGCTAAAATGCTATGGTATGAGAGAATGTAGACAAGAAATATAAGTTCTCCACAAAGCTCCAAAGAAACCTGTTAGAAAACTTGCAGCATAACAATATTCAAAATGAGGATGGATTGAGGGAGAAAGCTCTCTCCCTTTTAAAGTCATACGAATGGTAGAGATCAAGATGAAGATGGTGGATGATCAACAGTAGAATTTGAAAAAGAGGAGTGATCCATGTGCACACACAAGGCAACCAATAGAATATAAGTTGACTTGTCATATAAGAAAAAAGTCACAAAGCCTTTTCTTTTAATTTCAAAATAGAAAAAAGACTTTATGTGTGCACTTTAAGTGGGTTAGAAGAATGGGGTGTTTTATTTAATTAAAAGGGGACATGTTCTTTTAATCAAATAATGAATTTAGGATGGCATGGTCAAACTATAGGTTATAATCAAATAAATTGATTATTAGCAATTTGGTCTAGGTAAATGATTAAATTAAATTAGCCAAAATGTTGAGAAGGGGGCTAATAGTCTATATGACCATTTTTAGCTAATTACACATATATGTAACTAGCCTTTTGCTTAAGAAAAATGCTCCTCCACTAGTTCTCTGTCTATCATCAATATTTATAACCCAATCAACATCAATGTAGACTCTTAATTCAAATTTCTTATTCTTCTTGTAGTATATACCATAGTCTTTTGTTCTTTTTAGATATCTCATTATTCTCTTAACAACCATCAAATGATTCTCTTTGGAATTAGTAGGGAATCTTGCAACTATCCCAATAGATAATGTAATATCATGTTTGTTGTGTACTACATATTATAATTTTCCAATCATAGACTTGTACAATGTTTGATTCACCTCAGTTTAATCATCATTCTTTGACAATTTATGTCTTATCACCATAGGTGTGCTTACTGGCTTGGAATATTCCAATCCAAAAGTTTTCAATGTCTCCTTTACATACTTTGATTGAGTGATGTATATATAATATTTCATCTAATGTACTTGCAAACCCACAAAGAACTTGTTCTCTCTAAACATAGAAATTTTGAATCCTTTCTTCATTTCACTTGCAAAAGATTTACATAAAGTATCTTGACCTCCAAATATGATATCATCAACAAAAATTTTAGATAGTAAAATACCTTTACCTTTTTCTATCTTCAAGTACAAATTATTGTTATCATTAGTCCTCTCAAATCTAATCTTCACAATATAATTATGAATAATTTCATACCATGCTCTTAGTGCTTGCTTCAAACCATATAAAGCTTTGTGTAGTCTACATACCATATTTTTATTGTTAGCATCAACATTTCCTTCTAGTTATTCTATATAAACCTCTTACTCCAATATACTATTTAGAAATGTAGACTGAATAGAAATGTAGACTGAATATCTATTTGATAAACTTTGAAACCTTTGTATGCAGAGTAAGGAAGAAAAGTTCTTACTTCTTCCAATCTTGCAATAAGAGAAAATTTTTCTCCATAGTTTATCCCTTCTTGTGCATATCCTTTACAAACTAATCTTTCCTTGTTCCTTTTGACTTCACCATTTTCATCTAACTTTTTTCTATACACCCACTTGGTTCCAATCACATTTTTATCTTTTGGTCTAAGAACTAGAGTACATGTCTTATTTTTTTTATTTTGTTCAATCTCTTCTTTCATGGCTTTACTCTACTCCATATCTTTTAAGGAATCTTTCACTATTTTAGGTTCATACATGCTAAGAAAACATGTATCATTTCTCAACTTTTTCCTTGTCATTGGTCTAGCATCTTTATCTCCAATGATTTGTGCAGCAATGTGATGTCTCTTAACATACTTAGACAATCTTGGTTTTTCTCTATTTTCCTCATTTGGTCTCTCAACTTCTAAATCACTATGTACATCTCTATTAGGTTGTTCAATGTCTCTTTCATGTATACTAATTTTAGAATCATAATGTGTCTTAACTTCATTTTTTAACTTGACACCTAAATGTAGCTCAATTCCTAAATGCAACTTAACATTCATAGTATGTGACTTTGTAGTCACTAAAACTTTTTGTTGATTTGCAACTTGATTTACAACATTTTCATTAGTAAGCATACCTTCATAAAAGTATACAATTTTTTTTTGTTCTTTTGGTTCTTTCATAGGTTCAGCCTCATGTACTTCTATATATTCATTAAATTTCATATTTGCACTTTCCACAACTTTGTTAGTGTTAGTATTTAAACACTTATAAGCTTTACTTCCTATGGAATAACCAAAGAATATACCTTCTTCACTTTTTTCATCTAATTTACCATTTCTAAAATACTTGAGAATATAACACTTGCTTCCAAATACCTTAAAATATTTTACATTGGTTGAGTATCCATACCATAGTTCAAAAGGTGTTGAATGAGTACCTTTCTTGACTTGTGTACAATTCAAGGTATAGATAGTTGTACTTATAGCTTCTCTCCAATATTTCAAAGCAACATTTTCCTCCATCATGAGTGTCCTAGCATAGTTCATTATAGATCTATTTCTCCTTTTAACAATTCCATTTTGTGGAGGGGTCCTAGGAGTAGATGTCTATCTTTTGACTCCTTTGTCCTTACAAAACATCTCAAACTCATTTTATGTAAATTCTCCTCCTCTATCAGATCTCAAGCATTTTAGACTTTTACCTATTTCCTTCTCAACTCTTGTTAAGTACCACTTAAACATTTAAAAAGCATCATATTTCTATTTCAAAAACATAATGGTCATCATTATAGAATAATCAATAACAAATAGCATAATTTACTTATCTCTTTTGTATCTTTTCTCATCAATTGGTCCACACAAGTTAGTATGAGAAATCTCTAATATTTCTTTAGAGGTATAGGCCTTACTCTTAAAACTTGACTTTGTCATTTTTCCTAACATTGTTTGCAAATTATGTTGTTGAGTTTCTTCAACTTAGGAAAACCTTTGACTCTTCTCATGTTACTAATAGTAACCAAGTTATCAAAATTAACATGACATAAGCTCTTCTGCCACAACTTGACATCATGAAATTCTACAATTAAATAAGTAGTATCCTCTATATCAAGGTAGAATAGATTACCTCTAGGTTGATAACCTTTTCCAATTAGTTTTCCATCAGTATCATATATCTTAGCAATCTTGTTCTCAAACTCGACCTTACAATTTGAATTATTTAGTTGTGACACACTCAAAAAATTATAGTTAAGTCCTTCAAAATAATAAGCATTGTCACATAAAATCTTTTCTATGAGTTTGATAACACTTTTTCCTTTTATCAGACAAGGTGCATCATTACCACACCTTACACTATTTCCATCATAATAATTCAAGGTGATGAACTTACTTTTATCTCTAGTCATGTGATGTGAACACCCACTATTAATGATCCATCTATCTTTCTTGTTCACACAAGACACTAGTGTAGTTGCCTCATCCTCATTAGAATTATCCTTCATTGCAACATACGCCACTCCATCATCATAATTGTTAGATCCATCTTTTGTTTCCTCTTTAGAAATGTAGCAAGACTTTTTGCCTTTGTCTTTGTAATCTTTTTTGTCTTCATTTTGTCTACTTTTGTACTTGTCTCCACCTTTGTAATTATTTTTCTTTAGACATCTAGAAAAAATATGACCAACCTCAATGTGCTCATCATGAACAACAACCTATACATCCTTTGTAACTTCAATAAAAAAATTAGGTTAATCCAAACACCCAACTAGAATTAAATTTTTATTAGTACACTAATTTCAATTTAATATGTTTACTTGTCTTAATAATTATATAAAAATGAAATAGCACATGTATACCTCAACCATTGTAATACACATCCAAAATAGCAACTTCACCATGTTCGAGTGGTGTGGCAAGATTGGCAGACTGCATTCTAATGTCATGTGCATTGCTACCATTATTTTCTTACATAAATAAATATACTCATGTTATGTTGAAACTTAACATCAAATACAATAATTGTTAAAGTAATAAATTTCAAAAATCATTTGGCTTATTCGCCATGACAGAGTCATCAATGGAACCTTGCCCACTCATTTTATCTTGTAACCTTTTAGCCATGTTTGTAGGTTAATTTATTATCCTCTTCTAAGATTTTTTCTTGTGAAATTTGTGCCCTACATTTTTTTTTGGTATCATGAATATTTTTTACTTTTTTTCATTAAAACCAAATTGATTGCAATTTATAAATATTTGCATTTTTTTTAATTTACTAATACTTACAACTCATGTAGAAAGTTTTAAGTAACTACCTGAGTTGAGCTTCTATTGCATATGCTTGTGCTTTCTCTTAGTATTAATGATGGTGATACTACATTGGGGGAGTATCCTAAGCATTGGAGGGTATTGAGATGTTGCATTCATGATTGTGATTGCCATTGACGTCAACATAGCAGTAAGTTTGTGAAGACTGGTAAAGTAGCAGACATAGATCTTAGTTGTATTGACAATGGTTTTATTATCTATTGATGCACGTTTATGGACATGGTTGATATAATGTCTTGATGTGAAGGTTCAATGTGTATTACCTGAGTCAAAGACATATGAAAGATATGCCTAATTTACAAAGAGCAGTACAAAGATAGAGTACTTAAGAAATAGTTTTTGATGTTTGCATTATATCTTCTAACAGAGATATAATTTGGAGATGTGTGATCAACCAATGACATAAGATAGTCTAATGATGACATCAGAAAATGTGCAAGCCCTAGTGTTAAATGTGTGAGAATTTGCATAGATTGTGAGTCGAGAGTGCTTTTGTAATTATGAATTAATTAATTATCTTATTATAATTAATTAGAAAAGCCTCAAGGTTGACTCAAGGAATTATTTTGAAGATATAGTATAAAAGAAAGATTTCTTCCTTTTTTTAAAGATGTGTATGAAAGTCATGATTATTGTCTTGACTAAAAAGTGTGAAAATGAGTAGAGTGTTTGGTGTATGTGAGTATGCAATCCAAGGGATTATTGGATGTAAGATTTGTAATTTGGTTACAAGATCAGAAGGAGCTAAAATTTGGTTGATAGGACAATGAAAGAGTAAGGAGCAATACTATTCATTTTTATTATTCTGCAAGGAATAATATAGAGATCATTTGGATAGGAGGTTCATTGGTCTTTCCCTAAAGCTATTTGGATAGTGGGTCCATCTATCTTCCACAACTCCTAACAGGATTGGAATCTCCTAATAGGGACTGATATGTATTGAATGTTGTTATAGAATCCTAACAATGTCCATCCTCTAACAAAGAATATTTATATTAGTACATCATCTTGTGGGTACCATCCCCACCATGATTTTCCCTCTGATCAAGGGTTTCCCTAGTTAACATATCTAGTGTTATTATGCATGAGTATCTTCTTGTGGTTTCTGATAATATTTCTCATATAGTTAAAGTTTAATAAGGTTGATAATTGTGATATTAGCTGAATAATTTACCCCCCCCCCCCCCCCCCCATAGTTATATTGGTGGACTATATATTCTAATAGTTGGTATTAGAGCTTTAGGTCCTTGAAGGAAACTCTTAACAACTTTGAGAGATCATGGTGAGGAAGATTAGTCCTACATCAAATGGAGGAAATTTCATCTCACAAAAGATAGAGCTTCTTGGTGAGTTATCATATATGTGTAAAGATATGAACATTGATTTTTCTGATCCAAAATTCTTTTTTTTTCATACAAAAGAATGGAAGCACAAGTAAAGATAGACCTAGATCCAAAGAAGATAAGAAGATCAAGGAAGGTATTGATCTTCTTATGAAAAGAGAGCTAGAAGGTATGAAAAAAAAAATTGTTGGACATGTAAAGAGTTTGGTCATTTTTCATCTAGATATCCTAAGAGAGTAAGAAAAACTAGAAAGAGTTCACTTTCTAATGATGATGAAGAATTTAAAATAAGTATGGAAAGATTCTTGAATGACTGTGATGAGCTTGAATTGGTTAAGAAAGAGGAAGTAGTATAAGAGATAGCTTTGGTAACTATTATTGATGATTGTGAGGTAAAAGAAAATACTGGAGAAAATGTGGAAGTTATCATTGAGACTAATAATGATTTGTAGAATGGGAATTAGATTGAAGAACAAATATCAGAGCCTAGAACAAAAGAAAGAGTCAAGTTGACAACTCCAAGCATAAGTATATCAAACAAGATGAATAAGAAAGGAAAAGTTTTAAGAAACAAGGTTAGGCTTGTGTGCAGAGGATATTCATAGTAAGAAGGAATAAACTATGAGGAGAGATATGCCCCTATAGCCATAATACAAGCAGTAAAAATGTTCTTGGCTTATGCAATGAAGAAGAAGTTCAAAGTATATTAGATGGATGTTAAATCATCCTTCTTAAATGGAGAACTTGAAGAAGATGTTTACATTGAGAAGCCTAATGGTTTCCCTCTAACAAAAGACAAAGATATGGTATACAGACTAAAGAAAGCTCTACATGGACTGAAGCAAGCACCTAGAACCTGATATGCAAGGTTGTACAACTATTTGGAAAAACTTGGATTTGCTAAAGGTATGGTAGATAGTAACCTGTATTTGAAAGCAATTGAGAATGGTTTATTGATAATAGTAATGTTTGGAGGTTATGATGAAGCAAGTGACAATTTTTCTAAAAAAATGAAGAATGAGCTTGAGATGAGCATGATAGGATAAATAAAGTTTTTCCTAGGGTTGCAAATTATGTATAATAGTGATGGTATTTTTATTTCACCAGCTAAGTACTTGAAAGATTTTTTGAAAAGGTTTGGATTGGAAATTTGTAAGCCTATTGGTACACCTGTGATAACTTGTCACAAGTTAACTAGAAAAGATGAGACACCTATTGTTGAGAGAATAAGTACATATCCATGATTGGAGGATTGCAATATCTAACTCACACTAGACTAGTTATATTAAATGTAGTTGGGATTGTAGCTAGATTTCAAGTTGATCCTAAAGAGTACCATTATGCAGCAATAAATAGGATATTTAGATATTTGAAAGGAATATTTGACTATGGAATATGGTATGACAGATTCAGTGATCTCACTCTATGTATATATATTGATGTAGATTGGGTGAGAAGTATGGATGATAGAAAGAGCACCAATGGTGGAGCATTTTTTTCTTGTAGAAAGAGTGGTTTCTTGGCTAAGAAAGAAAAAAGATTGTATGTCATAGAGTATAGCTAAGGCAGAGTATATAATAGTGGCAAATAATTGTAATCAAGTTATGTTTATGAAATAGATGCTGAAGGATATTGGGATTGAGTTTATAGAACCTATTATCATATACTATGATAACACAAGTATAGTAAGTATGTCTAAGAATTTTTTGTTGCATTCTAAGAGTAAACATATATCTATCAAGTGTCACGTGTTGAGAGAGAAGGCAATAGAAAAAGATATTAGATTAGAATATGTGAGTACTAAAGATTAGATTGCATATATCTTTATGAAGCCCTTATCTAAAGATAAATTTGAGTACTTGAGAGGTATGCTTGGGGTTTTCTCCCTAACTACTTCAAACTATATGATGCAAATATTGTATCAGTCTAGTGTTATAGAGCACCATTGTTAGACTAGACTGGATGTTGATGCTTCCTGTATGTGGAAGTATCTATTATGAGCTAAATCATTGAGGATTCTTGGTATTTGGTATTGAACAATGTCTTTGGACACTTGACCTTGTTGAATACTAGGAGTAGTAAATTGACATAATGAGGCATTTTTTATTGATGTCAATGGGGGAAAATATGCATGAAAAACATCTCCTAATTATGTATGGGGAGAAGAGTGCATGAAAATATCTACTTTATTAGGGAGATTTAGAAAGATTCATGTAAGAAAGGAGGAATATCTCTACGGAGAGATATGTAGCATGAGGAATTCTAATGTATGGTGAGTTGTTTATTGTGAACAACTATTGTTGATCCTAAGAAGATGCTAACACAGGCAAAGGATGAATAACTAGGGCCAAAGGCTCACCTAGCTACCTAAACCACCTTGCAAGAGTTAGCACAATAGAAGCAAACAAAACAAAAAAAAAAACAACCAAAGGAGGAAGAAGAGTGAAATAATTTTATTGATTCATCAAAATATCTTCATACATGCCCAGCTATAAGGTCTTCTAGGTTACAGCTAATTAGAAATACATTCACATTCAAAGATCCAACTGTAAATTCGCACTTTCAATTCTGCTCTCCAATCTTCTTCTCAAAACTTACTTAACTCTAAGCCTAAACACTCTATATATACTTACCAAAATGGCTTATAGATTATTCTAGAACATTAATAAGAGGAGGGCAGACCCAAAAATGATCTAGACACATCCTAAGAAAAGATCTTAACATAAATGTGTTGGAAATAATTAAGACTAGCTAAGCTACTGAGAGGGAAGGGGTGAGTCAGTAACTTTAAAAACTTTAAATCAATTCAGCACTGAAAGCATTAACCATTTATTTATTTAATTTACTATATGCATGGAAAGATAAACATTCATAAAACATGAACATAATGATTTGGTGGCCCAAAAACCTTCCAATTAGAAAGTAAAACTAGGGTGGGGATGATGCCCACAAAACTTCAATACTGTAGCATAAAGTTGGCCTATTAAGGCTTACAATGATCACTTTTGGTGATCTGCCCTGTTAGGAGCAATTAGGACTGCTAGATCCACCTTATTAGAGGATTTACAAACATACAGTAAAGTATGCACTCTGTTAGGAGATTTACAAAAAGACTCTTAAGTCTACCATGTTAAAGGATTTATAAACTGATTCACCTGTTAGGATGAAGTAGTGGATCTACTTACACCTATTTGCTGATAAGATCCCTTTTTGCACTGATCACCTGATCTGATAGATATAACTTTTCTGCTCCTATGTTGACCTTGCTTTATTCCTTTTACTCTACTGCTGATTCGCTTTCATTATTCTCAAAATATAGCAATACCTTCTTCATATGCAAAAATTACTCTCTTTATATCTTCATGTCTATCCTTACTACAAATGATATCATACATTACATATATACCATTCCAATATTTACAATTGCAAGGTCAGCCAAAACTAAGAGAACAAAATATTACAGAGTCGACTAGATAGTAGAAAACTCAAGTTCCTCAAGCTAACTTGGTGACCTTTTGATACACAACATCCACTACGTTACTTGGCATCATCATGCACTCGATAGGATTAGAGGTTTAGTTCATACTAGCCATGCAACATTTCTTGGAACTCAGTAACCATTGGTGATTCGATAGATATAGTGTCACTCGGTAGAAACTAACTTCTTTGTTTACCTTGCTTTACTCAGTAAAAATTGAGTCCTTTGTTTACCTTCTTCACTCGATAAACACTGAGTCCTTTGTTTACTTTTTTCACTCAGTAAATACTGAGTCCTTTGTTTACCTTTTTCACTCGGTAAACACTGCTAAACTTCTCATTCACTCGGTATCCTCTGGAATGTTCGGTGAGAACTGTTTACCTGTTGAACTTACAATGTAACTACTGAATGCTCAATATACACTGTAGACTAAGTGATGAGCTAGGTAAGCATTCAAAATTGAATAAGTGTTTACACTAATGAAAAATATATCATAATTCCAACAAAATGTTGTGATCTAAAATAAATCTTGCAAGTCAGCTCATAGAAATCATGTCTAAATACTGATACTCAGCATACATTGGGTAACTCAACACATGAAGGAGTGCTATAGTAACTCAGCACCAAGTGCTATAGTGACTCAACACATGAAGGAGTGTTATAGTAACTTGGCACCCACTAAGTGCTACAGTAACTTGGCACCAACCAAGTGCTACAGTAACTTGGCACATGAAGGAGTGCTATAGTAATTTGACACCGACTAAGTGCTACAATAACTCGGCAAAAACTAAGTGCTATAGTAACTTGACACATGAAGGAGTGCTATAGTAACTCAACACAAGCTTGTAGAATGAAGAAAAAATGAGTAGGATAACAAGGCAACCTAGGATGCTCCTACATCAAACAACCGAGGTTAAAAGAAATAATTCTCTTGAATCATTGAGATGTCCCAACCTGAGCTGAATCCAACTCAAATTGAGAAATCCATGAAGCATCTTCAATAGGTTTGTTCTTCCACTTCACCAAATATTCATAGTAATCTTTTCCTCTTGTGCTCTTGCCAACTCTCTGATCCAATATCTGTTCAACTTTCTCAATCTGCTTCTTAGGATAATCATCTGATACAACAACTTCATCCTCTAACTCATGATACTTATACAAATTAGGAGATATATCCATGTCATTAGGTAACTCAACTTCATAAGCATTACCACTATCAAACTTCTTCAAGATTTTACAAGGTCCAAATTTCTTCAGCTCTAGCTTACTGTATGTTCCAACTTGGAATCTTCTTTTCTTCAGATGAACCATCACCTCATCACCAACTTGAAAATCATGGTGTCTTCTAGACTGATCAACATTCTCTATATACTTCTGATTAATTTGTTCCAACCTCAACTTTACTTCCTTATGCAAAGACTAAATAAAATTAGCAAATTCTTCTCCTGCAATGCTTTTCTTTTCTTCACTAGCAACATCTCTCAAATCTAATATACCTCTAGGATGCATTCTAGTAACAATATCAAAAGGTCTATTTCTTGTACTCCTATTTGCAAAATTATTATATGCAAATTCAACTTGTGCTAATACCATCTCCCAATTACTTGGCTTATTCTCAACTAAACATCTTAATAAATTACCCAAGCTTCTATTCACAACCTCTGCTTTTCCATCTGTTTGTGGATGGAATGTAGAACTAAACTTCAGCTCAGTACCTATCTCCTTCCAAAAAGTCTTCCAAAAATAACCAACAAACTTATTGTCTCTATTAGAAATAATGCTTCTTGGTAATCCATGTAATCTCACAATCTCTTTAAAGAAAATTTCAGCAACATGCTTAGCATCTGATGTCTTCTTACATGGTATAAAATGAATCATCTTAGACAATTTGTCCACTACAACAAATATGGAATCATACCCTTTCACTGTCTTAGGCAACCCAAGAAAAAAATTCATACTAATATCAGTCCAAGGTTTCTTAGGAATAGTAATATGTGTATACAAACTAGTATTTTGACTCACTCCTTTTGCAACTTGACAAACTCCACAACTCTTTACAAATTTTTGAACATCCTTATACATTTGTGGCCAGTAATACTTCTCTTTTAGAAAACTCAATGTCTTATCAATTCCAAAATGTCTAGCTAATCCACCACTATGCTTTTCCTTAATTAGATTCAACCTCATAGAACTTCTAGGAATACACAACTGAATTCCTTTGAACAACATACCTTCTTGAATGAAATACTCATCATACTTACTTATGTGGTCTGTTAGCTTTGGTGCTCTACACTCTCTCCATGCCTTAGAAAAATTAGGATCAACATCATACAATTCTTTCATTTCATCAAAACCAAAAACTTCAACCTTCATTTTAGTCAACAAAGAATGTCTTCTACTCAATGCATCAACAACTCTGTTAGTAACTCCACTCTTATTCTTATTCACAAATTTAAAACTCTACAAGTACTCAACCCACTTCATATGTCTTTGATTCAATTTATGTTGACTTTCCAAGTATTGTAAAGCTTTATGATCAATATATAGCACAAACTCTTTAGGAATCAAATAAAGTCTCCATTTCTTCAAGGCTTCAACAATAGCATAAAATTCTTGATCATATATAGAATATTTCTTTCTAGTATCATTCAATTTTTCACTAAAGAAAGCAACATGCTTACCTTCTTGACTTAATACAGCTCCTATTCCATTACCACTTGCATACATTCAACTTGAAATACTTTGTTGAAATCAAGCAAAGCCAATACAAGTAATTTAGCAACCTTTTGTTTCAAAGTCTCAAAACTCTTATTAGCTCCATGTGTCCACTTGAATTCCTTTTTATCTGATGGGGACATGACCCAAGCATAGAATGGACACAATAGGAAAGAAAAATTTTTATTAACTATAAAAGTATGCTAGTACACTTAGCACAGAGAAAATAGACTTCAAAACAGGCCCTATGGGCTTACAATAGCATAAAACTGGAGATAATTTCTTCTCCCAGTACCTTCTCTCAAACTCCACTCCGAACTACCTTTTACAATGCCAAAAATATTCTTAAATAGACTTCAGAGGATTAAGGATTAGGAATACATTCTAGAAAGTGCTAGTTGGCATCCACCAACCAAATAGAAGGCTCTAGAAGACGCATTAGAAGTCGGCACAAAATTAGAAGAACCCAAAAATGGTAACCGAACTTTCAGGAGGCATAACTTTTGAACCGTAGCTCCAATTGACGAACCGTTTATATTTTCGAAAAGCTCTCAAAGCACTATATAGCCCTATGGACCAGCTTCACTCATCCTCCATTTTTCAGCCCTGTTTGAGGTCATTTAATGCCCCCAACTTGACTTTGAAGCATTCCTAGGAGGTCTCCAAAAATTGAAAAACTACGATAACTTTCAAACCGTGGGACATTTTGACCTGATTCTTTTTTTGGAATCATCTAAATTACAATAACATTCATCCGACCAATTTAAACCCTCTAATTCATAAAAATTATGGCTTAATTACATACTCCTATTTTTTTGACATTTACACGTATCCCAAGGTATTCAAATACTCTATCCTAGAACACTGATAGTGGAATTGTGAGAGTTGAAACCTTTATTTGACCCAAATGGGTATCCAGAAATGAAAACACATGAAAGAAAAACTAAGTCTTAGTACATTTTTTTGGGTGACACAAGATTGCCCTTATACCTCTGGATGCTCCTGCATCATTAACTCCCCTCATTGTCTCAGTCATAGCTTTACAAATAACACTAAAATTCTTTATAAACTTTCTATAAAAACTAGCCAAACCATGAAATGATCTTACCTCACCCACATTCTTAGATGTAGGCCATTCCAAAATTACTTTAATCTTCTCAAGATCCATCTTCAATCCATCAGCTAAAATCACAAATCCCAAATACACAATCTCCTCTTGCATAAAAGAACACTTTTTTAGATTAATCAACTTTTCCTCTTTCAACCTCCACAATACTTGTCTAATATGCTCAATATGTTCTTCCTTAGTCTTGCTGAATATTAGAATATCATCCAAATAAACAATCACAAACTTACCCAAAAATCTTTTCAGAACTTCATTCATCAACCTCATGAAAGTACTAGGTGCATTAGTCAAACCAAAAGGCATAACCAACCATTCATACAAACCATATTTTTTCTTGAAAGCAGTCTTCCATTCATCACCTTCTCTAATTATGATCTAATGATAGCCACTCTTCAAATTAATCTTGGTAAAATACTTTTCTCCACTCAAACAATCCATTATGTCATCCATCCTTAGCATAAGAAACCTATATTTCACTATTATCTTGCTAATGGCTCTGGAATCAGTACACATTCTCCATTCTCCATTCTTTTAAGGTGAAAATACAATAGGTACAACACATGAACTCAAGCTTTCTCTGATCAAACCTTTTTGCAACAACTCATGCACTTATCTGTTAAGTTCTTCATTCTCTACAGGTGTCAATCTATATGGTGCTTTGTTCGACAAACTAGCTCCAAGAATTAGATCCATACAATGACTTATACTTCTTACTGGAGGCAAACCATCCAATATATCATTAGCAATAATGTATTTATACTCATTCAACAACTCTACAATTTCTTCTGGTACTCGATCCATACTACCATCTATCACTCGGTCACCACTAACTAGCACTCAGTTAACACTATTTTCTTGCACTTGGTCTCCATTGACAAAACTTAGTTTTATTGGAATTATAGCAAAATAGACTTGATTCTTTTTCCTTTCTTTTTCAAATTGTTTTCCTTTAACCATACAATTTTTTATAGTAGTACAATTAACCTCATTTGGACTGTCTATCAAAGGCAACAATTTTTGTTTCTTCCCATTTACCCAAAGAGTATATTGATTTAATCTTGCATCATGTACAACATTTCTATCATATTGCCAAGGTCTACCCAAAAAAATATGACAACAATCCATGGGCATAATATCACACAAAACTTAATCAAAGTAATGTCCAATTTTGAATTTCACGAGGCATTGTTCACTTACCAATATCTTATACTCATCTTTGATCCATAAAAGATGATAAGGTTTGGGATGTTTTAGCCTCTGCAACTGCAACTTGGTAACCAACTCTTCTGATGTCAGATTTGTAGAACTTTCATTGTTAATGATCACTTTGCAGCATTTTTCAGCCATCTTACATCTTGTCTTGAAAAGACTTCTCCTTAAAACAAGTTCCTCATCACTTCCTTTATTACATAAGGTTATTCTCACCATCAAATTTTCTCAAACCTTAGGTCCACTTGGTGAACTCTCAATGTCTTCTTGAATCACAACATTTCTATTATTCTACCCACTTTTAAAGGATCTACATTCAAAAGATCTATGCCCTTCTTTGCTAGATCTAAAATAATTACCATAAAATCCACCTCTATAGTAAGAATTACCTCTTCCTTGGTAAGAATTAGTGCCTCCTTGGTAAGAATTACCATTTTTCCATTCTGTCTTGCCTTTGCCATCATTCTTCCATTCAAATTTTCCCTTATCCTACATAGAACTATCAGATCGACCACTTTCTCCACAATTTACCTTTGCCTCTCTATAATCTACCACCTCCTACTCTTTGTCTTTGTTCATGCTTCTTTGTCAATATCTCCTTAGCTTTCAAGCCATATTCATATGCTTCTTCTACACTTTCTAACTTCACAAAACTTATTTTATCTTGTATTCCAAATCTCAATCCATTAATGTACCTTGCAATTTTCTCAACATCATCATCCACATGTCCAGATCTAATGTCCAATCTATAGAGTTCTTCAATATATTCTTTCATAGTCATGTCCTTTTGTTTCAAATTTTGCATCTTTCTCAACAAGCTAACTTGGTAATCAGTAGGAAGGAATTTGTTCTTTACCTTGTTCACCATCTTTGGCCAAGTTCTAATCTTTTCCTTTTCTCTCCTTTATCTATCAGCTTGCAAGTGCTCCCATCATAGTCATGCATGAACTTTCAGCCTAATGACTACAATCTTCCCCTTTCTATTATCAGAAGTGTTTTCATACTCAAAGAACTTCTCCATATTAGAGATCCAATCTAGCACAACATTGGTATCCATTTTTCCATCATAGGGAACAACTTCTACAACAAGCTTTGAATTTTTCCTAGACAACACTTGCAAAAATATTTCCTCATCTTGATCTTCTTCAAGTTCTAGATTATGGTTTGGTGCTACTATTTCATCATCACTCACATCTTCAAGATGTGCTCCTCTCCTCTAGACTATCTCTACAGCATCTAATTTGGCTGTAATTTATCTCAACTTATCCAATATAGCATTATCAACATTATTTCCTCTTCCATGAACCATCTTTACAATCAGGTTCCTGTAAGATCATAACCCTCCGCAAGTTATAGGTAAAATCCACCAATTTGCAACCCTACAACCAAATTTGAATTAGGGTTCTACATGATCCAATCTCCACAAGGATGAACCTCAAGCTCTGATACCAATTGACGTAGTCAAAGGATGAATAACTAGTGTCAAAGGCTCACACAGCTACCTAAACCACCCTAAAATAGTTAACATAACAGAAGAAAATACAAAGAACAACAACCAAAGGAGGAAGAAGAGTGAAATAATTTTATTGATTCATCAAAATATCTTCATACATGCCCAGCTATAAGCCTTCTAGGTTACAACCAATTAAAAATACATTCACATTCAAAGATCCAACTGTAAATTCACACTTTTAATTCTACTCTCCAATCTTCTTCTCAAAACTTACTTAACTCTAAGCCTAAAAACTCTATATATACTTTCTAAAATGGTTTATAGATTATTCTAGAATATTAATAAGAGGAGGACTGACCCAACAATGGTCTAGATACATCCCAAGAAAAGATCTTAACATAAATGTCTCGATCAAAAATAAATCTTGCAAGTTGGCTAATAGAAATCACATCCAAATACTGATACTCAACATACATTGGGTAACTCGGCACAAAATAAGTGCTATAGTAACTTGGCACCAACTAAGTGCTATAGTAACTCAACACAAACTTGTCGAATAAACAAAAAATGAGTAGGATAACAAGGCAACCCAGGATGCTCCTGCATCATATGCATAATAAAGTAGTGTTCCAAAGGTTTTCAAATTTGATTGATGAAGAGGAATTGAAAATGTGAGAACAACAATAGCAGCAATAGAGAACTATTTTTCCATCAATGCCAAAGGGGGAGATTGTTAGTATGAATTTTGATGATACTACATTAGGGAAGTATCCTAAGAATTAGAGAGTATTGACATGTTGCATTCATGATTGTTTTTGTCATTGATGTCAACATAGCAATAAGTCTGTGAAGATTGATAAAGTAGAAGACAAAGATCTTAGTTTTATGGATAATATTTTAATTTTTTGGTGATGTGTATTCATGGAAATGTTTGATAAGGTGTCCTAATGTGAAGGTTTAATGTGCAGTACCTAAGTTGAAGACATACAAAAAAATATGACTAATTTACATAGAGGAGTATAGAGACAAAGTACCTAAGAGGCAGTTTATGATGTTTACATTATATCTTCTAATAGAGATATAATTTGGAGATGTGTAATCATGTAGTGACATAAGATAGTCTGATGATGATGTCAGTGAATGCACAAGCCCTAGTGTCACATGTGTGAGAAGTTTCATAAACTATGAGTTCATTGTGCTATTGTAATTATGAATTAATTAATTATCTTATTATAATTAACTAGGAAAGCTTTAAGTCCAACTCAAGGAATTATTTTGAAGATACGATATAAAGAAAAGATGTTTTACTTATTTTTATGATGTGTCTAGAAGTCAAGATCATTGTATTGAGTGCAAAATGTGAAAAGGAGTACAGTCTTTGCTGAATGCGATTAAGCAATCTAAGGGATTATTGGATGTGAGATTTATGATCTAGTTACAAGATAAGGAGTAGAAGTCTAGTTGACATGATACAAAAAGAGGAAGGAGCAATACTATCATTTCTATTATTCTATAAGGAATGATACAAAGATCATTTGGATAGTGGGTTCATTGGTCTTGCCCTAAAGTTGTGTGGACAGTGGGTCCATCTATCTTTTACAACTCCTAACAAGGTTGGAATATCCTAATAGGGATTCAAAGTCTCCTAACAGGGACTGATATGTACTAAATTTTTTTATAGACTCTTAATAGGGTTCATCCTCTTACAAGGAATATTTATATTAGTACATCATCATGTGGATACCATCCCCACTAAGGTTTCCCCTCTGATCAAGGGTTTCCCTAGTTAACATATCTAGTATTATTGTGCATGAGTATCTTTTTGTGGTTTATAATTATATTGCTCATATGGTTAAAGTTTAATAAAGTTTTGATTAAGTAAAAAAAGGTTTTGAAAGGACTCAAAACCTTGTACAAAGGGACAAGAAAGATATAGAAATGAAAACCAAATAAAACTATGGAAGACCACTCGAAAAACTTAGAGGGACACACAAAAATCCCAACAAGAGGGCAAACAACCCAAGGCACAAATAGACCATCAAGATTTACATTTTGGTCCTTTCTTTTGAGATCTTAAAGCCATATCAAATGAGGGAATGGAGGATTTCACTTTTTTCCTTTTAATTGTAGTCTAACCATCCTCCACCTTCCCTACCATGCTATGCCAATCCTCAAAAACCCCTAGAACCCCCCTATCCAAAGAGTAAGGATTAAAGTTCTGGATAGAAGGGACAACAATAGAAATTTGACTCAAAGTAGGCAAAGAGTTAGGAACCACCAAGTGTAAATTATGATAATTATGATATTAATTGGATAATTGATTCACCCCCCCACCTCCTCTTAGCTATATTGGTGGACTATATATTATAACTTAAAACTAAATTAATTGTAATTAATAAATATTTGCATTTTTTTATTCATTAATACTTACAACTCATTTGGAAATTTTTAAGTAACCACCCAAGTTGAGATTGCATTGCACGTGCTTGTGTTTTCTTGCCTCTACTACCATTGATGTGTAGAGAAATCTATGATTTTTTTTAATATGTTAGATCATGTAACTACAAATATTTATTGGTACATATATAGTTATATTCTTAACAACATCACATACCTTATTTCCTTGGGTGGTGGTTCATTTCCTTTATGTCTTTGTCTTATCTCTACCCCATCGAACCTAAGATTCTACAACTCTAAGTTGGGAGTGAAAGGGGGTTGCTCATAGTTAGGGTTATTTTCTAATGTAGCCTTGTACTGGTCTCTAATATACCTCAAAATATCCCTTTCTTTCTCATAAATCTTAATTTTGTGAAACACATGAGGTCCAAAATAGTTTTTCATACTCTCAATAAGACCCTCCTTTAACTTTGGACTTTGTTGTTGCCACCTTTTAAGAAGAAGAAAAGAGTGTTAGATTAATAAATGGATCAAACGAAAGCTATTCTACCAATGGTATAAAAAATTTAAAAGTGGATTGGAGTTCTAGATTGGATATAATAAATGGTGGTCCTGAATATAAGCAAGAACACATCATCAATTTTTTTATAAAAAACATTATTCCCTACAAAATAATCATAGGATTAATAGATATTGCAAGGAACTAGATAGGGGGTTATTGCATTAGATTATGAGTATAAGATTGTAGAGTAAAAGAAAGGTCCAATCTTTAATGTACCTAGAAGTTGGGAAACTCTCAAAGGAAGTCCATCTTCATTTCTCACAAGAAAGACATATTTATCCACCATTCTTGTATATTTAATATGGGTACTTCTAGGAAATTCCTCCTTATCATGTGTGGGTGCATCTCCTACTGCATAAAACAAATCCAATATTAGAAATTTTCCCCAAGAAGGAATAGCTCAAGTGAAATATACACATGAAAAATGAGAGAGAAAAAGAGGGATCTACATATGAATAGGCAGAGTATGAACATCTATGGCCATGTTGTGTGTTACCAACGTTGCATTCAACAATACATATGGGGTTCTATTCCTCATTGTAGGAAGTGTCACTATAGGATAATTGATAGGTTTTGAAGAATGAGATTGTTAGACAATACAAAAATTTGGACTACTATGGACAATATTGTTAGAGCATAAAAAAAAATTGTTCAAGAAAAACACAAGTACTAAAGAAACAAACATAATAATACTATCAATATTATTATGACTATGCTTAAAATTACTCCAAAACAATACTAAAGAAAAGAAAAAAACATAATAAAAAAAATAAAGAGTTTTACCTATTTGGAAAAAGAAGTGTCATGAGGATCATCATCATCACATCTATGTGATTGTTGATCCATAATGTAGCCCTCTACTTCAACAATGATTCATTAAAACATGTTAAAACACATGTATTTTTATTCTAATTTATGTTGAATAATAAACAATTATAAGTAAGATTCAATTAAAAGAAGTGATAATTAGATGATACAATAATTTTGTATAACTCATTTTTTTGTATTTTTAAAAGATTTTAGATCATGTACATGGTTCATTTTACTATTTAACACCAAATTGTGAGTCTATAAAAAAAACCAAATATTTATGAAAAAAAGTGCTAATTACACTCAACTATCTTAAATAGTACTAATAGTTTATAGCTAAGAAGAGAGTGACATATATTAGTATAAATGTTAGCAAAAAAAAATATTGGTGTGCTAGAGTTACTGATTAGAGGTTGATTTAAATGGTGGATAGTACATACCACTTGGCCAAGATAGTGGCTTTGTTTGTATGTATGTGATTCAAATTGTAATCGATAAGTAGCTCTTGCTCTATACGTATTGATTTTATTAGACATACAAATATGTGATTTTCCTCATGCACATCAAATATGCAATTAGGTTGCTTAATAGTTGATGCAAATTGCATACTATTATAAAACATTCAATATTCCTTGATTCTTTTGGCCTTCTATTAGTGTATGTAGCTACTATATTACTTTTTTCATTATATTTATATTGTATATAATTTTCTAAGAGTGCATTCCTGTACATATTTTTTATTAATAACAATGTGCATCCAACTACTATAATTGTAACAAGGTTTGACATACTCCATCAATTTGAAAACATTGTTGTAAGGGACCTTTATTGCATCCACACAAAATAGGCCTAAACCATGTAATGATGATTACATTATTTGATATATCCTCTCTCCAACACAAAAATAAATATTTATTGGAGGAAGTTTCTTGGGGACCAACTATTTCTATATATGTTGGTAGCTAAAGGGCATCTTAGAGTTTCCTTTTCTCACATCATCATAAGAACATGACCCCCCTTGATCATGGAAATATTCTTGCATTTATTGAATTTCTTTATGATCTTTTCACCTGTAGATGATCTCCTTAATGTAGACCTACTAAATGTGACACAAGGTTTGATAGCAGAAGGCATAAGGTGGAACAAACCCAACTTAAACCTACTAATACCCCTAATAAGAGTGAGAAACATAATTTTACTCAACAAATCAATTAGAGGATATAGGAGCAATGTGCAACAAATCAATAGGTGTAATTATTTCACTTTACATATAAGAAAGCTACTTTCCTAGATGTGAGGCCTTCTGAGTTATGACCACATTCAAGGGAGAATTATAAAGTCAAAATCCAAGCTCCCATCTTCCATCTCTTCTCTCTAAGATCTCTAATATTATTCTCATCTACATCTTGTTGCAAGCATGAATGCTAATGATATTCCTATGAGGAAGTATTCTAGATATGTTACTATGATGATATGTTACATTCATGACTGAGTTTATCATTGATGTCAACATAGTAGTTTTTTGTGGTATCTAACAAAAGAGAAACAAAAAGATCAAGATGGTATGGATTTCTAGTTGAGTATTCTAGATATCTAAGGTTATGGGAGATACTTATGAGTATTTAGTATATGTAGTTAACATTGGAAGAAGAAAGGATAAGTCTAGAAGAAGTTATGCAAGTTTTTGTGATGTTTGTTCTGAGATAGAGTTTATAGAGGCATGTTATGGTAAACTTATTATATCTCTTAATAGAATTGACATTTTGAGAATTGAGGTTGAGCACATGAAGAAGACATGTTGAGGATGACATGGCTTAGTTATCTAATCATAATATTGTGTGTATAGAAAGTTATTTAAGTTGCAAGGCTGAAGATTTATGTTATCACTAAGTGTAACATGTTCTTAGTGTGGCCCTATAATAATTAATTAAGAAGGTCTAACAACCAACTTAGGGAATTTTTTTGAGGGCTTGGTATAAAGGAAGGACATTTTCCTTTATCATGGTATGGAATAATATGTTTTTATGATTGAAGATAAATAGCAGAGAGTGCAGAATGTGAAGTTGAATAGAGTAGAGTAGAAGTGAAGGAAACTTCATTGTCAAGGTTTTGCTAAGTGATCTGAGGTTTGATATTATGATCCAAGGTTTGTGACCTAGTCCACAAGGTTTGATAGTGATTGGTTCACATTGGACTACAACTTCTAACAAGGTTAGCACAACTCCTAATAGGGTTGGAATCTCCTAATAGGGATTCAAAGTCTTTTAACAAGGACTCTATTTACTAAGTGTTTTAATAGACTCCTAACAAGGTCCATCCTCTAACAATGAATATTTATATTAGTACATCATCTTGTGGGCATCATTCCCAGTAGGGTTTTCCCTTTGATCAAGGGTTTCCCTAGTCAACATATTTGGTGTAATTATCTATGTGCATTTTATCATGGTTGTTTTTTACTTTGGTTAAATGGTTAAGTTTGCTTAAAGAAGATAAATGTTTTAACATTTAGATTACTAATTCATCCCCCCTCGTATCAGAGCATTGGGTCCTTGAAAATAAAGTCTAACATCTTTGGAAGATCCATGATGAACATGTTCAGAAAAGATAGACTAAATTTTGATGGAACAAATTATGATAGTTGGAAGGAAAAGATGAAGACATAGTTTTTGTGCATGGGTCCAAGATATTGGATCTTGAAAAAATCAAAGAAAAAAATCATTGCTGAAATGGACTTGGAAAATTCACACTGAGGAAGAAAGAGATATTTTTATGTGTGACATGAGAGCTAGAAAAGAATTATTGACTACACTTCCTAAAATTGAGTACAATAAGGTAAAATCACTTGCTACTTCACATTTCATTTGGAAAACTTTGAAAAATAGTTTTGAAGGTGATGCACATTCTAAGAAGTTGAGGCTACAAAGTTGGATTTTTGCATTTCAAGATGTTAAAATGATGGAAGGTGAATCTATAAGAACATATATAGGTATGATATTAGAGATTAGTGCAAATATCAAAGCTCAAGGAGAAACCAAAGAAGATGATGAGGTTATATGGAAGATATTGAAAATTCTAACACCACCACTTAAGTCAGTAGTTTAGATGATACAGTTGTTGATAACTTGTACCAAATATTTCACAAAGGATTCATTACTTAGAAGACTTGAAGAAGTTGAGAATGAGATTATATAGTCGACAGAGTTGACTAGAATAGAGATAACTTTTAGTGCCTTGAATATTTGACCTAGTCTATCAAGGAGCACAAGTTCTAGAGGAGATTTTTCTAGCAATAGTAGATTTGAGGAAGACAAAAAGATTGAAGAAGGAGTAGCCCTTTTGGTCAAAAGAGAAAAATGAGGTTAGAAAATATTTAAATGTTGGACTTGTGATGAATATGGTTATCATGCATCTAAGTGTCCCAAAAGAGAGAAAAAGTATAAGGGAAGTTACAAGCCTAGAAAAGATAGAGAGTTTTTGTATGCAAATGAAGATAATGATTCTGATGAACAAGCATTAAGCACTAGTGATGATGAAATTATATTTGTGGCAATTAAAGAAGAAAGTCCAAAAAAGGTAGCTTTGGTGTCATAGGTTGAGAAGAAATCTAATTGGATAATTGATAGTGGTTGTTCACATCATATGACTAGTGATATGAACAAGTTTGTTGACTTCAAAAGTCAAGATTGAGGAATTGTCAAAGTTGGAAACAATGTAGCATGCCAAGTTAAAGGTATTGGATCTATAACTCTTGATGGTAAAACTAACACTGAAGATGTATAATTTTTTGATGGTTTAAAGCATAATATTTTGAGTGTTGAAAAACTAGTAGACAAAGGTTATCAGTTGCAGTTCACAGAAAAGACATGCATGATCAAAGATAAAAATGGAAAGGTAATTGGAATAGGAACCAGATCTAGAGGTAATGTATTTCAACTAAATCCTACTAAAATGGCATGTTTGGTTGCAAAAGTAGATGACAAATGGTTATGGCATAAGAGAATTTTTTATATAAACTTTGACATTGTTGTGAGGAATAGTAGAATGTTTATAGTTAGAGATCTGCCAAAAATTATAAAGCCTTCTAGCACAATTTGCAAGGAGTGTGTTTTGGCAAAGCATAAAAAAAATTCTTTTCCTAGTAAGAAGTTTACCACTACAAGAAGTTGGAGATCATACACATAGATCTTAGTGGTCTTACAAAGACTAAAGGAATATATGGTGAAAGGTACTTTATGATTCTAGTTGATGATTTTTCTAGAATGATGTGGGTTGCATTTCCTAAAAAGAAATCTAAGGCATTTGATAAGTTTAAGATATTCAAGAATAGGATTGAGAATGAATCTGGTATGAAGATTAAATGTCTAAGATTAGATAGAGGAGAATTTACTTCAAATGAGTTTAACATGTTTTGTGAAGAAAATAGAATTAAAAGACAACTATCAACTCCAAGAACCCTGAATAGGATGGTGTTGTAGAGAGAAGGAATAAGTCAATTATAGAAGCTACAAGAGCTATGTTAGCAGAGAATGATGTGTCCAAAACATTTTGGAGAGAAGCTGTGAATACATCTATCTACACTATGAATAGAGTACAAGTCAGGAAAGACACAAACAAGACCCCTTATGAACTATGGTTTGGTCACTCACCTACAGTTAGGTATTTTAGAATTTTTGGAAGTAAGTGTTATATCAAAAGAGATGATGATATTGGTAAGTTTTATGATAGAAATGATGAAGGTATGTTTCTTGGTTATTCATTGAAAAAAAAGACTTATAAATGTTATAACCAAAGAACTAAGACTATTATAGAAAGTGCAAATGTGAGAATTGATGAGAAATTCATAATACAAGAAAGAATAGTTGATTACAATTCAAATAATGATGTTGTTACTAAGCCAAGGAATGATGAGTTATTTCTTGAGACTAACAATGATTTGTAGAATGAAGGAGAGGCTAGGTAGGAAAAAATCTCAGAACCTTTAATAGAACTAAGAGTTGAGATAGCAATTCTTACTTTGGAATATAATAAAGAATCACCCATTCAAGTAGATTATTAGAAGAAAAGAAAAAGGTGCGATGACAAGAAGTAGAATAAATAAAGAACTATGCTTGATATCTCAAGTTGAGCCTAAGAATGTAGATGAGGCATGTAAAGATGATTATTGGAAACAAGCCATGAAAGAGGAATTGGATTAGATAGTAAAGAATGAGACATAGGAACTAGTCCCTAGACTAGTAGACAAGAATGTGATAGGAACTAAATGTGTATTCAAAAACAAGATGAATGAACAAGGTGAAGTTGTAAGAAACAAAGAACGATTTGTATGTAAAGGTTACTCATAGCTAGAAGGGATAGATTATGAGGAGACTTATGCTCCAGTGGCTAGAATAGAAGCAATGAGATTATTCTTACCCTATGCAACATAGAAGAAATTTAAATTATATAAGATGGATGTCAAGTCAGCATTTCTAAATAGAAAACTTGAAGAAGTATACATTGAGCAGCCTGAAGGATGTCCTTTGACATAGGACAAGGATATAGTATGCAAATTAAGGAAAGCATTATATGGATTGAATCAAGCACCCAAAAACAAGTATGCAAGTTTGGACAAACATTTGACAAAACTTGGATTTACCAAAGGTATGGAAAATAGTAATCTATGTTGGAAAGAAATTGACAATGGTTTAATGATTTTGGTAATATTTTTTGATGATATCATATTTGGAGGAAATGATGAAGAAAGTGAAAAGTTTGTTGAAGAAATGAAGAAAAAATTTGAAATGAGTATGATAGGAGAGATGAAATATTTCCTAGGATTATAGATTGTATAGAATAAAGAAGGAATCTTTATTTCTCACTCTAAGTATTTGAAGGATTTACTAAAAAGGTTTGGTTTGGAAACACGAAAACCCATTGGAATACCTATGGTAACTAGACACAAGTTATCTTCAAAGGATGAGACACCTACTATTGAGTAGAAGAGGTATAAATCTATGATTGGAGGATTGTAATATCTAACTCACACAAGGCTAGATATAGCAAATGTTGTTGGAATTGTTGCTACATTCCAAGTTGATCCTAAGGAAGCACATTATGCATCAATCAAAAGGGTATTTAGATATCTAAAGGGAACATCTAAGTTTAGATTGTGGTATGATAGATCTAATGATTTCACTCTAAGTTCTTATACTAATACAGATTGGTCAGGTAGTATGGATGATAGAAAAAGCACTAGTGGTGGAGCCTTCTTTCTTGGAGGAAGATTAGTTTCTTGGTTAAGCAAGAAGTAGGATTGTACATCTCAAAAGTATAGTGGAAGAAAAGTATGTTGTAGCAATAAATAATTGCAATCAAGTCATTTGGATGAAGCAAATGCCAAAGGATATAAGGATAGAAATCAATGAACTTATTATCATACATTGTGATAACATAGGCATGGTAAATATGTCTAAGAATCTAGTATTTCACTCTAAGACTAAACACATTTCTATTAAGTATCATATGTTGAGAAAAAGTTACAAAAAAGGAAATTAGATTGGAGTATGTGAGCACTAAAGAGTAGATTGTAGATATATTCACTAAGCCTCTTCCCAAAGAAACTTTTGAGTATTTGTGAGATATTCTAGGGGTTATGTATGTTCCTACATTAGAGTAGAAGATGCAAGAGTGCAACAGTCTAGTGTAACAGAGCACCATTGTTTTATGGACTGAATGATGATACTTTCTATAAGGGGGAGTATCTATGATGGACAGAGTCATCCAAGACTCTTGTTGGATGTTTTTTTGAATAGTATCTTTTGATATTCGAGCTAAGTATTAGTTGTTCTAGAGCTTGATGCACTAAAGTTGGTTGTTGAAACCTTTGACATTGATGTCAATGGGGGATAAAATTGCATGAAAAGCATTATGTTGAGGAAGATGTTCGACATAAGTACAACATGGAATGAAAATTTGGTAGAAACCACATTGAGGTATATCAATGGGGGAGAAGGATTAATGAAGAGTATTTGAAAAGATGAACAATCTTTTGTTGGTATTCTTGGAACTAGATGTTTTTCATCTACGTTACCATCAATTCCAAAGGGGGAGATTATTGTAAGCATGAATGTTGATGATATTCCTATGGGGTCATATTGTAGATATGTTACTATGATGATATGTTTTATTCATGACTAAGTTTTTCATTGATGTCAACATAGCAGGTTTTTTTGGTATCTGGTAGAAGAACAATGAAAATATCAAGTTGGTATAAATGGGCAATTGAGTATTCTAGCTATCCTAATAAGGTTAGAATCTCCTAACAATGATTCAAAGTCTCCTAATAGGGACTCATATGTACGAAATATTGTAATAGACTCCTAACAGGGTCCACCCTCTAACAAGGAATATTTATATTAGTACATAATCTTGTGGGCATCATTCCCACTGAGGTTTTCCCTCTAATCAAGGGTTTCCCTAGTCAACATATTTGGTGTAACTATCTATGTGCATTTTATTATGGTTGACATTTACTTTGGTTGAATGGTTAAGTTTTTTTAAAGAAGATAAATGCTTTAACATTTAGATAACTAATTCATCCCCCCCTCTTAGTTATCTTGGTGGAGTATTGTTTCTAACACATCTAGCCAAGCATCTTATATAGCCAACTAAACCATAAGTTGACTAGTCAAGAATTTAATTACATTATAGGTCTAGTCTTGGAAGAGTAAAAAACAATTTAAGAAAATGACAACATAAGATTATGAACTCTTAGGAATAGGTCCAAACACAAGTTAGGAGTCAGCTCCCACTTGTGCAAGATGCTACGTCAACATAGAAAATGATGCCAAAAGAAACAACATGCCTCACTAGATGAAAATTATAGGAAATAGAGACCACAAATAATTATGACATAGAACTCAAAGAATATGAAACATCATAATACATGCACTTAGGAAAAGGATCTATGATACCAACTATGCACAACTTGAAACCAAAAGAAACAACTACTACTTTGTGAATAGAGGACTAATACAAAAAACTAGAAATATTTTTGGTTGATACAAGATAGACTCAAGATGCTCATGTATCAGACACCTAGGGTTAATTAAGAATTGATTTCCACATCAAGAATTCCTAATATTCTAACTTGAATCATCAAGATCCAAATCATCTTGCATAATCCATGAATTGTCTTCAACTAGCTTGTCTATCCACTGATCTAGGTATTCCAATTAATCTTTTCTTCTAGCTCTTTTTCTTATTTTGTTATTCATGATCCTCCTAATGTTTTCTATCTTTTTCTTAGGACAATCTAGGTTATTTTTAAAATTCATCTTCTAATTCAAAATACTCAAAGATATCTTTATTATTGAATATAGGTTAAATATCTATATCTTTTGGTGGTTCAACTTCAAAAGCATTTCCACTATCAAATGTTACAAGGACCAAATTTCTTCATTTTTAGCTTATTATAGGTACTAACTAGAAATATGTTCTTCAAATGAATCATAACCTCATCTCCATCCTCAAAAGATGTATATCTCTTCCTTTTGTTTCTCTCTATTTAAATTACAAATTATTTCTCCCCAAATTACTTTTCACTTACTCATGTAGATTTTATATAAAATCTAAAAATTCCTTAGCTTCAACACATTTTTTACCTCAGTATTCAAATCCCTCAATCTAGTAGTTCTCTTAGGATTCATCCCAAGAAAAATCTTAAAAGGCACCTTCTTTGTGATTCTATTCACATAATTATTAAATGTGAACTCTACTTGTGCCAAAATCAAATCCTAATTAGCAAGCTTATCTCCAACATAACATCGCATAAAGTTACCCAAAATTCTATTCATGGCCTTACTATGTCCATCTTTTTGTAGATGAAATGTAGAATTAAACCTCAATTTTTTATTCAGCTTCTTCCAAAGTGTCCTCCAAAAATAACTAGTAAACTTAGTATCTCTATTTGAAACAATAGACTTAGGAAAACCATGTAATCATACCACTTATTTAAAGAATAATTTAGCCACATGTACTACATCAGATGTATTACAAGGTATAAAATGAGACATCTTTGAAAATATGACAACCACTACCAAAATATAGTCATTACCTCTCTGAGTTCTAGGCAAGCCAAGAACAAAGTCCATACTAATACCCTCTCAAGGCTTATTAGGTACAGACAATGATGAATGAAACCACAAATTCTGACTACTTCCTTTTTTGGTTTGACAAATTCTCCAACCTCTAACCAATCTTTTCACATCCTTATAAATGTGTAGCCAAAAATACCTATTAGAAATCAACTTTATTGTTTTATCAATTCCAAATTTGTTAGCATGAATTTTGATGGTATTCATTTGGGGAGTATCCTAAGAATTACTAGAACACTTTGGAGATTGTTACCATGATTGACATGTTACATTTATGATTGTGTCTATCATTGATGTCAACATAGCAGTAAGTTTGTGAAGACTAATAGAGCAGCAGATAGAGATCTTAGTTGTATGGACAATATTTTGATTATCTGGTGATGTCTATTCATGAAAATGTTCAATATGGTGTACTAATGTTAAATTTTAATTCATAATACCTAAGTCAAAGATGTATAAAAGATATTCCTAATTTATATAGAGCAATATAGAGATAGAGTACCTAAGAAGTAGTTTCTAATGTGTGTATTATACCTTCTAATAGAGATATGATCTGGAGATGTGCAGTCACCCAGTGACATAAGCTAGACTCATGATGATATCAATGAATGTGAAAGACCTAATGTTGCACGTGTGAGAAGTTTCATAGTCTATGAGCTAACAGTGCTATTGTAATGATGAATTAATTAATTATCTTATTATAATTAATTGGGAAAGCCTCAAGGCCAAGTCAAGGAATTATTTTGAAGATACGGTATAAATAAAAAGTTTTTTCCTTGTAATTTTTAAGTGTGGGATCATTGTATTGAATGTGAAATGTGAGAAGAAGAATAGTGTTTGGTAAATGCAAGTGATCCAAGGCATTAGTGGATATGAGATTTACAATTTGGTTACAAGATCAAAAGGAGAAGAAGTTTGGTTGACAGGATAGAGAAAGAGGAAGGAAGTACTATTCATTTCTATTATTATACAAGGAATAATATAGAGATCATTTGGAAAATGGGTTCATTGGTATTTCCCCTAAATATATTTGGACAATGGGTCCATATATCCTCTACAACTCCTAACAAGGTTGGCACAATTCCTAACAGGGTTGGAATCTGCTAACAGGGATTCAAAGTCTCCTAACAGGGATTGATATGTACTAAATTTTGTTATAAACTCCTAATAGATTCTTAACAAATAATATTTATATTAGTACATCATCTTTTGGGTATCATCCCCACTAGAGTTTTCCATCTGATCAAGGGTTTCCCTAGTTAACATATTTGTCGTTATTGTGCATGAGTATCTTGTTGTGGTTTCTAATTATATTTCTCATAGGGTTAAAGTTTAATAAGGTTGATAATTGTGATATTAGTTGGATAACTAATTCATGCCCCTCCCTCTCAGTAATATTGGTGGATTATATATTCTAACAATTGGTATTAGAGCATCAAGTCCTTGAAGGAAAAGCTTAACATATTTGGGAGATAAATGGTGAATCTTTTGTGAAAAGATAATCCTAGATTTGATGGGGCTAACTATGATAGTTGGAAGGAAAATATGAAGATTCATCTATTATGTATGGTTCCAGGTTATTGGCTATTGAGAAAAAGGGAAAAGGAAATTGTAAAAGAATAGAAGATTGAAGAATACAATGAAGCAGGGAGAGATCTATTCATGTGTAATATGAGACATGGAGAAACTTTACTATTAGCTCTTCCTAGATAATAAATACATTTAGGTAAAGTCACTTCAAACATCTCATAATATTTGGACAATATTAGAATCTATTTTTGAAGGTGATACACATACAAAAGGAGTAAGATTGTAGAATTGGATATGTGCATTTTAAGATGCTAAAATGATGGAAGATGAATTATGTAAGAAGTTATATTTGTAGGATATTAGAGCTTTTTGTAGGAATCAAAGCATATAGTGAAACCAAGGAAGAAGATGAGGTTGTGTGGAATATCTTGAAGACTTTGATACCACCATTCAAGCAAGTAGTTTAGATGATTCAACTACTAATACCCTATACTAAGTAGTTTACTAGGGAAATGTTGCTTGGAACATTGGAAGTAGTAGAAGAAGGTCTAAGACAATCCGGAGGACTGACAAGAGTGGAGACAACCTTTAGTTCTTTAAATGTTTGGCCAAGTCTATCTAGAAGTGCAAGTGCACATGGAGATTTTTCTACTGGTAGTGAAACCAAATCTAATGAAGATAAGAAGATTGAAAAAGATATAGCCCTTCTTGTGAGAAGAGAAAAATATGGTAACAATACCTTTAAATATTGGACTTGCAATGATTTTGGTCATTATGCATCTAAATGTCCTAAAAGAGAGAAAAATTATGAGGGAATTTTAATCCTAGAAGACCTAGGAATTATCTATATGCTAACGAAGAAGAGGAATTTGGTAAAAAAGGTCAAAGTGAAAGTGATGATGAGCTAAGATTTTTAGTTATTAGGGTGATCTTGATAAAGAAATTAGAGAAGAAAAGGCTCTAGTTTGTCAAGTTGAAAAGAAATCTAATTGGATAATAGATAGTGGATTTTGCATCACATGACTTATGATATGAATAAGTTTGTTAAATTCAAGAATAGTGAAGGAGGTTTTATTAGAGTTGGTAAGAATATAGCCTACCACATCGTAGGAATAGGATCCTTACTTTAGATGGAAACACTAACACTAATGATGTTTATTTTGGTGATGGATTAAAGCATAATTTTTAGATTTTTGGATAGTTGGTGGAAAAATGATATCAAGTGCAATTCATAGAAAAGACTTGCACAATCAAGGATAAAGATGATAAGGTGATTGGAATTGGAACTAGGTCTAGAGGTAATGTAATTTCAGTTGAATCCCACTGAAATGACATGTTTGGTTGCAAAAGTGGATAATAGTTGGTTATGGCATACGATATTTTGTCATATAAACTTTGATAAAATTGTAAAAGTTAGTAGTGTAGACACCTAAATCCTTTAGAAAATAAAAATATTTATTTTTTGAAAAAAATTCTGATGACATCATCATTAATTAATTAATTAATTATTTAATTAATTTATTTATTTTTATGCCATTAAATCCCTTTATCTTAATTTAAAATATTTAATTAAGGAATCCCTCCCAAAAATGTTTAAATCTTATTTAAACATTATTTCTTTATTTATTAATTATTTAATTAATAAATTGACCAAAAAACCCAAAATAAATAATAATAAAAATTTTTGCCCAAAACTTGGCCAATTTCCTTAAGACCACTAACCTCTTCCAAAATCTTTTAATCCTTCTTTAATTTTGATTAAAGGCTAATCCCATAATTTCCTACCCCTAATCCCAACTCAAAATATTTAATTAAGATTAAATATTAATCCTCATGTTTATTAAAAAAGTTTTAATAAATATCTCCTCAACCCAAACCCTTGAAATAAATAAAACTTTATTTATTTCTTAAAATCTAATTTATCCTCATCCTAAGAAGTTCTAGACTCTTCTAGAAAGTCTTCATCCTCATCCTAGGAAGTTCTAGACTATTCTAGAAAGTCTTTATCCTAATCCAAAGTCTGGACTCTTCTAGAAGATGTCTTTAAACCTAATCCTAATCCCCTCCTAACCTTGTCACATTCCCTAAACATGGGTTAAGACTTACTAACCCAAGCCAAAGTTAACAAATATCTCCTCCTTCACCCACCCTCATTAAATGCCATCCACTTGCCTATCCCTAAGCTAATCCTAAACCATCCTAATCCATCCTCTAATCATTTGCATAATCCTAAGCAAGCTTAAAACCTTCCTAATCAAGCCCTAGTCGAAATTCCTCTCATCTCCCTCAAAATATCCCAACCATAAAACTTTATGAAGCCCACTAGGCCATAAGTGACTCTTCCAAGCCCTTTCATTGCTCTTACAAGCCATTATGAGGGTCTTTATGAAGATTTTATCCCTTGATCCTCCTTTGTTGAATCATCCTTCCCCTTTCTTCCATCCTCTCACCCTGTGACATGTGTCACTACTTGATTGGCTATAAGGAAGCACAATCCATGTGCTCTCCTCTCATGCAATCTGAGCCCTCCATGAGCTTTTCCCCATCCTTGCATCTTAGCCCTCAATCCCTCAAGCCTCTTTCCTATAAATTGGATCCTTCCCCTTTGAAAAACAACACAATCCATAAAGTAAAGTCATAATGCCATTTTAAGAAGCCATTTTACATCAAAACCATACACTCACACCCAAATTCCAACTCCATTTGAAGCCCTTTTTGAAGCATAAGCTTGAGCATACATCCTATCTATTTAGACAAAGCCACTCAACAAGAGAGCTTCTCATTGAGAGAGCCCATTAATGACTCATATTCTCAATTGAGAGCTCATCTTAGTCTATCTTGAAGTTTATGAATTCTGTTTAGTTTGTAGAAGCTTTATTTAAATTTGGTTTCTATTAGCATACTAACATTGCTCATATACAAGTAGCATGTTTGTAGTTAGAGACTTGCCTAAGATAATAAAGCCTACTAATGTTATTTGCAAAGAATGTATTTTGGCTAAGAAGAACAAGGTATTATTTCCCAGAAAGAATTCCACAATCATAGAGAAGATGGAGATTATTCACACATATCTAATTGGTCCCTCTAGAACAATAGAATTCTATGGTCAAAGGTATTTCATGATTTTTGTTGATGATTTCACTAGAATAATGTGAGTAGCATTTCTTAAAGAGAAGTCTGATGAATTTGAAAAGTTTAAGATATTTAAGAATAGATATGAGAATGAATCTAGCATTAAGATAAAATGTTTGAGATCAGATAGAGGACGAGAATTCACCTCTAGAGAGTTTAACATGTTTTTTGAAGAGAATGGAATCAAGAGACAATTATCTTTACCTATGACACCTGAACAAAATGGGATTGCATAAAGAAGAAACATATCATTAGCAGAGGTAGCAAGAGTAATGTTATTTGAGAATATTTTTTCTAAGATATTTTGGAGAGAAGTAGTCAATATAATAGTATGTTGCCCTACTTTTCCACCATATACAAATTTTTTCAAAGTGGATAGTAAACTAATGTCATGTTCTGTCAAGTCAGGTCACTAGGGCTTTCTTCTTAAGGTGTTGAGTTTCTCCATCAGGTTTTCATCTTTTCCTTTCTCCCATATCACATTTAGCCCAGGTGGGTATTTCTTGGTTTTCATGAGTCTTAGGGGCAGTTTAGAGCCATCCTTGATGGAGATTCTTGATTTGTGCTACATCTTTTGATTTCCATGCAGCTCATTTGATCTAGAGTCAAAGAAAATTGAATCGGCGAAAAATCAAGCTCTAGGTTCATCTCGACTAGTTTTCGCACCCCGAAGGCAAATTTCTACAAAGACTGGAAAATGCTATTTATAAGCTTCCTTGAAGAAAAGTGAATCATGTTAAGAAAAGATCATTCAAGTGATATAATGATCTCACAGTGAGAACCATTTTAAAGCTTGGAAAATGATCGAGATAAGCATCGGTGGAAAACCAGAAAAGAGCTTTTTCATGGCGGACTTCGAAGTCAATAATCAATTTTTTGAAAAGGTATATGTAAAGGAATTGAGAAAGCCAATGGGCCCCACCCCTCACTTTCGAAGTCAGTTTTTCATTTTCTGGAGGCTTAAAATAAAGTGAATAAGGCAGAGGAAGTAAAACAATGAGTATTGGTGGAAAAACAAGTTTCTTCTTCTCCATTGCGGGTTTTCGCACCTAGAAGGTAAAACTTTGTAGAGATCCATAGCTGCTACTGGTAGGCTGAAACAAGGGTACATAAGCCACATAATGGTTAGAACATTCAAATATCATCGAGTTTTCATAGCGAAAATTACTCAAAGCTCATTAAGATGAGCAAGATAAGCATTGGTGGAAAATTCAGAAGTGGTTTCTCTTTTGCCAAATTTTGAACTGTAGGACCAAAAAAATGGGCTAAATGCATAACATACTATGAGAAAATCACAAAACTCAATAATCATATATTAGCACCCACTAGTCTACCATGAAAGCCAAACTAATTAAGAAAGCAATAGAAACCCCCTTTTTCATTTGTAGCTCCCATGTTCTTCTTTCTTCTCCAAATGATTGTAGCTCCAATTCACCTATAGTGCACACAAGGTTGAAGCCAAAGCCTATGATGTGGATAATGCCATGAGAATACTTGAAGTGTGATTTTATGTGAGAGAGAGAATGCAACATGCAAATAAGTAGAGACTCAAAGATTCAAAGATTTGGACTTTCAAAACTTAAGCATTCTGATTCCAGGGGCCCAAAATGAGAGAAAGAGTGTCCATTTTATAATTTTCATGTAGGGTGAGAGCATTGAATTTTTCACCCACAGACATGTGATGTGGCAAGAGATTCCTATAGCACATATGACAGAATATGCCAAAAGTAGGATTCTTATGACACATGAGAGTCAAATTTGGAAGAGAATCTATGACGCATCATAAGATTCCTCAACCCACTTAAAGCTAAGAATCTATGACAAATAAGCCAAATAGGGACATGCGTAAGAGGTAATAATAATTCTTATGATGCATATGATAGAATATGCTAAAAGTAAGATTCTATGACACACAAGAGTCAAATTTGGAAGAGAATCTATGATGCGTCATAAGATTCCTCAACCTACTTAAAGCCAAGAATCTATGATGAATAAGCCAAATAGGGACATGCATAAGAGATAAGAATATTTGATTATGAAAAATCTCAGCCAAGTGTCAAAGGAGAATCCATGAGGTGTCACATCCAAGTGTCATGATGATGAAATATTTTATGGAATATTTGAATTAAAAATCCTTTAATTCCACAAAATGAGAATTAGTAGAAAATGGAATTAATGATGGAAAACGAAACTTAGGAAATTAAGAATTTCCATGGTTTGCAGATAATGAATCAATTAATTAATAAAATTAATTAATTAAGATGATAATTGGGAAGAATAATTAGAAGGAATAGGATTAAATTATGGGTTATTTAATCCTATAGAGAAAATTAGCAGATGATTGGCCAAATTGATTAAATGAATGCGACCATATCCTTTGATAAAAATGTGACAATGATGGATATGGAATAAGATGATGAAAAGGTAGACCAAAGCCATGGTCAAATTGATTGATTGAAGTTGATAACATGCCAAGGAAACATGACATGAATTGGTTGATATTTAACATTTAACCGACATTGTAAATGCTACAGGATTGAAATTGATTGATAAGGTTTGATCATAATAACACTGACGCACACTGTCAATATTATTAAAATGGTTGATGATGCCATGATCTGACATTGAAAGCCTCAACAACATCAAAGATTGAATGACATGAATGATATTTTGACCTAGTACTGAGAGCCATGACAGTACTAAGGTCAGATTGATAAGATTGATAAGTTGATAGGTTTCCAAGACACTGAAAGCCACAACAATGCCTAGGAGTGGATAAAAGATGATTGATTTGGGATGTTTGATATGTTTTGGGTTGATTAGGACTGATTTTGAGTGATTTTGAGTTGATTTAGGGTGATTCTGAGTTGATTTGATATGATTCTGAGTTGATATGAAATTGATGTGAAAGGGGATACAAATGACAAAATATGGTCAATCTGGCCAAAAGATTAAAGTTAGTAGAATGAGAAAATGGGATAAATTAGTATGAAGAAGTGATGAGGTCATAGATGTGAACCATTTTTGAGCGTCTACATTTTGCCCCTCTTTGATACAATGTGATTTAGAGCGTTGTATCAAAGAATAACTGATGAGAAAGCCACAACATGCCCCAGTAGGGATGATATATATGGGTTCCCCCTCAAAAAATTGACTAAGATAAGCATATGATAAGTCAATTTATCGAAAAAAAGAAGACAAAACCATAGCAACTGAAGGAATGAAAATTAGAGCTAAAATGTGAAAGTTATGAGGCCTAGAGTGTAGACCCGAAACTGTGCGTGCATGCCCAAAATGATGGAAAGATGTCATAACATGAGGGAAATCATCAAAAATGGTCATATTTGGTCAAATATGATGAGATAAATGTTAGAATAAGGTTGAACCAGGTGGAAATCCATAGAAAGTTGATTGACAGCGTAGGATGATGCAAGAATGCATGAATGCAAGATGAAGATGATTTGGTGAATCAAAAGACATGATCATGGTGGTGGAGAATGAGATGAAGAAGAAAGATGAGATGAGGAGATGTTAGTATGATGGAAAGACTTTTTCTTCTAGAAAGTGCACTATATGTCAAATGGAGTTTTATTTTGATATGTCAAATGGAATGCAACACATCATGGCATAAAGGGCTAGAGCGCAAATGCAAGCCTTTTGCATAAACAAGCATGATGAAAACATAGAATGACCTTGTCTTTCCTGAGGCATATGTACATGCCCCAGACTCTCAAAGGTACATTGTAACAGACAAAAATAAAAAAACATGACCATAAACCATCTCGGCCAGTCTCATAGATTAATTTTATATCATCAAGTGGCATAGGAACATGATCAAAAAAAAGCAAAGAAAAAAATAAATCACTCACTAAACAACGTGACCCAACAGCTATCCTTGTCCATTATTACTTGCTTTTTAGTGTTTTATGTGTTTAGATGGTGTTTGACATGTTGATGATGTGATAGCACTAGTTGTGGATTCAGTTGATAAGTTCATAGTGACATGTTGGATTGATTGTTGGTTCATGTTGCTCAGATATTGTGATTGGCAGTGAAGTGTAGTGCTTTGATTTTCAGTCTGCAAAGCACAAGTGTTTATGCAAAAGGGGTGGTTATCCATAGTGAAAATGTGCAAGGTTTATTGCAAAATTTTGACGAGTTTTGTGATTTTTAGGGTTTTGTGGAGATATTTGATTTTTTTGTGTAACTGATTTCTTCAGGTCATTTTACAATTTTTAGGTTTTTTTCAGGGCATTTTATGATTTTAGGGATTTTTTCAAGATCGTATTTGAATTTTTAGGATTTTTTTAGGACATTATGTGATTTTTAGTGATTTTTTCAGGATCGTATTTGAATGTTTAGGATTTTTTCAGGACATTATGTGATTTTTATGAATTTTCTCAAGACATTTTATGATTTTTAGGGATTTTTTCAGGACATTTTATGATTTTTAGGGATTTTTTAGGACATGTTATGATTTTTAGGGATTTTTTTCAGGACACTTTATGATTTTTAGTAATTTTTTTCAGGATCGTATTTGAATGTTTAGAATTTTTTTCAGGACATTATGTGATTTTTAGTGATTTTTTCAAGATCATATTTGAATTTTAGGATTTTTTTCAAGACATTATGTGATTTTTAGTGATTTTCTCAAGACATTTTATGACTTTTAGGGATTTTTTCAAGACATTTTATGATTCTTAGGGATTTTTTCAGGATCGTATTTGAATGTTTAGGAATTTTTCAGGACATTATGTGATTTTTAGGGATTTTTTTAGGACATTTTATGATTTTTAGGGATTTTTTCAGGACATTATGTGATTTTTAGTGATTTTTTCAGGATCGTATAAGCATATAGAAGTGTTAGCTCCAATCCGTTATGCGATATATTCAATGGATAAAAAGAACTTAGGGGTATGCCCCTAGTTCAAATTCAAAATTACGCATTATGTAGGTAATATGCCCCCAGACAAGACGCACACTATGTACAAAGGCCAATGACAGAGTGTGTACAGACTGGTAATGCTTGGTAAGATAACAAAGGACATTAACCAGTTCGTGAGCCATGATAAGGAACCAAGGATGTCTTACAATATGAAGGATATGATCAAGGAATGATAGAGGGGGAAAAGACTAGATGGAATCCTGATAGATGGAGGAGCAATAACTAATAACACATGGCCCCTGTTTGCCAGGTTTTCACCATGGTACTTGCCCAAAGTGCCTGTTTGCCAGGTTTTCACTTTTGGACGAAATTTTTCTCTTGACTCTAATTTTCATGCCAAGACACCTGTTTGCCAGGTTTTCATCAAGGCATCCATTTTTTCATGACTTTTTTTCACTTTTTTTTTCTTTTCTTTTTTCATGACTTTTTACTATTTTTTTGATATTTTTTCAGGACTTTTGGATGAAATCAATAATGTCACTGACAAATGCTGAGAAGATATCTGTTGTTGGTGCTGCTAGCTGATGAGCTCTGGATCCATGGCTGATCATAACTTTGGAGGATTTGTTTCGAGTCTGTAGCTAAAATCAAACCACTAGAAAGGCCTCGAGAGATACCATCGCGTACCGTATGTAAGACAATGTTTGTCTCTCGCAAATCAAGGCATCTAAGGATAATTGGGTCAATAGAAATGTCATGTGGGATGTCACTAATGATGACATATGCAAAGGCTTGTTGGATAAAAGATTGATTTTGGTTTTTGGACAAAGTAGGTAGTTAAATTTTTTGCAAAGGCCCAGATGGAGAAATAGAGTTACTAAGTGGGCCCCATTTTTTGCCCACAAAGCCTCTTTTATATTTCCTAAAAGTTTTTTATTAAAGTGCTTAGGCTTGAAAGGTAAAAGAAAAAGTTAAACGGGAAAATCGGAAATCTGCTTCTCCAGTGCGGGTTTTCTACCTTCGAAGGCCATTTTCTGCACTTCAGAGAAAGTCATTCCTGCAAGCATGGTAAGTATGTGATTTGGTTGCAGATTATTTTGGGCGAGTAAATAGAAGCAAATCAGTGGATTGATTAGGTTTTTGCAAGTAGAATTGACCTAAGCGCATTTAGCCCAAGGGAGTACTCCGTTCATGTTTTTCTGAAAGATGGATGAAATGGGAAGTAAATTGGTAATTAATGAGAGTTACCGTTGTGCCAATAGAAATAGTGAAAAGACAAAGATAAACCTTTACATCCACCAATCCAATGGATTTACCCTTAATGTCGCTTGTGTGGCATGATTTATGAAATTCAACGGGAAAATCTAGGGTTATTTTATAAAAAGGGAAGTAACAGATTTTCAAACACTCATTTCACTATTATACTATTATACTAAATAGTGCTTTCAAGTAGTTTTCGAGTTATAGTGTTTTCTCCTTGTATCAACTACAATTGTTTGAACTGTTGCTATCATATATCCAAAAAAATGACGTGGTCAGCTATCATAGATACTTCACTCTGTTTCTATGATATGGAAGATTTTCAAAGAAGATTGAGAGCAGAGCAGATCCATCCCATAATAGAGAAACTTCGAGGAACTAGATTAGTGGAAGTAGCTAGGTTTCCTGGGGCAGTGCAAGCCCCAGAGTTGATTTTGGAATGCATCCATCATTACAACCTAGATACAAAGCAAATTATGTTGCCTGATCAAATGGTGTTGATTTCAATTTATCGCCAAGCCGTAGTGAATTTGTAAGAAATGAATAATGTTGAGCAAGGAACGAGAAAAAATCCAAGTAAGTTAAGTGTGAAACAATGTTACCATAAGATAAGCAACTCCAAGAGCATACACCAAGATGGTTCAACAATGGAGACAAGGATTTATAAGGGGAAAGAAAAGAAAACCCCTTGTGAGTTATTATGAATGAAGGCAAATGCCTAAAGAAGAGAGAGAGAGAGTGTTGGAGCAAAGGTAGCTCAATACAATAACATCAAGTGCTTAGAGTGGTGTGTAGTTGTGAAGAAAGAAGGAGGAGCATCTCTTATATAGAGATGAGAGAGGAGTTGCATTTGTAACTCCCATTTCTATGAATGCCACATTCATAATAGGTGTGTGCAAAGTGTCACAATCCTCTTAAGGAGGATAAACTAAATAAAGAAATAAACAAGAGTTGTCCTTACATGTGGAATAAAGGAAAAATAATGACATGTCCTCCACATGTGTACAAGTGGACAAATTACATGTAGGGACCCTTGGAATATCCCAATTAAAATATATCCAAGGAAAGATTAACCTTTCTAACACCCCCCCTTAAGCTTTACTTGGGGAGTTTACTTCAACGGGTTGCAAACCCAAATTTTTACAATGGAACTGAAATCTCTCTTTAGAAAGTGGTTTGGTTAAGATATCAGCCACTTGATCTTCTCCTTTACAATAAAGAAGAATAATTTGATTGTCTTCAACTTGTTCTCAAATGAAGTGATGTTGAAGTGAAATATGTTTGGTGCGAGCATGATATACTGGATTCTTTGCCAAGGCAATAGCACTTTGATTGTCACAATGTATAGGTGTAGGTGATTGTTGAGGTAGACCAAAATCATCAAGAAGTCTTCGAATCCACAAAGCTTCTTTAGCTGCATTGGTACAACCTTTGTATTCAGCTTCCATTGAGCATAGGGAAATAGAGTGTTCCTTTTTGTTTTTCCAAGAAATTGGACCTGAACCAACAAAGAAAACATAACCACAAGTGGATTTCCCATCATTGGGATCTCCACCTAGATCGAAATTAGTATAGCCATGTAAAATGAATTCAGAGTTTGGATCATAAAATAAGCCTATATTAATAGTTCCTTTAATATACCTTAAGATGCGTTTAGCAACTTTAAAATGAGTTTTTTGAGGTTTAGACATAAAACGAGACACTAAACCAACACTATAAGCAATATCAGGTCTAGTAAGAGTTAAATAATTTAAACTTCCTACTAATTGTCTATACAAAGTTTCATCAACAAAAGGAGTATTCATATCATTCATTAATTTAGTTCCTAATTCACATGGAATGGAAACATGGTTAGAGTCATTCATCTTAAATTTTTCTAAAAGATCATAAGCATACTTGCTTTGAGAAACAAAGATACCATTAGGAGTTTGAAAAATTTGCATACCTAAGAAGTAATGTAAGATACCTAAGTCGGTCATTTGAAATTTTTGTTTAAGTTGGAATTTAATATCAGAAATCAAAATGTCTAAACTAGAAGTGAGAATTAAATCATCTACATAAACAATAACAATGATAATATCATTGGTAGTATGTTTAATAAACAAATTAGGATCATTTTTGCTTCTAGTAAAACCTTGAGAAATGAAGAAAGAATTAATTTGAGAATACCATTCTCTAGGTGATTGTTTAAGACCATAAATAGATTTGTTCAATGTGCAAACTAGATTTTCACTACCTTTCTTAACAAATCCAGGAGGTTGAGCCATATAGATTTCTTCATGTAACTCACCATTTAAAAAGCAACTTTTAACATCCATTTGATGAATGGGCCAATTCAATTTAGAGGCTAAAGCAAGAACTAATTTGATAGTAGGCATTTTAGCAACAGGTGCAAAGGTTTCATTATAGTCTAAGCCTTCAATTTGGGAAAAGCCTCTAGCAACTAGTCTAGCTTTAAATTTACTAATTTCATTATTGGTATTCAATTTTGTTTTATATAACCATTTACATGAAACTAGGTTTTTTCCAGGAGGTAATGTGACTAAGTCCCAAGTGTGATTAGCAAGTAACGAATCATATTCCTCTTGCATGGCTTTCTACCAATGAGGTTGAGAGTTAGCTTGATCAAAAGACTTAGGATCGTTAGAATTCATAATAGTAGTCATCAAAGCATAATTACAATAATTAATCCTTCTATGTTTAATTCCACCAGATTTAGAAATATAATCATCAGCTTCATTGATGAGATTTTGAGCCCATTTAGGTTTACGTTTAGTTGTAATGGAATTATCACTAGAGGAAGAATCATGAGTAAGAAAGGTATCATTAGTATCTATTTGAGTATCATGAGATGTAGGAGTAGAAATAATCGGTGGTACTTGATTAATTGAAAGAGTAGGGTTAAGAGAAGGAGGTTGGTCCTCCACTAGCACAATTTTAGTGCCACTGAATTCTTCATCCGTTGTAGTAGAGCAATCATGAACTCTAGTTTCTGCAATACAAACATCTCTAGCAACTTGAACTTTGTTAGTAGTGGAATCATAAACACGATAACCCTTAGTGTGTTCATCATAGCCAACAAACATATAAGGAGATGACTTAGCATCTAATTTATGCCTTTTCTGTTTAGGTGTATGGACATAAGCAATAGAACCAAATATCCATAAATGATGTAAATTTGGTTTCCTACCAGACCAAGCCTCTTCTGGAGTGATAGCTTTGAGAGCTTTGGTAGGAGTCCGATTAAGAATATAAGTTGCACAAAACATGGCTTCAGCCCAAAATTTATAATGCAAATTATTAGCATGCAACATGCTTCAAGCCATTTCAACAATGGTCCGATGCGTTCTTTCCGCTACACCATTTTGTTGTGGTGTATAAGGAATAGTAAGCTCGTGCTTAATTCCACATGATTTCAAATAAGAATGAAAAGCATTATTCACATATTCCTTCCCATTATCAGTTCTAAGAATTTTAAGTTTATACCCAGATTGCCTTTCAACATATAACTGAAATTCAATAAATATATCAAGAACTTGATCCTTGCTATGCAAAAAATAGATCCAAGTGCGTCTAGAAAAATCATCAACAAAGGTAAGTGCATACCGAGAACCTTGGATGGAGGTATTCTCCATGGGACCCAAAAGATCACTATGGACAAGATGCAACTTATGAGTTGCTCGCCATGATTTTCCACTTGGAAAGGGCTCCCTATGCATCTTACCACTCATACAACCTGTACAGGTAATCTTGGAAGGAATAATGTTAGGCAAGCCATCAACCATATTATGCTTTTGCATGAAAGTAATATAATCAAAATTTAAATGACCAAGTCTTTCATGCCATATATTGAAATCAATAGAAGTATGTAAAGAATATCGTGAACTAGCAAATTCATGGAATTTAAACAAATTGTCGTTATCCATTTTAGCATAAGCAATTACTTTAAGAGTTGGTGGATCTATAATATAACATGTATCTTTGTAGAATTCAACTTTATAGTTCTGACATAGCTGTGAAACAGAAATTAGATTAGTTTTCAAGTCAGGGACATATAAAACATTATGCAATTTACCATTAGGAATAGTAACATCACCTAGTCCTTCAACTTTACAAGTCTGATTATTAGCTAACTGAATAGGAATGTTAGCAATATCAGGTTGTAAGGAATCAAAAATTTCTTTATGAGAGGTGACATGTTGGGATGCACCACTATCAACAATCCACTCTAGAGGTTTACAAAGATTAAAGCTACAAGTAAAAGCTTGACGAGAATTAGAACTAGTTGAATTACCTTTTCTATGGTTTGAGGTTTGATGATTGGTACTATGATTCATAGGTTTTCTATCATTTTGTTTTTTAAAACAATTATTGACAAGGTGACCATCTTTGCCACAATAAGAACAATGAGGTTTGGAATTGGAATGGTTCCTTTGATTAGTATTACGAGTATTATTAGGGTGATGGGTATTATTATATTTGGGATGAAATTTATTGTTAGTGTTATTTGAATTAGATGGCTTGTAATTATGATTATTGGAACGAAAATTATTAGTTGAATTTCTAGAGACAAATGCATGTTCAGTTGATTTGAGAGTACCAAACTGGATTAGCTTAGCTTCTTCCTGTCTCAATAAAGTTTGAAAAATAACATAAGTTAACTGAGAAGATAAAGTAGGAATAGCAAGTTGTGCATGAATATTGGTTATAAACTGTTGAAACTGTCTTGGAAGACATTTTTAAAGAATAAGATGGATTAAACGAATATCCTCTAATTGAACACCTAAAGCCATAATTTGACTTTTAAGAGAATCAAATTTTAAGAGGAATTCATCCATACCTTTAAAATCTGCATACCTGAGATCTTCGAGTTGATCTTGCAATTGTATTTTGCGATATTCATCGCCACTGTCATACTTGGTCTTCAAGATGGACCACACATCATGAGCTTTAGAACAGTGAGCAATTAAGACATATAAATCTGGAATAATAGAAATACCAATTAACCCTAAAGCTTCTTCGTTTTTAGCTTTCCAAGTATCTTTCTCATCTTGAGTAGCCGCTGAACCGGGCTCAAGAGAAGGGTCAGTGGCTATTTCAAAGAGATGTTTAAAACAAAAAATAAATGAGATATGAGTTTTCCAAGAATGATAATTTGAATAATTAAGTTTGATTTCTGGAATTACTGTTGACATGATTGGAAAAAAAAACTTCGCTTCTTCTTTTTTTTATTTTTTGGAAAAAAAAATTAAAATTTTATGAATTGAACAAAATTGTTTTTTTTTATTTTATATTTTATTATTTTATGTTATTATTATTATTATTTTTTTTAAGAATATTTGTTTTTTTTTATTAATTTTAACTAATAGTGATAGAGAAAATTAAAAAATAATTAAAGTTGGATTAAAATTAGAAAAGAAAGAGGGGGAAACGGTTTGTTTAAATTAAAAAATGGAGGGGAGCGAGCGGTGGCTGCCGCGTGGCAAAAGAAGGGCCGCGGTCGGTGGGCGCCGCGTGTGGGGAGCGGCGAGCCGCAGGCGGTGGTTGCCGTGCAGCGGCAGCGGCGAGCGTCGGTGGTCGCCGCGTGGTGGGAGCGGAGGAAGTGGTTGTGGGGGGTTTTTAAAACCACAGAGTGGCGGTTGCGCGCGGCAAGGGTTGCAGAGGTGCCGAGCTGCAGCGGCGGCGGCGAAAGTTGTAACCGACGGCTGTTTGCGCGGCGGCGAGAATGTTTGTGCGGCGGCGTGAATGTTTGTGCAGCCGAAAATGCTTCGGCGGGTTAAATGTGAAGCGGCCAAGGAAGGTCCCCGGGCCAAAAAGCAGAGATGTGTAACAGTGCCTTCGGCGGTGGTTCGCTGAGGCACGGGGTGGCGCGTGGGTGGCGCGGCCGCCCTATAAAAAATAAAAGAATTTTTTTATTTGATTTTATATATATATAAACTTTGCACTATGTTTTTTTTTTTGTTTTGTTTTTTTTTTTTAAAAACAAAAAGTAGTAAAATATATTATTTTTTTTTCTAAAGAAATTTTTTGATAAATAAAGTAAGAGGAAAAAAAATAAAGAGATAAAAAGCTTCACTATTGTAATATGTTTTGTTTTGGCGGCATGCCGTCCAAAACAAACCAAAAAAAAAAATTACTAAGAAAACCCTTTGGCGGCAAGCCGTCCAAAGAGGGTTAGAGAAGAATATGAAGCTTTACAAGAAAACCCTTTGGCGGCAAGCCGTCCAAAGAGGGTTAGTAAAAAAAATGAAGCTTTGCAAGAAAACCCTTTGGCGGCAAGCCTTCCAAAGAGGGTTAGTAAAAAAAAACTTGCATACACAAGATTAGTTAAAACGAGCTAAGATCACAACACAATCTTCTTCTCTCAATAATGTCTCCAAGTAAGGTGTGCTCCAATGAATGGCAACCTTCACCACAAAACTTAAAACAAGGATTAGATAACCTGGCTCTGATACCATGTAAGAAATGAATAATGTTGAGCAAGGAACGAGAAACAATCCAAGTAAGTTAAGTGTGAAACAATGTTACCATAAGATAAGAAACTCCAAGAGCATACACCAAGATGGTTCAACAATGGAGACAAGGATTTATAAGGGGAAAGCAAAGAAAACCCCTTGTGAGTTATTATGAATGAAGGCAAATGCCTAAAGAAGAGAGAGAGAGAGTGTTGGAGCAAAGGTAGCTCAATAAAATAACATCAAGTGCTTAGAGTGGTGTGTAGTTGTGAAGAAAGAAGGAGGAGCATCTCTTATATAGAGATGAGAGAGGAGTTGCATTTGTAACTCCCATTTCTATGAATGCCACATTCATAATAGGTGTGTGCAAAGTGTCACAATCCTCTTAAGGAGGATAAACTAAATAAAGAAATAAACAAGAGTTGTCCTTACATGTGGAATAAAGGAAAAATAATGACATGTCCTCCACATGTGTACAAGTGGACAAATTACATGTAGGGACCCTTGGAATATCCCAATTAAAATATATCCAAGGAAAGATTAACCTTTCTAACAGAATTGCTTGTAGATTCCAGAATGAGAAGAGTTCTCTAATTTAACGATGAGTGGAGCCATGTTTGAGTACTCTTTGAAGAAGATGGTTTGGAGGAGGGAGATCATGCAGTCTTGGTTTTAGAAGCCAAGGGGAGCTAAGAGTAAAGTCCCTAAAAATCTTTTTGGCACGGACCTCAAACCAGAAATTGTTGATATTTTTGTTCTATTGCATCAACTCAAAGGTGAGGTAGAAGCTTTTAATTTTGTAGAGTAGTACTTCTTTTTGGTGCAAGTTATTTGCTCAAACATAGTATATTGACTGGGCGTATGAGGTCAGTGAGCATCTTTCTAGGGCTCTCAGTGCAACAAAGTTTTATAATTCATTTTATATGTCCTCTTTCTTGATATACATGTTGGCTTCTCTTCAATTGTGGTCGGGACTCCCTAGAATTGAGAGTTTTCCTGATAATGTAAAAAGCTATGAGTTTTACTCATGCTTGCAATTATAGAATAGTTATGCAGAATACATCCAAGTAAATGATGTATTCACCATGAGGATTTGCAAGGAGCTCCAAGGGTGTCCAAAACAGAGATTCAGTCCAGAAGCGATGGCGACCATCAATCAATTTGGCAGTTATTTTATTCAGTTTTCATCATTTTCTTATTTACGTCTTGCAGCATTCGATGGATTCCCACTAAAGCTGCCTAGGTACCCAGATGATATGATCATGCTCATGGAGATTGTGAGGTAAGCAGTACAAGTGAACGTGTTGAGCGCTAGCCTAAAGAAGAAAGGGTATGAATTCCCTATAAAAGTTGGAGCATACAGTTGCAAAACCAGATTAGATGCAAAGAATATACTCAAAGCATTTGAGAGTAAATACAAATTGGAAGAGTATGAAGTAGTAAGGCCCCTGTTTGATCCTAATAGATATGCTAGAGATGTGCTTCAAGTTGGAAGCGTAATCAAACATGTAACAACCATGGAGGATTATTAGGTAGATTGTAAAGATGAACTAGAGAGTCAAGATCATGCCTTTGCCAGATTTACAATTGATCAGGTAGAGACATATGGTATAAATTTAGACGTGGAGGGATTGGAAGATGATGGTCAAAATATGTACAGCAATACATATTTGACTAAGTTGAGGAATACTCCCATAAGTTCTGAACCATATGTTGACATAGTAGAAGATTTAAATGTCATGATGGAAAGAATAATCAAAAGGATTGGGAAGTGGGTTGAATGGACAGCTAAGAAAGGCCGGAGTAGGAGTAAAACTACTCAAGCTTCCACATCCGTAGCTACCACAACTTCCTCTCAGAGTGCCATTCTCAGTGCTACTACCACAGCTGCTTAAGCTCCAACTCAATCTATAGGCAGAGGTGATCAACCCTCGAAGAGGAATGTTCCAATAATGCCAACCTGTCAAGGGGATCACTACCAGTAATCAAAACTCAAGACGAAGCTGAAAAAGAAATAGAGGAACAAAAAGATGGATCTCCCGCTCCAGTATCACCTCCACATGCTGCTCTTCCCCCATCTCCTCAATCTTCTCCAACTCTATCTCTTCATGCAGCCCCTGTCTCATCCCCTCATCACAGCCCTACTCCATCTGTAAGCACTCTTGTTCTTAAGCCTGCTGGTTCTCCTATTCAGATAGTAGAAATTGGAGATGATAAAAGTAGTAGTAGTGAATCCACTGAGTCTAATGAAGCTTCTCAAAAAGCTCAAGAAGAAGAGAAAGCTCCAAGTTCATCTCAACTCCTTTCTCGAGATCCAAAGACCCCTTTTTCTGTAGCTACAGTAACAACGACTCCAATAAAGAAGAAAATTTTCAGTATTGAATCTCTCAGAACAGCCTCCAAAGTGATTAATATAGAGTCTTGGCTTAAGGATACTTTGGAGAAGAAGAGGAAAAGAAAAGATGAAAATTTTCCTTCAAAGGATGTTGTTTCTCAAGCGGTTCACTCATAATCTAGAAACAAGGCACCTAACTATGGAGGTAGCAAAACCAAACAAGGCGGGGAGAATTGAAGATATGAGGCTAGAAGATTTCACTCTGCACTCAATTGACCTTGGGGAAGCTAGACATGATACAAAAGTAGGCCTATGAAAATTGAGTAATGAGGTGATAGAAGAGCAACTGGAGGATCTTAAGTCATCAAAGGTCAGAATGAAAGCAAAAATAGAGGAGTTGAGAAGATTCATCCAGCAATTAGTTGTTCCATTGGTAACTATCACTAGTGTGCCTGCCACTAAAAATCCTTCAGTAGAAGAGGTACAAGCCTTCATATCACAGCTCCAGAAAGATAGGCATTTTGGTCAGATTGGAAAAGAATGGATTGAGAAGCTCAGTATAGATGGAGCTATTCTGATTGATCAAATTGGGAATTTTATCCTTCGGTTAGAAATTGAGAAGGATAATATCACTTCCAATCACAACACTTTGGCCATAGAAAAGGCAAGGTGTGATGAATGCATTTCTCTCCTAAACATGATCATCCAAATGAAGGCAAAAGAGGTAGTTGAAGCAAAGATTTTGAAGAAGGGAACTGAGCCTCTATTCGAATGGCTTCAAAACATGCAATTCAAGCAAGAGATGATTCAAAAGGCAGAGGAAGGACTTAGAGAAACAAAGGAAAAGGTGAAGAAGATCCAAGATAGAGCATTTGAGCTCATGCAATGATTACACACTAACTCACAACTTAGTGGGCAAGGAAAGGCTCTTATTGAGATAGAAATAATGAAGAATAATTCCTCCACATACTTGAGTAACCTATCTGGGATGACTTCAATCAGTTAAAATAGAGTGGTAGAGTTGCAAGCATTGAGTGGATGCATGCATGTGGCAGATGGAGAGTTAACAAGTCAGCTGGGTGTAGTAAAGGGGTTAGCTTGGGAGCATTCAAAGTGGCTCTTAAGATTCACCAATGTACATGTGCCTAGTCATGAGGAGATGATGCCAATTATAGTGGCTACTAGAACATATAGGGAAAAAATTGAAAAGGGAAAGAAGTCTAAATGACTTATTCAATACTCCTTTTTCTATTTTCTGATGTAAATGTTGCAAATTTTTGCAAATTTTGAAATCCGACAAATTGGCATCTAGCCATTTGTCATTTTCAGAAGATGAATCGATTGAAATTCCCATTGTAATGGTCATCTCTCAAAACCTATATGTATGAAATTCAATGATTAATCAAAGGTCGACAAATTTTGGTGTGAAGTACTATCTGTTGCAGAGACAATTGAATGGCACTTTGTTTCAATCATTTTCCATTCTAGTAGGTATTGTAATTTGTTAGTATTTCCTTTCTGTGTTACAGAGAACTAAGAAAGAATAGAGTTTCATTTCCCCTATTTTCTAGAATTCAAATGGATGTAATAAGTATTGTTATATTTCATTTGACGAAAGGATTTTGTTAGTTTTCTTGATTCATCAGTTGTAGTTCAGATTTAGATTTCAACTTATTTTAGTCTTGTGCAGATGGATTTATGAATTCATAAGAAGTGTGGATACATAAATCTATTTTGATATTGAGAAATTTTTCTTGCCTGAATTAAGTTCTAGTTAGGCTTAATTTGGTTTGCCTCTCCTACTCTCGAGTTAAGAGCATACCCCGATTTAGATAAGTAGGAACAAACATAATTCATTGAAGATTATTCATATAGGGAGTTGTACCTACCAATTTAGAGAAAAGCCAGTAACCATAAAATGGCTTTTCAATTTTTGTGAATAGATATTTTTCATAGTCTGGGCATTAAGAGTCATAATTTCACGAAAGATAAAAGAATAAATCTATTTACTAACAGATTTTTGGTGACTCTGCTGGGGAAGATGAATAGTCGCTTGATCAAAAAGCCTATTTCATGAGGAAAAATGGTAATGCCTCATGAAAACATAATCCCCGTGCTCCAACCTAACCTTGATTTTCAAGATGACCAAGAGGATATAATTTAATCCCTTAACACGTTTGTTTCGAGGCACAGAAGGAACACTGAACATTACCGAAATGCTAGCCAAATATTAGAGGAAGAAGAAAGAAGAGCTGAACCTTTTGAAAGTGTTGTTTAAAGAAGAGATATTCGGAGAGCAAAAAGACAATTAAGACAGTAAGCTTAGAGTTAAATCAGACCTAGCATCCTGGAACAATTTAGGTTCCTCAGATGTACCAAGAAATAGGGTGTGCAAGATTCCACTTTTGACAAATTAAAAGAGCTCGATTTTCCTATCTTAGAAGTTTCAAAGTAGAAAGGTGAAGGTAAAAGTTGGAGTAGACCCCCTTCTCCTATTAGAAGCCAAGATGCCAATACTTCACATTCCACTTGTCAGGTGTTAGCACTTCACAAAGTTACTAAACCTCCAGTTGTTAACTTTCTGCCATATACTGCTAGAACAATTATGGCTACTCCATGGGCCACAGCAACAGGGCCGCTAGCACTAAATTTTTATCATCCACTTTTGGCCAGTTCAAGGAAGAACTTTCCTAAATTCTCAGGTGATGGGAAAGTCACAACAAATGAACACATTAAAGAATTCTTTGCGGCTACTCATATATTGGGGGTGGGACATGAAGATATCGCTATAAGATTGTTTGTAGAGACCCTTACAGATAATGCAGCAGACTGGTTTTATCATTTAGTTGATGGTTCAATAACAGATTGGGACATGATGAGAACTAAATTTGAAGCTAGATTCAAGACTGCAGAAGATGAACATGCCTTGCTAACACAGTTGAATTCAATTAAGAAGCAACAGCCTATGAGCATGAGGGATTTCATTGCCAACTTCAATAAAATTAATAGCAAAATTCCTACTACTGATAGATCCACACCCGACAATTTAAAAACTTTCTTTATTAGTGTTATGCCTCCAGACATCAATTATGATTTGAGAAGAGCACGTCCTACTGATCTAGCTGACGCACAGAAGAAAGCTATTGAATGTGAAGATGACCTAATTTTCGTGGGAAAATGGAAATGAGAACTTCAAACTAAAGGGAGTCTCAGTAATACCACATCATCAGAAGAGATGATTCAAAAGTTGTCTAATGAGCTAGTAGTGATAAAAAAGCAATTACTCGGATTCAATAACTCTTATCAATGGAATTAACAAAAATCACTAGGAAGAAACAATGAAAGTAGATTTTCGCAGCTTACAAGTTCACAACCTAGGTTGCAAATTGAAGCAGCATCGAAAAAGGGAAATATGTGCATCTTCCATTTAACCATAGATCATGACAGTGAGAATTGTCTAGAGACTGTCTATATGATGCAATTTCTATCTACTAATGAATTAAATATTACAGCTCCGTGTTCAGAACTTGATTCTTGTTCAAATGGCGACTCTGGAAATTTATTTTTAGAATATGAATCAGATTCTGAATCAAAGGGTGAATGTTGTGCAACTATTGATGGAACCTCATACAAAGTACTTACCCGTGGACAGAGAATGAAGAATCAAACCTCTAGTCATACTCACAAAGATGACTCTAGTCCTTCTACGAGTAAGATACATACTAATCAAGGAACATCCACTTCACAAATAGGTAAGGACAATACATCTTTTGATTTCATTCAATTTTGTGAAGAGTCAAAGGTTCAAATTTTGACTATTGATTATTTAAAGTCACATCCTTCTAAACCAAAGAGATTAGTGGATAAATGTAAAGGAGGTACCTTAGACTTGAATCATAATGTGACTATTGAAATCAAAGATGGAGCCTTTAACATTTGGCTTGTTTAATCAAGAAGATTCTACTGTTTTAGCAACCTCCCCTAGACAGAAGCTTGAACCTTTTTATATCTCATTGTATATTAATGGATGTAAACTCAGCAATTGCATAATAGATTCAGGTGCATCAGATAATGTTATGCCATCTTCTATAGCTAAATCCTTGGGGTTGAATCTTACTAAAGTGCATGGGAGATGTTATTCTATGGATGCCAAACAAGTCCCTTTGCTTGGACAAATTAAAGATGCACAAGTAGCTTTGGCCTCATATCAAGAAAAGAAACTCCTGTTAACCATCCTGGTAGCTAATATTCCTAAAAGTTATGGACTCCTCTTAAGTAGAAGTTTCTGCCGAGACTTAGGAGGAGAAATTAAGCTAGACTGGTCCCAAGCTGTGATAACTATTGGTAATAAGAAGTTCAAGTTAGAACCTGAAGAAAAAGCAAAATTCACAGTCTTGAAATCGAAGGATCCCAAAGCTCATATTTTATACCAGGAATTGGAATTTGGTAATTATATGTTATTTACTGAAGATGATTTAGGTAAAAAAATGAATGAGAATCAGGTCGAGAAGGTTCCTGATGAAAACAAAGAGGTTTTTGACATATGGACACTTGAATTTGGCGAGAGTTGTGCTTCCTCAAGTTCTAGAGCTAGCGTAGTGTTGATATCCCCAGAAGGAGAAGCTGAGCCCTTAGCTTTCAAATTAGAGTTTGGTAACACAAACAGTATAGCATAATATGAAGCTTTAATATTGGGGATAGTTACTGCAAAAGAAAGAGGGATAAAAGTCTTAAGGGCCCAAGGTGATGCAGAGCTTATTGTGAGACAAATCAAAGGACAGTACTCAGTGAAGAATCATAAACTGAAGAATTATAGGAATAGGGTGTGGGATGAGATAGAAGGTTTAGATGCCTTCTCCATTAGAGTCGTGCCAAGAGAAATCAATACAAAGGTTGATTCACTTGCAGTCTCTGCTTCCTTGTTACTCCCACATCCAGATTTTAAGGATAAAAAATATCAAATTGAAATTATATATAGATCTGTTGTCCCAAATAATATAGAGTCCTAGCAAGTCTTTAAGGATGATAAGAGTTTGCAACTATTTCTGGAAAATGATAAAGCCAATTTTGAACCTAAGTCTCACGAGGATGATGAAATTGGAAAAAGTGGTGAGGTTCAACTGAAAAGTAATATTATTCCCCCATATTTTGTAGCTCTGGAAAAGTTATTTAATAGACACGATGCTTATGTTAAGCAAAAAAGAATAGAAAAGGGACCTACCACGGGTGAATATAAAGGATTGAACATTGGAGATGTCCATAGTCCCAAAATTATTAATATTGGAAAATGTTGTACTCCTGAAGAGAGAGAAACTGCAAAGAAGTTAGTCAAAGAATATAGAGATGTCTTTTCTTGGAGCTATTAAGCCCTGAAGAGCTACAGAGGAGGAGAGTCAAAACATCAAATTCCTCTCAAACTAGATGCAGTACCCTTTTAGAAAAAGCAAAAAAATTATAATCCAAAGGTTGTAGATGCCATTTTTTGGGAAGTTGATAAAATGTTAACAGCAAGAATCATTTATCCTATCCACCACTCTACCTAGATAGCCAACATAGTGCCTGTCAGGAAGAAGAATAGAGAGATAAGGATTTGTGTAGATTTTCGTAATTTGAATCAGGCATCTCTCAAAGATAATTTTGCTCTCTCGAACATGGACCATTTCTTATAAATAGTTGCAAGATCTGAGATGATGTCTATGCTCAATGGCTTTTCAGGATATAACCAGGTTGAAGTAGAAAAGAAAGATCAACATAAAACAGTGTTCACAACTCCTTAGGGTACATTTGCATATCACAGGATGCCTTTCAGACTAATCAATGCTAGGGCTAAATTCCAAAGATGTATGAGTGAGACCTTCATTGATATGAAAGATCGAATAATAGTCATATACCTAGATGATCTTATGGTGCTCTCAAAGAAAATAAAAGACCATATGGAAGATCTAAGAAGAGTGTTACAAAGATGCAGGGAGCATGGGATTTCTCTCAATCCAAAAAAGTCAATATTCTGTGTAACTGAAGGAAAATTACTTGGACATATAGTGTCATAGGAAGGCATTAAAATTGATCCTGACAGAGTAGAGGCCATCCATAGACTAAGTCTTCCTATAAACAAAATAGGGGTTAAATCTTTCTTTGTCTAGGTTAATTTCCTTAGAAGGTTTGTTCCCGATTTTGTAGAAACTACTAAGCATATAATCGATATGATGAAGGGAAATTCAAGTTTCAAATGGAGTGAGGAAGGAAAGAAAGCTTTTTAGGATATAAAAATTGTTGTTGCTAATGCCCCAGTGCTATGTCATCCAAATTACAAGCAAGATTTTATCATTTATTGCTATGCTTCAGAACATACATTATCATCTATTCTTGTGTAGGAGAATGATGAAGGAATACAAGCTCCCATTGCTTTTATGAGCATGCCTTTGAAAAATCACGAACTGAAATATTCACAAATTAAAAAGCATGCTTATGCAGTAGTCACAGCACTTAAGAATTTCTATTTCTATGTCCTACATTCACACTCTGTTGTCTTCGTCCCAGACACAGTAGTAAAAAGTGTACTAACACAACAAGAATTAGGTTACAATGTTAGACGAGCATGGGTGGCGAAGATACATGAATATGATATTGAGATTAAACCTACCAAGCTGATAAGAGGAAATGCTCTATGTAGAGAAATTGTAGAAAACAAAACCACTAGTGAATTAGAAGAATCGAATGAGAAGCAACTGGTGCTGGTAGCAGGTCTCTATGATTTATGGTTTGAGAACATTTCTTACCTTTTAACATGCGGTGAATGTCTAGAAGGTTTGAATACAAAAAAAAGAAGAAATCTTAGATTAAAAGTAGCCAAGTATGTGATTTGGGATGGCAAACTTTTCAAAAGGGCTATTGATGGTACATTCCTAAGATGCGTAGATAAATTGCAACAAGAAAAGCTGTTGAAAGCATTCCATGATGAGGCTTATGGAGGACACTTCTCTTCTTCAGTTACAACTTTCAAAATACTAAGGCAATGCTATTACTAGGCTGAGATGTTCAAATATGCATATGCATGAGTAGCAAATTGTGAAAAGTGTAAAATGTTTTCTAGATGCCCTCAATTAGCCGCACTGCCACTGAGACTTGTTATCATTGAAGGACCTTTTCAACAATGGGGTCTTGATTTCATTGGTTCAATTACTCTTGCATCCACTTTTGGTCATCAATATATCATAACTACAATTGACTACTTCACCAAGTGGGTAGAAGCTAAGGCTACAAAGAAGACTACTTCTAAGATAGTATGTGAATTCATTAAAGAAAACGTTTTGGTCAGATCTGGCATTCCCATTAAGTTAGTAATGGATAATGCATCCTATTTTTCTTCAATTGAAATTACTGATTTTTGTTTTCAGTATGGGATCATCGTCAGTCATTCATCTAATTATTTCCCTCAAGGGAATGGCCAGGTGAAATCTAGCAATAAGAACTTGATCAATATTGTAAAGAAACTGGTGTCAAATAACCAAAAGAATTGGCACAAAAAGATTCATGAGGCACTCTGGTCAAACAAAGTGACACCCAAGAGAGCAATTGGTATATCCCCTTTTGAATTGGTTTATGGAACTGAAGCTAATCTACCTTTACCATTAGAATTAGCTACAAGAAAACTCATAACAGTAATTGAAGATGATATCTATAAAGATAGTCTAGAAAAGAGAATCATGTATCTGAATAAACTAGAAGAGGAAAGGATGGAAATTGTTGATCATATCACATAGCACCAAATGCAAGTAAAAGAACTTTTTGACAAGAAAACAAGACCTCAAAAATTTATGGCGAGAGATATGGTGTTACTCTGGGACAAAAGAAAGGCTCCAAAAGGAATGCATAAAAAGTTTGATACTCTATGGAAAGGCCCTTTCAAAATTCAAAAGGCATTTGAAAATAATTCTTTCAAATTAGCATATGAAGATGGTGAAGAACTAACCCTAACTTATAATGGTCAGGATCTCAAGCTCTACCAAGTTACAAATTGAAAACAGGTAACCCCTATAATGTACCATAGTTAGACTTAGTGTTGTGTGTGTCTTAGTTAGCTTTCCCTTTCCAGTGTCTTTTCCTCACTTTCCTCATTTTGTTTGTTTTTTTTGTATTGTAATCCTTTATTTTCTTTTGTGAAACTAGAAATTCTAAGTTCCTTTGCTTGGGCATACTCTACCCAAGTCCCCAGTTAGAGCCAGTAGTTGCCCAACTTTTCCATCATATACAATTTTTTGCAAAGTGGAGAGTAAACTAATGTCACATTCTATCAAGTTGGGTCACTAGGTCTTTCTTCTTAAGGTGTTGAGTTTCTCCATCGGGTTTTCATCTTTTCCTTTCTCCCATATCACATTTAGCCTGGGTGGGTATTTCTTGGTTGTCATGAGTCTTAGGGGTAGTTTAGAGCCATCTTCGATGGAGATTCTTGATTTGTGCTACATCTTTTGATTTCATGCAGCTCATTTGATCTGGAGTTAAAGAAAATTGAATCAGCTAAAAATCAAGCTCCAGGTTCATCTCGGCAAGTTTTCGCACCCCGAAGGCAAATTTTTGCAAAGACTGGCAAATGCTATTTATAAGCTTCCTTGAAAAAAAGTGAATCATGCTAAGAAAAGTTCGTTCAAGTGATATCATGATCTCACAATGAGAACCATTTTAAAGTTTGGAAAATGATCAAGATAAGCATCAGCGAAAAACCAAAAAAGAGCTTCTCCATGGCGGACTTCGAAGTCAATAATCAATTTTTTGAAAAGGTACATGTAAAGGAATTAAGAAAGCCAATGGGCCCCACCCCTCACTTTCAAAGTCAGTTTTGCATTTTCTGGAGGCTTAAAATAAAGTGAATAAGGCAAAGGAAGTAAAACAATGAGTATTGGTAGAAAAACAAGTTTCTTCTTCTCCATTGTGGGTTTTCGCACCTAGAAGGTAAAACTCCGTAGAGATCCATAGCTGCTACTGGTAGACTGAAACAAGGGTACGTAAGCCGCATAATGGTTAGATCATTCAAATATCATCAAGTTTGCATAGTGGAAATTACTCAAAGCTCATTAAGATGAGCGAGATAAGCATTGGTGGAAAATTCAAAAGTGGTTTCTCTTCTGGCGGATTTCAAACCAAGAGTTAAATTTTTCGCAAAGGCCTAGATGGAGAAATAGAGTTACTAAGTGGGCCCCATTTTTTGCCCACAAAGCCTCTTTTATATTTCCCAAAAGTTTTTTATTAAAGTGCTTAGGGTTGAAAGGTAAAAGCAAAAGTTAAAGGGGAAAATTGGAAATCTGCTTCTCCAGTGCGGGTTTTCTACCTTCGAAGGCCATTTTCTGCACTTCAGAGAAAGTCATTCCTACAAGCATGTTAAGTATGTGATTTGGTTGTAGATTATTTTGGGCGAGTAAATAGAAGCAAATCAGTGGATTGATTAGGTTTTTGCAAGTAGAATTGACCTAAGTGCATTTAGCCCAATGGAGTACTCTGTTCATGTTTTTCCAAAAGATGGATGAAATAGGAAGTAAATTGGTAATTAATGAGAGTTACCGTTGAGCCAACGAAAATAGTGAAAAGACAAAGATAAATCCATTAGAACCTTTACATCCACCAATCCAATAGATTTACCCTTAATTTTGCCCATGTGGTGCGATTTATGAAATTCAATGGGCAAATCTAGGGTTATTTTATAAAAAGGGAAGTAACAGATTTTCAAACTCCTATTTCATTGTTATAATGTTATACTAAATAGTGCTTTCAAGTAATTTTTGAGTTACAGAGTTTGCTCCTTGTATCAACTGCAATTTCTTGGACTATTTCTATCATATATCAAAAAAAATGGCAACAAGATTCACGGGCTTCGATGTATTAGGTGGAATTAAGTCAGCGTGGTCGACTATCACAGATACTTCACTCCATTTAGATGATATGGAAGATTTTCAAAGAATATTGAGAGCAGAGCAGATCCATCCCATAATAAAGAAACTTTGGGGAAGTGGATTAGTGGAAGCAGTTGGGTTTCCTGTGGTAGTGCAAGCCCTAGAGTTGATTTTGGAATGCATCCATCATTACAACCTAGATACAAAGCAAATTATGTTGCCTGATTAAACAATGTTGATTTCAATTGATCGACAAGCCATAGTGAATTGCTTGCAGATTCTAGAACAAGAGGAGTTCTCTAATTTAACAATGAGTGGAGCCATGTTTAAGTACACTTTGAAGAAGATGGTTTGGAGGAGGGAGATCATGTAGTCTTGGTTTCAGAAGCCAAGGGGAGCTAAGAGTAAAGTCCCTAAAACTCTTTTTGGCATGGACCTCAAACCAGAAATTGTTGACATTTTGGTTCTATTGCATCGACTCAAAGGTGAGGTAGAAGCTTTTAATTTTGTAGAGCAATACTTCTTTTTGGTGCAAGTTATTTTCTCAGACACACAGTATATTGACTGGGCATATGAGGTTAGTAAGCATCTTTCTGGGGCTCTCAGTGTAGCCAAGTTTTATAATTCATTTTATATGTCCTCTTTCTTGATATACATGTTGGCTTCTCTTCAATTGTGGCGAGGACTCCCTAGAATTGAGAGTTTTCCTGATAATGTAAAAAGCTATGAGTTTTACCCATGCTTGCAATTACAGAATAGTTATGTAGAATACATTTGAGTAAATGATGCATTCACCATGAGGATTTGCAGGGAGCTCCAAGGGTGTCCAGAATGGAGATTCAATTCAAAAGCGATGGCGACCATTGATCAATTTGGCAGTTATTTTATTCAATTTTTATCATTTTCTTATTTATGTCTTGTAGCATTTGATGGATTCCCACTGATGCTGCCCAGGTACCTAGATGATATGATCGTGCTTGTGGAGATTGTGGGGCAAGTAGTACCAGTGAACATGTTGAGCGCCAGTCTGAAGAAGAAAGGGTATGAATTCCCTATAAAAGTTGGAGCATACAGTTGCTAAACTAGATCAGATGCAAAGAATATACTCAAAGCATTTGAGAGTAGATAAAAATTGGAAGAGTATGAAGTAGTAAGGCCCCTATTTGATCCTAATAGATATGCCAGAGATGTGCTTCAGGTTGGAAGTGTAATCAAACATGTAACAACCATGGAGTATTATTGGGTAGATTGTAAAGATGAACTAGAGAGTTGAGATCGTGCCTTTGCCAGATTTACAATTGATCAGGTAGAGACATATGGTATAAATTTAGATGTGGAGGGACTGGATGATGATGGTCAAAATATGTATAGCAATACATATTTGACTAAGTTGAGGAATACTCCCATAAGTTCTAAACCATATGTTGACATAGTAGAAGATTTTGATTTCATGATGGCAAGAATAATCAAAAGGACTTGGAAGTGGGTTGAATGGATAGCTAAGAAAGGCTAGAGTAGGAGTAAAATTGCTCAAGCTTCCACATCCACAGCTACCATAGCTTCCTCTCAGAGTGCCATTCTTGGTGCTACTGCCATAGCTGCTTGAGCTCTAGCTCAATCTACAGGTAGAGGTGATCAACCCCCAAAGAGGAATGTTTCAATAACCCCAACCTATCAAGGGGGATCACTACCAATAATTGGAACTCAAGCTGAAGCTAAAAAAGAAATAGAGGAACAAAAAGATGGATCTCCCGCTCTAGTATCACGTCCACATGCTACTCTTCCCCCATCTCCTCAAGCTTCTCCAACTCCATCTCTTCATGAAGCCCCTATCTCATCCCCCCTGTTACAGCCCTACTCCATTCGTAAATGCTCCTATTCTTAAGCCTGCTAGTTCTCCTATTTAGATAGTAGAAATTGGAGATGATAAAAGTAGTAGTAGTGAATCCACTGAGTCTGATGAAGCTGCCCAAAAAGCTCAAGAAGAAGAGAAAGCTCCAGGTTCATCTCAGCTCCTTTCTCGAGATCTAAAGACCCCTTTTTCTATAGCTACAACAACAATGACTCCAGTAAAGAAAAAAATGTTCAGCATTGAATTGCTCGAAATAGTCTCCAAAGTGATTAATACAGAGTCTTGGCTTGGGGATACTTTGGAGAAGAAGAGGAAAAGAAAAAATGAAAATTTTCCTTCAAAGGATGTTGTTTCTCAAGCGGTTCGCTCAGGATCTGCCTTAGTCAAAACTAAAAAGCAGAAGACCTTGTCAATATTGGGACGAGATCCAGAAATAGGGCACCTAACTATGGAGGTAGCAAAACCAAACAAGGTGGGGAGAATTGAAGATATGAGGCCAGAAGATTTCACTCTGCACTCTATTGACCTTGGGGAAGCTAGACGTGATACGAAAGTAGGCCTATGGAAATCGAGTAATGAGGTGATAGAAGAGCAACTGGAGGATCTCAAGTCATCAAAGATCAGAATGAAAGAAAAAATAGAGGAGTTGAGAAGATTCATCCAACAATTAGTTGTTCCATTGGCAACTATCACTGGTGTGCCTGCCATTGAAAATCCTTCAGTAGAAGAGGTACAAGCCTTCATATCATAGCTCCAGAAAGATAGGCATTTTGGTCAGATTGGAAAAGAATGGATTGAGAAGCTCAGTACAGATGGAGCTATTCTGATTGATCAAATTGGGAATGTTATCCTTTAGTTAGAAATTGAGAAGGATAATATCACTTCCAATCACAACACTTTGACCGCAAAAAAGGCAAGGTGTGACAAATGCATTTCTCTCCTAAACATGATCATCCAAATGAAGGAAAAAGAGGCAGTTAAAGCAAAGATTTTGAAGAAGGGAACTGAGCCTCTGTTTGAATGGCTTCAAAACATGCAATTCAAGCAGGAGATGATTTAAGAGGCAGAGGAAGGACTTAGAGAAACAAAGGAAAAGGTGAAGAAGATCCAAGATAGAGCATTTGAGCTCATGCAAGGATTACACACTGACTCACAAAGTAGTGGACAAGGAAAGGCTCTCATTGAGATAGAAGTAATGAAGAATAATTTCTCCACATACTTGAGTAATCTATCTAGGATGACTTCAATCAGTCAAAATAGAGTGGTAGAGTTGCAGGTACTAAGTGGATGCGTGCATGTGGCAGTTGGAGAGTTAACAAGTCAGTTGGGTGCAGTAAAGGAGTTAGCTCAGGAGAATTCAAAGTGGCTCTTAAGATTCACCGATGTACATGTGCCTAGTCATGAGGAGATGATCCCAATTATAGTGGCTGCCAGAACATATAGGACAAAAATTGAAAAGGGAAAGAAGTCTAAATGACTTATTCAATACTCCTTTTTCTATTTTCTGATGTAAATGTTGCAATTTTTTGTAAATTTTGAAATTTGACAAACTGGCATCTAGCCATTTGTCATTTTCAGAAGATGAACTGATTGAAATTCCCATTGTAATGGTCATCTCTTAAAACCTATATGTATGAAATTCAATGATTAATCAAAGGTCGGCAAATTTTGGTGTGAAGTACTATTTGTTGCAGAGACAATTGAATGACACTTCGTTTCAATCATTTTCCATTCTAGTAGGTACTGTAATTTGTTAGTATTTCCTTTTTGCATTACAGAGAACAAAGAAAGAACAGAGTTTCATTTCCCCTATTTTTTGGAATTCAAATGAATGTAATAAATATTGTTATATTTCATTTGACGAAAGGATTCTGTTAGTTTTCCTAATTCATTAGTTGTAGTTCAGATTTAGATTTCAACTTATTTTAGTCTTACGCAGATGGATTTATGAATTCATAAGAAGTGTGGATACATAAATTTGTTTTGATATTGAGAAATTTTTCTTGCCTGAATTAAGTTCTAGTTATGCTTAATTTTGTTTGCCTCTCCTACTCTCAGGTTAAGAGCATACCTCGATTTAGATAAGTAGGAACAAACTTAATTCATTGAAGATTATTCATATAGGGAGCTGTACCTAACAATTCAAAGAAAAGCCAATAACCATAAAATGGCTTTTCAACTTTTGTGAATAGATATTGTTCATAATCTGGGCATTAAGAGTCATAATTTTAGGAAAGATAAAAGAACAAATTTGTTTACCAACACAGTATACACTATGAACAGGGTATAGATCAAAAAGGGTATGAACAAGACACCTTATGGATTATGGGTTTTTCATTCTCCATCAGTAAAGTATTTCAAAATATTTGGGAGCAAGCTTTACATTAAGAGATATGATGATATTGTTAAGTTTGATCTAAGAAGTGATCAAGGTATGTTTCTTGGCTATTCATTGAAAAGAAAGGCATAAAAATATGTTAATCATAGAACTAAGACAATAGTTGAATGTGCAAATGTAAAGGTTAATGAAAAGTTTTGAACTATGGAAAAGATGTTAGATTATAATTCTAATGAAGAAGAAGATAACATTGGAATTGTTAGATAGAAATTAGAATTTTTCTTTGAGACTAAAAATGATGTATAGAATGATGTACAAACTGTTGAGAAAAGAGGAGAACATAGATCTGAACCAAGAGAAGAGATAAGAGTTGAGTTAGCAACTCCTAACTCTAATAGAAACTTGACAAAAACTCACCCTCCAAAGAAGATAATTGGAAGAAAAGGCAAAGGTGTAATGACAAGAAAGAAAGTTAATAAGGAATTATGTCTAATTTCTCAAGTAGAACCTAAGAGTGCAGATGAAGCATGTAAAGATGATCATTGGATTCAAGAAATTAAGGAAGAACTAGATTAGATTGTGAAGAATGAAACATGAGAATTAGAACTTCCTAGACGTAAAGAAAGAATGTTATAGGAACCAAATGGGTATTCAGAAATAAGATGAATGAGCAAGGAAAAGTTGTAGGAAACAAGACTAGACTTGTGCACAAAGGATATTTATAGAAAGAAGGAATAGACTATGAGAAGACATGTGCCCCTATAGCTAGAATGGAATCAATAAGAATTCTCTTGACTTATGCAGTGAATAAGAAGTTCAAATTATATTAGATAGATATGTAAATTAAGTTTCTAGATTAGATTGTGTAAAGATTTTTTCATCAACGTTTTGAATCACACTACATGATCCATCATCAAGATGAGAAAGAAAGAGGTGTAAAACAATGTAAGTTACAGATTTGGCACAGGCTAACCAAATATATGAGAGTAGGAGGGGAGGGATTGCACACACCCTAAAGAAAGAAAAATAATATTAGATTGATGTTAAATAAACTTTTCTAAATAGAGCACTTGAAGAAGAGGTATACATTAGAGTAGCCTAATGGTTTCCCTCTAACTGAAGACAAAGATATGGTATGTAGACTAAAGAAATATCTATATGGATTGAAGCAAGCACTTAGAACCTGGTACACAAGATTATATACGTATTTAACAAAACTTGGATTTGTTAAAGGTGCAACAAATAGAAACTTGTATTTAAGAAAAAATGAGAATGGTTTGTTGATAAAAGTAATATTTATTGATGACATAATATTTGAAGGTAATGATGAAGCAAGTGATAAGTTTTTAGAAGAAATGAAGAATGAATTTGAGATGAGCATGATAGGAGAAATATTTTTTTTCCTAGGGTTTTAGATTGTGCATAATAGTGATGACATTTTCATTTCACAAGCTAAGTACTTAAAAGATTTCTTGAAGATATTTGGATTGGAAAGTTGTAAGCCTATTGGTATACCTATAAAACTAGTCACAAGTTATCTAGAAAGAATGAGATACCTATAGTTGGGAAGAAGTATAGATCCATAAGTGGAGGTTTGTAGTATCTAACTCACACTAGACTAGATATAGAAAATGTAGTTGGGATTGTATCTAGATTTGAAGCTGATCCTAAGGAGTATCATTATGCATTAGTAAAGACAATATTTAGATATTTGAAAGGATCATCTAATTATGGAATATGGTATGATAGATCAAGTGATTTCAGTCTATGTATATATATTGTTTTGGATTGGGCAAAAATTATGGATGATAGAAAGAGCACTAGTAGTAGAGCATTTTTTCTTGAAGGAAGACTGGTTTATTAGCTGAGAAAGAAACAAGATGGAATTTCATAGAGTACAACTGAACTAGAGTATGTAACAATAGAAAATAATTGTAATCAAATCATGTGGATGAAATAGATGCTAAAGAATATTGGGATTGCATTCATAGAACTTGTTATCATATACTGTAATAACACAAGTATAGTAAGTATGTCTTAGAATCTTATGTTGCATTCTAAGACTAGGTATATATCTATTAAGTATCATGACTTGAGAGATAAGGTATCAAAAAAAGAGATTACATTAGAATATGTGAGTACTAAAGATTAGATTGCAAATATATTTATAAATCCCTTACCTAAATATAAATTTGAGCACTTAAGAGGTATGCTTAGGGTTATGCCCCTACCTACTTCTAAGTAGATGATGCAAAGAATGCATCAGTCTAGTGGCACAAAGAATTATTGTTAGACTGGACTAAATGTTGATGATCCTTGTATGTGGAAGTATCTATGATGAGATGAGTCATTGAGAGCTCTTGGTATTTAGTATTGAATAGTGTCTTTGGACACTCGATTTGGTTATAAATTGAAGTAGTGAATTGAAATAATGAGGCTTTCTTCATTGATGTCAATGGGGGAGAGATAGTTGCATATCTCTATTAGGGAGATTTATAAAGATTCATGAAGATGCAAAACAAAGCAGTGTTCTAGAGGTTTTCAGATTTGATTAATGAAGAGGATTTGAAAAGATGAGAGTAGTAGCAGTGGTAGCAGAGTACTATTTGGTATTCTTGGAACTTAGATGTTTTTAATCTATGTTACCATTAATTTAAAAGGGGGAGATTGTAACCATGAAGTATAATGGTATTCCTTTGGGGGAGTATCCTAAGCATTACTAGAACACTTGGGGAGATTTTTAGAATGATTGACATGTTACATTCATAATTGTGTTTATCATTGATGTCAACATAGCAATAAGTTTGTGAAGATTGATGGAGCAGTAGACAAAGATCTTAGTTGTATGAACAATTGTTTGATTTTTTTGTGATGCACATTCATGGACATGTTCAATATTATGTCTTGATGTTAAATTTCAATGCACAATACTTGAGTCAAAGATGTACAAAAGCTATGCTTAATTTAAAGAGAATAGTATAGAGATAGAGTACCTAAGAAGTAGTATCTAATGTGCTTATTATATCTTCTAATAGAGATATGATCTGGAGATGTGCGATCAGCCAATGACATAAGACAATTTGATGATGACATCAGCAAATGTGCAAGCCCTATATCATACATGTGAGAATTTGCATAAACTATGATCTAACAGTGCTATTGTAATTATGAATTAATTATTTATCTTATTATAATTAATTAGGAAAGCCTCATGGCTGACTCAAGGAATTATTTTGAATGTATGATATAAAGTAAAAATGTTTCCCTTGTTTATAAGTGTGAGATCATTGTATTGACTAAAAAGTGTGAAAAGGAGCTGAGTGTTTGGTAAATATGAGTAAGTGATCCAAGGGATTATTGGATGCCAGATTTGTGATCTGGTTACAAGATCAGAAGGAGAAGAAGTCTGGTTGACAACACAGAGAAAGAGAAAAGAAGTACTATCTATTTCTATTATTTTTCAAGGAATGATATAGAGATCATTTAGATAGTGGGTTCATTGGTCTTACCCCTAAAGTTGTTTGGACAATGGGTCCATTCGTCTTCTACAACTCCTACCAAGGTTGGAATTTAATAACATGGATTCAAAGTCTCCTAATAGGGATTGATATGTATTGAATGTTTTTATAGACTCCTAATAGGGTCCATCCTATAATAAGGAATATTTATATTAGTTCATTATCTTATGAGTATCATCCCCATGGTGGTTTTCCTTTTGATCAAAGGTTTCCCTAGTTAACAGATTTGGTGTTATTGTGCATGAGTATCATTTTATGGTTTTTTATTACATTTATCATATGGTTAAAGTTTAATAAGGTTGGTTGGATAACTAATTCACCCCTACCTTCCTCTCAGTTATATTGGTGGACTATATATTCTAACAATTCCTACAAGTCCACCACTATGCTTTTCCTCCATGATAGTATCTCTCATAGATCCTCTAGGTATGCATAACTGAACTCCTTTAAACATGTCTTCTTGAATAAAATAATTGATCCACTTATCTATTACCATATGGTCTTTACAATATTTCCAAGGCCTTTGAAAATCAAGATTAGTTTCATACAAGTACTTCAAATTATCAAAACCAAGTACCTCAACTCTCATTTCTATTAGAAAATTCCTTCTTTGGTTCAAAGTATTAGAAACTTTATTTGATTGTCCACTCTTGCAATTAAATGAAAAGTAAATGTTCTACAAGTACTCAACCCACTTCATGTGCCCCTAATTCAACTTACTTTGACTTCCCAAATAATAAAAAGATTCATGGTTAGTGTATAATATAAAATATTTAGGCATAGAATAATATCTCCATTTATTCAAAGCTTGAACAATAGCATAGAATTCCTTATCATAAACTGAATATTTTCTCTTAGCATCTTTCAAATTTTCACTAAATAAAGCTATAGTTTTCCTGCTTGAATCAAAACAACTCCAATGGAACTTCCACCAACATCACATTCAACTTGAAAGACTTTACTAAAATTAGGAAAATAAAGTGTAAGTAATAATCAAATCTTTTGTTTCAATGTTGTAAAACTCTTTTGTTCTCCATTTGTCCATTTTAAATCCCTTTTATCCCCTCTCATTGTTTTAGTCATTATATTATAAATAGAATTCAAGTTTCTAGAAAACTTCCTATAAAAAATTGCCAATCCATGAAATGGTCTAACTTCCCCAATATTCTCAAGTGTAGGACAATCAAGAATAGCTTTTACCTTTTTAGGATCAATCTTCAAGCCATCAACTAAAATTACAAAACCAAGATACACAATCTCTTCATGAATGAACATTTGTTCAAGTTAATCAACAATTTCTCCTCCAATCACTACAATATTTGTCTAGTATGCTCAAGGTGTTCTTCCTTAGTTTTACTAAATACCAAAATTTCATCAAGATATACAATCACAAGCTTGACCAAGAATTTTTTTATAACTTCATTCATCAAGCTCATTAAAGTACTAGGTGCATTAGTTAAACCAAAAATCATAATGAACCACTCATACGAACCCTCATTAGTCTTAAAAGAAGTTTTACATTTATCACCTCTCTAATTATGATCTGATGATAGCCACTCTTTAAATCAACCTTGGTAAAATACTTTTCTCCTCTCAAAAAATTCATTATGCTATCAATCCTAGGTGTAAGACTATGTGATGCTTTATTAGGAAAACTAGCTCCAAGTACCCAATGCATACAATGACTTATGCTTCTTATAGTAGGTAAACCATCTAATACATTATCCTAAATAATTTCTTGAAAATTTTACAACAAAGATTCAATCTCAAGTACATGTGCTAGCTCATCTTGTTTCTCAAACTTTCTAGGAATCAAGGCAAAACAAACATTTTGTTTCTTTATATCCTTATAAAGTTGGTTTCCATCAACCAAACATACTTTGACTTTGGTACAATGATTCTCCTTAAGCTTTTAGACCAAAGGCAAAAATACATGTTTCTTTACATCAACCCAAATAGTATATTTATTCAATCTACCATCATGTAAAGTTTATCTATCATAGTGCCAAGGTTTACCCAAAAGAATATGATAGTAATCCATAGGGAGAATATCACATAAGACTTTTTCATGATAATTCCCAATTTTGAATTTAACAAGACATTTTTCACGTACAATTAAATTATGCTCCTTTTGGATCTAAGTGACATGGTATGGTCTAGGATGTCTCAGTCTCAACAACTGCAACTTGTTAACCAACTCCTCAGAGGCTAAATTTTCAATGATTACTTTGCAACATTTTCTAGCAATCTTCCATTTGGTCTTGAAAAGACCCCTTTTCAAAATAGGTTCTTCACTAACTTCTTCATTCCATAATATCCTTCTTAGCATTAGGCTCTCACAAATTTTAGGTTCATTGGGTATCTGAACAACTTCTTCACAAGCCATTTTTTTTTGCTACTACCTGCAATCTTCTTTCTAGAGTTAGTAAATTCAAAATCTCTATGTCCTTCTTCTCAAAAATTAAAAAAACTTCCCTTTTACCAAATGATTTTATCTCTTTTTCCACCATTTTTATTCCTAGAGTAACCAATATAGTTACATCTAGTATAATTACCTCTTTTTCTAGCGAGTTCTTCTTTTCATTTTGCCTTTCCTTCATCTTGCATTGAATTTTTTAGATCTTCCACTCTCTCCATAGGTTCAACCTCTACTTCTTTGAAATCTTCCACCTCTACCTTTTTATCTTTGATAATCAAATCTTTCTTCATCCTTCAAGGCATATTGATATGCTTCTTCTATGCTATCCATCTTAACATAGCTAGTCTCATCTTGGATTGATGTCCTCAAACCATTCAAGTAGCTACCACTTTCTTAAATTCATCATAAAATTGTCCATATCTGATAACCATTTTATAGAATTTCCAATATATTCTTTCATGGTTATGTCCTTTTGCCTCAAATTCTACATTTTCCTCAACAAATTAACTTGGTACTCTACAGGGAGAAACTTCTTCATTTTTTTAATCATCTTCATCCATGTCTTGATCTTTTCTTTTCCTCTCTTTTTTCTTTTAGTTTGTAAATGATCCCACCAAAGTGAAGCATGGCCCTTCAACTTTGTGAATTCTATCTTCACCTTCTTGTTTTTAGGAGTTCTTTCATACTCAAAGAAGTTTTCCATCTTAGAGATCTAATCCAATATTGTATTAGTCACAAGTCTTCCATCATAAAAGGCTACTTTTATTGATAATTGGCTGATTGTGATATGTAATTGTTGTCGTTAATGGCAAAACATGATGTACATGTTGATAGGAAGCCTTGGAAATAAAGATACTTAGTGGTTGGTTATATGAAAATTGTCTAAGTATAGAATTTAGTTTACAATAGTATATTGTTTTGTTTATAACATGTTGCAAACATCATATTATGATAAGTGAAGTTGCATGGAGATAGTATACATATTGGTGATGATATGTATAACCTCAAAATTTTGTACTGATTGTGTGTAATAGAGTTAATCATGTTTTGATGAAGCAAGACAATAGAATTGAAGGAAAGAATTGTTTTGGTTGCAAAACAACTACTTGTCCAATTAGGGCTAACATCCTAGATGTTTATTCTAACTTGGAAAAGTGAATTATGGTCTTAGATGACCCAACAATATTTTATGTAAAGGCATGGTATTTATGCAAAGGACTTTTTGCAATAAGTAGTGTGTGTGTGTGTGTGCTTATGATTATGTAATTGTGAATTGCAAAGTGAGTGAACTTTTGTGAAAGAGATATATGAAAAGTTTTCTATGAACTATATGGTGATCTAAGATTGAGGTGAAGATTAGAGATCAATGAAGGAAGGAAAATTATAGTAGATTATTTGATTGAGCAATGAGCTCTTCATGTAATTGAAATTGCATGTTTGGGTAGTGGGATCTTCTTACATGCATTACACTATAACTCCTAACAAGTTTGGAATCTCCTAAGAGGGATCCAAAGTCTCCTAATAGGGACTACTATACTAAATTTTCTCATTGACTCCTAACATGTTCCTATTGGAAATAATCAAGACTAGCTAGGTTACTGAGAGGGGAGGGGTGAATAAATAACCTCAAAAACTTTAAATAAATTTTGTGCTTAACAATATAAATCATTCACCATTTATTCATCTAATCTACTGCATGCATGAGAAAGATAAACATTCATAACACATGAACATAGTATTTTGGTGACTCAAAAACCTTCCAAATAGAAAGTAAAAATGGGGTGGGGATGATACCCACAAAACTTTACTACTATAGTATAAAGTTGGCCTGTTAGGGCTTACATTGATCACTTCTAATGATCTACCCTGTTAAGAGCAATTTGGACTGCTAGATCCACCTTGTTAGAGGTTTTACAAACATACAATGAAGTATGCACTCTATTAAGAGATTTATACAAAGACTATTAAGTCTACCCTATTAAAGGATTTGGAAAATTGATTCCCTTGTCAAGATGAAGTAGTAGAACTAACTTACAACTTTTTTTCTGAATAGATCTTTGAAGTATTGATCACCTCTTCTGATTGATGTGTCTTTGCTTCTCCTTGAAGACCTTGTTGAATTCTCTATTTTGCTACTAATTTACATTCACTCTTCTCAAACATTACATGTCCATTCCTTGATACATCTATCCATCCATATATTACAAATGATACAATACATTACATATATAACATTCTAATAATTACAATTACAAGGTTGGCTAAAACACAAGTAAACAAAACATTACCGAGTCGGCCAATCAGTAGAAAACTCAGGCTCTTCAAGTTGACTTGGTGACCTTTTGATACTCAACATCCACTACATTATTGGAATCATCATGCACTTGGTAGAAGTAGAAGCTCAATCCATACTAATCACACAATGTAGCTTGGAATTTGGTAACCATTGGAGAATCGATAGATATAGTGTCACTCAGTAGATACTAAATCCTTTGTTTACCTTGCTATCACTTGGTAAACACTACACATCCATCACTCGGTAGAAACTGGCTTCTTATCACACAATTTGATGACTCAGTAGACACTATGAAGCTTAGTGACCACTATTAGTTTGGTGAACACTGTAAGCTTGGTATGAACTGTTGAACTGCACACTCACTTGGTAGCTTTAGGAATGCTTAATGTGAACTACTTAACTATTGAACTTACTAGGTAACCATTGAATGCTCAGTATAAACTGTAGACTAAATGATGGACTCGGTAGAAATTCATAATCGAATAAGTGTTATCACTAATGAAAAATACAACATAATGCCAACAATCTCCCCCTTTGGCATTAGTGACAAAAACACTTATGAGCCAAAACTTATGTACACTAACATATTGATTTTTGATTTTTCAAAATTGATCTTTGTAAAGCTATTGTATATACATATCTTACATATCTCACATATCTCCCCCATACATATGGCATAGTATATACATAGCCTATCATCCTTTTTATTCTGTACATAAATCAATCTATTTTCTCCCTTATTTTCTCCACAAATCTCTTATCATTTCTTACTCCCATGTCTCCTACTATCTCTTGCTCCCCCTTTTTGACAATAATGTCAAAGAGATATGCAAAATATTCAAATAGAGACATCAAAATGTGAGAGAAATTTGGAGTGTACCTTGAGAATAAGAGCCAATGTCTTATCCCAATTATCTTGCAAAATTTTGTAGGTGAAGAGTGCCACTTGAACTTTTGCAAAAAGTTCAATCATATGATCTGCTATGGAAAAATTGTTATCCTGGACCAATATTTTTGAATATGTAACATGTTTCTACATTGAGTCCATAATTAGAAGGATCATATTTTGTATAACAATTAGTGTAGACCTAATCCTAGCTTCCTCTCTTAGCAATTTTGCCTACATTTCTGACAAAAATTTCACCTTCATGTGATGTGATGAGCTTGAACTAGGATCAAGCTATAGCCTTTGAGCACTTTCTTTCATATCAACATCAATCTTACTTAATTTCTCCTTTATCTCCTTAGTATACTTGGTAACATCACAAAGCTTCCCAAAAAGTGATGTTACATTGGTTAAAGATTGTTCAAGATTGTTCAAAATTGAAGATAACTCTACCTGATTAATGGCAATGTGTTGAGCAATGTGCTCAAGCACCTTATTATCAAACTTCTATATCTTCTCTATGAGCTATTCTTGGCCAGAGGTATCCTCATTGAACTTATTTATAACTTCTTCCAATTTCAACAAAATGTGTTGAGATGAGTCAACATCAACACCTATAGCCTTAGTTATTATATTTTTGGCATTTTCAATTATGGTGAACTCTCTATCTCTCTCATCTCTAAGCTACTTCTATTGTTCCTTTTGCTCTAAAAGTTGACTAACCAATATCATTTTATTAACTGTGGCATTATCCAAATCCAACTTAGGAATAACAATTTCCTTATCCAAATCAATGTCTTCATCAATTGCCTTGCTAGTAAGCAAAAGTTTTAGAGGAGTCTTTGGTTTTACTTCTAAGCTTACTTCCTTGGACTTAGAAATAGAAACAATAGTAGAAATAGGTGGACTTTTAGAAAAGACTTGAATTAGTCCAGTTGAAGGAAAACTAAAAGAAGTACCAATTATATCCAAAACTTATGTACTAAAAAATGCAGTACCAATAGGTGGTATACAAATTGGAATACTTACAACTAAAGAACTGACTGGCACAAAAGATGGTTCAATTAAGGGTATAGTTGAAAAAATTGTAGAACATACTAGAAAACTTATTGTACATGGTGCTTAAGAAATATCCACATTTGGAGAACTGGTAGTTGTGCATACTACTAAAGTAGATTTCTCAAGAGCTGATGAAGAGGGCTATAGCTCAGTAGATGAAGTGGCTGACACTTCCATTGTAGATACCTGGAGCTATGAGGTAGAAAGTGTAGATGATATATCTAAGGTCTTGGTAATCATACTTGTTGAAGCTATCTCCAACCTTGATAATGTAGCAATTTTAGGTGGAGAATGAGGAACAGAAACAATGACTTTTGCTATTATTTTCATTGGATCATCTTCTTCATCTTCTTCCTTGTCTTCCTCTTTAGCTTCTTCCTCTTTCTCTTCATCATCAACCCTTAGTGCCTGATAATCTTGAACGTCAAAAGTAACACATGGAGTGCTATCCTCTTCATCGTCATCACTGTCACCATCATCATCCTTGATTTCCACTAGGTTGTCACTGGGCTTATGTATATGATAGATGTTCTTCCACATGTTTTTTGCATCTCTAACAACATGCTCAATATCTTTTATTAAAATCAAACATGTGTGGAATCTAATCATCATTTTACCTTCATTAATTTTCATGGCTGCCTTGACTTCTGCATCTGTAAGATTTGATAGTAACCTCCTCAAAGATTGTTCATAAATATGTTTTGCTATCTTTACAATAGATTCCCACCTTGGTTGCAATCTTACTAAAAATTCTTTTGAGATTTGGGGAGCAATCTGATCCAGGGAATACTTCTATTTTCCCATTTTGGTGAGTACCAATTCCTCAATTTGCATCTTTTTGGCATCAATCCTTGTCCTAAACTTGAGAGCCTTGAATTTTGTGATTCCTACTCCTTCTTCCATCTATTTTAACCTTTTTTGGAAGGTAAGTGTGGGATTTCTAAGCACAAATTCACCTTTTCCTTTTCCTTTTGATCTTCTAGTGAAAACAACTATGGAGGCCTTTGGAGGTTTGGTAATGATTACCCTACCTTTCTTCTTTGTTGGCTCTACCTCCTTCTCAGATTCTAGTTCTTCTCCTTCTTCTTCTTCTTCTTCTTCATCCTCTCCTTTACCTTCTATAAGAATAAGAGGGCTCGTGGTAGTTTTCATCTTGGCTATCTTCCTCTTTCCTTTGATGATTGTCTAGGGTAGCTTGATTTCAAGCTCAATTCTTGCTTTGGACTCATCATGTGTACCAAAAATTGGTAGGTTAGGATCATCTAGTTCATTTACCAATGCTTCAATAATATCCTTGATTTCATTAATGTTTACCACATATGGGAGAGGTTTTACCCATGCAACTCAGGGCCTGACTTCCTAAATGTACACTCTATCACAGTCAACCATGAAATGCACATCATCTTTATAATCATCAACAAGCTTAGGAGGAATTGTGAACCTTTTTTTCATCCTTTTCTTGGAATCTTCAAAGTAATTATTCATAATGTTGTTAAAGTTTACACCCATTTATGCAATGAACACATTTATTTGATACATAATAGGAACATCTTTTCTCCATACAACAGAACCTTTTGATGGGAAAAACTTCTGCACATAAAAGAAAAGACATGTCAACAAAGAACCAAATTTCCAAGAGTAGTTCTTTGATGTCGTAATATTGTCCATATTCTTGTTCAATTTCTTCAATAGTAATTCTGACAAGTCAAATTCCATGTTTTTCTTTACAACCTTAAATTCTAAGTCTACTACCTCACATGGCACATTGTTCAATTGACTAGAGCTATAAATCTTGTGGGCAATTACATGAATCCAAAACCTTAGTTCTACATTATAAATAATGCTAATTTTCAAACCTCTACCATCCCAATCTGCTAGGGTTTTGTCCTGGAGTTCATCCCGACCTAGGGTTTTGGTAGATTTTGCTTTGTTTAGTATGGGGAGAACAAAAATCTTGTGAATCATTTTCTTGGTGACTAACATTGGCTACTCTAATCATAGTTGACCATTGTGCACATGACAAAGAATGTATCTAATCCACTTGATTTGAAAACTTCTTGGCAGGTGTGTGATATGGGTTAACCCTTTGGTTTCTAGCTTCTTATGCTTGAGCTTTAATGAACCATCAACACACATTTCTTCTAAGGCACTATCCATCTCTAGGGTTCCAATTTCCTAAATAGAACACGTAGAATGAGTGTGAATGTCATTAATTAGAAGTACCTTTGGTGGAATTTGGGATTGAGCACCATTAGGGTCAAATGCCTCCTCAACTACTGGAACTAGCTTGAAATTTGGTGCTTTCCACTCCACACCCTTAACTAACATTTCTAAACCTCTTTTTGTCTTTCTGCTACTAGTGCTTCTGGATGCCATCACTACTCGGTAAGTGAAAGAATTTTTTCAAAAAAATTGTTCATTGGAAATTTTCTTGAAATCACCTAGATGCACTTGGAAATCTATTAGCTCTGTGAATTCTGAAATTGCGGTGAAAAATGAAGTCAAATTCTACCCTTTTTGATGAAAATTCACCATTAATGCTAGGAACCATAATGACGTAGTGCATGAAAAACTATCATCTACTCACTAGATCGATAAAAAATTGTGATTTAGCAATCAAAAAAACTTTCATTACTCCCGACCTCGCTCGGTATGAACTAATCTCATGTGATCCCTTTGTATCTAAAATACTAATTTGGAACTTCTTCTTTCTTCCATTTGGAACTACTCAAGATATAGCTTGAAAATACAGTTCTAGTTCCTCCTTCATGAGTCTAATTAGAAATGGTGGAGTCACCCACTTCTTGAGTGGCATGGCCATCATTTGAACTATTTTGCTTGATAGATTTGGGAATCCACTACTATCTCATATGCTTCTTAATGTTATGATCTTTAGCTTTCTTCTCACCTTTAACTCTTCCTATATTCATGTAGTTTTTAGCTATATGACCAATTTCAATGCATGTATAGCATCTTACTATTAAATCTCTCTTATCAAGTGATGCCTTGTACAGTCTATGCCAATGTGTCGATATTCTCCACAATAGTGAAATCTACACCAAGTATTGTAGTCCTAACCAAATATTGTTTTGACAATTTTTTTTGTTAGATTGAATGATTTGGATCTACATTTAGATGCCTTACGACCTTGCTGCTTGCATGTATGGTATTTACCTTCAAATTTTGGTTTCTTCTTGCATTCATTAGCTTTATAACCATGTTTACTACAATTGTAGCATTTTCCATTGAATTTTGCCTTTCCATTGCTCTAACATTTGTTTGATGTATGACTTAACTTACCACAGTGATTGCAAGTAGGTCTTTAATTCCTTTGGGCACCTTGTTTGGAGGATTCACCTTCTTCTTTGTAACCAAGTCCTGCTTTACCTTTTTTCCTATAGAGATTTTGCTCACTTTGTTGATTCAATTGATCCATGTCTGCTTGCTGAACTTCTTGTTCTCTTTTCAATTTTCTTACCTCTTCTTGCATAGAGCCATTCTTTTCTAGGAGTTCTTTGATTGCTTCATTTCCTTCATCTAAACTACCTGAAGGGAAAAAGTCTTCAATTTTTTCTTCAACATACTAGTGGTCATTCATTTGTCTTGCAAGTTCCTTCCTTCTTTTCAAGGATTGGGAAAGATGCTCTTTTTCTTCCTTGAGTTGAGCTATGGCCATTTCCAGATCTAGCTTCTCATTCTCAATAGCTTTATCAAGTTTGAATATCTTCATTGTCCTTGATCTTTGCTCAAGCTATCAAACTTTATCCTGAGAACCACAAAGCTTTGATACCAATTGTTGGAAATAATCAAGACTAGCTAGGTTACTAAGGGGGGAGGGGTGAATCAGTAACCTCAAAAACTTTAAATCAATTTAGCACTTAACAATATAAATCATTCACCATTTATTCATCTAATCTACTTCATGCATGAGAAAGATAAACATTCATAACACATTAACATAGTATTTTGGTGACCTAGAAACCTTCCAAATAGAAAGTAAAACTGGGGTGGGGATGATACCCACAAAACTTCACTACTGCAATATAAATTTGGCTTGTTAGGGCTTACATTGATCACTTCTGATGATTTTCTCTGTTAAGAGAAATTTGGACTGCTAGATCCACCTTGTTAGAGGTTTTACAAACATACAATGAAGTGTGCACTCTATTAAGAGATTTATACAAAGACTGTTAATTCTACCTTGTTAAAGGATTTGGACAACTGATTCACCTATCAGGATGAAATAGTAGAACTGAATTACAACTTGTTTTCTGAATAGATCTTTAAAGTACTAATCACCTCTTGTGATTTATATGTCTTTACTGCTCCTTGAAGACCTTGTTGAATACTTTGTTCTGCTACTGACTCACATTCACTCTTCTCAAACATTACGTGTCCATTCCTTGATACATCTATCCATCCATATATTAAAAATGATACAATACATTACATATATACCATTTCAATAATTACAATTATAAGGTCGGCTAAAACACAAGTAAACAAAAAATTACTGAGTTAGCTAATTAGTAAAAAACTCAAGCTCTTCAAGTTGACTTGTTGACTTTCTGATAATCAGTGTCCACTACATTACTCAACATTATCATGCACTCGATAGAAGTAGAAGCTTGATCCATACTAATCACACAACATAGCTTGGAACTCAGTAACCATTGGAGACTCCGTAGATATAGTGTCACTCTGTAGATACTGAATCCTTTGTTTACCTTGCTATCACTCAGTAAACACTACACATCCATCACTCAGTAGAAACTGGCTTCTCATCACACAAGCTGATGACTCGGTAGACACTATGAAGCTCGGTGACCACTATCAATTTAGTGAACACTATAAGCTCAATATGAACTACTAAACTGCACATACACTCGATAGATTTAGGAATGCTCAGCGTGAACTGCTTAACTATTGAACTTACTAAGTAACTACTGAATGCTTGGTAAAAATTGTAGACTGAGTGATGAGCTTGGTAGCCATTCAAAATTGAATAAGTGTTATCACTAATGATAAATACAACATAATGCCAACAGTTCCATCCTCTAACAAGGAACATATATATTAGTATATTATCTAGTGGGTATCATCCCCATCAAAGTTTTCCCTTGGCTAGGGTTTCCCTAGTTAACAAAATATGGTGTTATGAGTTATCTTTATGCATTTTATTATTTTTGATTAGGAAAATAGGTTTTACAGGGATCCTGAAATCCAAAGTTTTACAGCATAAAACAACTAAAACATAAAAAATAGAAAAAAAGCTACCTCAAAAGGCCAGAAACAAAAAGGCCCAAAGCCTGAGAAACAAAGGCCAGGAACAGAGCCTGGCGGGCAGACTAGTGTCCCTTCTTTTCTATTGCCTGCAGGGTTTTTGCAGCATCACTTTCCTTCTGGTTGGCCTCTTCCTCCTAGATCATGGGGAGGAAATGCATTTGGTCCCCCTGGCTATCCTAGATTCCAGTCTCTTTCTGATGATCTTCCCAGTTGGTTTCGTGCTCTGTACTTTGCTCCATGTTCCCCACAAGACTGGCATTGGTTAGATAGTCTCCCAGATTAATAATGTTTTCATTCAAGGTATGGAGGGTATCCACAATCTGTTTAGTCACAACCTGGTGGATGGAATCTAGCCTTTGGACCTTTTGCTCGAGCCGGGTGATTTTGTCCTCTTGATTGTCTTTGGGGTCCTAGCTTCTCTCTTTTTCCTGGTTGCCCACCTAGTCTTTACTACCTCTAGCCTCATGATCCTTGACATTCCCCCTGTTGTTGGTCTGGTTGGACTTGTCCTTCAGAGTCTCAATTTCCTAAAAAAGCCACTTAATGGAGCAAAAATTGTCAATCAGGCTGTTCTTTGCATTGTTGAGAAAGTTGAAACTCGTTTCATGAACATTGTTAGAGAGAACTAGAAGAGTCAGGTCAAGGAGCTCGTCATAGTGGGTGCTACTATTGAGATCCCCCAACACCTAGATTTTAGTAGGTTCTCTAACAATGCCCATACTAACACTAGCTATATTGAAATTTCTCCAGGCTCTTCTCTTATTTTCCTAATGGCCTCCCCTCCCTTTTCAACCATGATTTCTATCATCTGATCTGGGGGCGAGATGGGGACCTCCAGGGGGGAGGTGGGCGCAGTAGGGCTGGGGGGAAAATCAACGAAGTCACTGAGATGATCATGGGTTGGGGTCTGGTCCAATTTTCTTTTCTTGGGGTTATCCTGGGTTACCAAGGGGGTCACCTCCTTCTTGCCATTATCTTTCTCCTTGTCGTCTTCCAACTCACTTTCCTTCTTTGCCATTGAATCTGCCTCCTCCGACTCCATTTCTGACTCATCACTAGACTCCTTAGGATGAGGGGAAGGGGGTTAGGGGGAGGGCACCTGGGGCTCTTCTTGCTAGGGAAGTGGGGAGAGGGATTGGCTTTTGGGGTTTCAGACTTGACAGATTTCACAACGCGCACTTCCCTAGAGTCTAAGCTGGTAGTGTCCTCTAAGGAGCCACCCGAAACCCCAATTGACTTGACTCTTGTCTGGGTTTTCAAAAACTCAAAAATGAGGAGCAGAAGACCCTCGTGAAGGGTGGGGTTCTTGATAGGACATTTCTTGTAACTCTTTATATTCTTAGTCATAGAAGTATAAATATAGAATGGAAAGGAGATTTTCACTTTATGTCTAAAATGATTAAGCAAAAAAAAATGATGGGTCCTAAATGTATCAAACCTAGGTTCCAAAGTGACATACTCTATGATGATCCTTAGAACAAGCCCCCAGAACTTCTTGATGGACTCAATGTCATAGTAGGTGTCAATATTTACCAGTTTTCTTTTCTCCTTGTTGTTCTTTATGAAAGCATTGACAACATTGGCAGACATCTTCTTATCCCTGAAGAAGCTAATGCCTTCCTGGGAGAAACCTATCACCTCCGCAATGAGACCCTATGTAATTTGGTAGGATACACCATCAATTTTGACCTTTTCATTATGCCAGGTTTCAACCATAATCTTGGTAACCCCCACGTCAAAACCATGGAGCCTCTCCATGAAGCTGGTTATGTCACCCTTCTGGAGTTTTTTTCCAAACCTTCCCTTTTTCTTTCCAACTCTTTGTTTCTCCCCATGGATCTCTTCTAATAATCTCTCCCACCATTGCGATATTATGCCTCTCTAACCCTAAACCCTTAATAGAATTGCAAAGCTCAAAGATGAAAAAATCGCTAAGGATGAGAGCTTTAATGCATGTGTTATTGGGTTTAACTTTGGCTTTCTTCTGCTTGTGTAATCCGTACACATTATTGTGAAATGGTGGGGATTTCGCATAACTCCAAATGATACCCTTTTTAAAATGTGGATTAGCATGTCTCATCATCATAAAAAGATTTTTAGTTTGTACCTTAGATTTTCTCCTTTTGAATGAGCTCCATAGCCGCATTTTATTGTTACTATTTACAATTACTTTATTTCTTTGTTATGCATGGCTTAAAGTAAGTAATAATATACAATTGGCAATTTAAGTTTGTAGATTACTAATTCACCCCTATTTCTAACAATTGGTATCAGAGCATAGTTACTTTGAAAGGCTTAATAGGTTAAATAAGATCCTTTTGGATATGGAACAATTGATGAAAAACCTCGAAGAAGCTCTTGAACAAATTATCTCCTTACTAAAGAAAGAGATAAGCTGAAGGAAAAATATGAAGACTCTAAACTATACATTGGTCAGTTGAAAGAAAAGATTGAAAATCTAAAATCCAAACCTAAATCTACTAAATCTAGAACTAATAATAATGACTATTCAAAGTTGAAGATAGAGTACAAAATCTTGAAGAATGAATTGAAGGTTACAAATCTAAAGTTGATTTTGAGAAATAATCCTAGCAAAGTTGAATCTGATTTGAAGACTAGAAATACAAATCTGAGAGCAAGTCTAGCAAAGAAAAAAACTGAGTTTGAAACATTGAAAGAAGATCATGAAGAACTCCATAAGTACAATACTATTGTGAAAGGTGAATTGACACAGTGCAAACAACAGCTTGAGAAACTTTATTCTACCAGAGAAAAGCTTGATGGATTCTATGTCTATATGGAGACCTTCTTATGAAAAGACTAGTCTTGGTTATCTAATTAACATGTCTATGAAGAAACCTAAGATTAGATCAGATTCAAAAGAAAAAGACAAATCTGATGATATGATTAAGTCAAGTCAATCTTCTGAGAAACCTAAGGAAATTGAGCAAATCAATGAAGTTGAAATCTTGGATGAACCAAAGCAAGTGAAGACTCCCAAGAGAACTAGGAATGAAATTAGAGGTAAGTGTTTAATATTTAATGAAATAGGTCATATAAAAAGAGATCGTACTAATAAGTCAGTTAATCATGTTCAGGACTTCTATTGTCACAATTGTCATGGTATGGGTCATAATGCAATTGATTGTAGGAAACCTAAGTATGATAATGATAGAAGACATAATAGAATGTCTAGAAATACTAACCCTATAGATATAAGAAGATCTAATGAAAGGAAATTAAGAGAAAGAAGATCTTATGATGACAGAAGATAGATTGTGTGTTATAAGTGTAACAACTTAGGACACATTGCTCATAATTGTCATGCATCTGATGATCAATAGAAATCCTAGAAGTAGAGCACCTATATGTTAGTTATGCAATAACTTTAGATACATAGTGAAATATTGTAGAATGGATAGAAAATTTGGAGATAGAAGAAACAATGGAGGAAACTTTGGAAATAGAAGAAATGATAGAAGGAACCAGGAACTGGAACTAGAAAAAGAAATGAAGAACAAAGAAACATTATTAGTGAACTTTGATAAGAATTTAATGAATCATTCATAAAAGGAACAAATATCTCAAAAGAAAAGTTAGATGATGATGAGACTAGAAAATTAAAGGTAGTTGTTGAGTTTGATTCAATAAAATTGAATTAAGCTTGTTCACAACATCAAAATTTGAGAACTTTAGTCAGAGACATAATTACAAGTAGAAAAGTTGGGAAATGGTGTATCTAGTTATGTTTAGATGGTACCTAATCTCGCTTGTGATTTGGAGCTCATCTAAACAAGTTATGATGAAATTTAGAGTTATTGGTATTATAGTAAGAGTTGATTCTATAATAGAAGATGAAAACTACTTTTTTGTAGAGAATTTTGTGATGTGAAGTTTTGAGGATGGTTTTCATGATGGAATGAGGCTATAGTAAATTTTGGGTGGCATTTAAAGATTGGAAAAATGATTATGGATAGTTATATAATTACAAAACACAAATGGCAACTTTTTCATATTTTCAAAGTATCCAATTAATGTAGTTTCAAGTTGATGCATAAATGGAGTACAAAATTGATTTTACTTCATTGTAAACACATTCAAGGAAAAGAAAATTCTAAAAAAACTTTCCAAAGTGATTTTGAAGAAAACCCTATTTTAGGAAAGAGGTATTTTATCATTTTCTACAATATTTGTTCAGTAAAAGATATTTTTGATAAGAATTATAGATATGTTAGTTGTTCATAGTGTTGAGAATGAGGATAGACCTAAGTTTAAGGTAGTTTCGGTAAAACTTACTGAAGGAAACCCTAGCTTTGCATTGTCTATCACTCCAAAAAATGTAATCTATCTGGAAGATATAGAAAAATATTTCAATTGCAAGTTTAAGTCTATTCAGTGAATATATGAACAAAGATATGGAATTGGAAGGCTAGATTTAAACATTTAGGTGAATTGGACTTGTTTAAATATCATTTTTACCATGAACTAGATATAGATGAATGGACTCAAATCATATTGAGTAAGATTCATGATGGAAAACTGTGGATGCAAGATAATGTTGTAGACATCTTAGCTGACATTATTAATGAGGTAACTAGTCTTAGCAAACAAAGTAGTGTACCCATAGGAGAGAAACTCGTTAAGAAGAAAGTAGAAAGTTACAATAAGGTAGTATACAATGGGAAAGCCATGGTAATCAGCTCTATCAAGCAAGATGATGTGATATTTCTCATCAGAATAATAACTTATTCACTTTGTGCAAGTTCTAAGATAGATGAACTTTCAATAGGATTTATATATGCAGCTTACAAGATTTGTGTTGAGAAGGAACAAGTGAGTTTGAGTGAAATTATGAGAATAAAACTCTTTGAGAACCTTGAAAAGATTAAGAGGACAAAGAATGGTGTATTTAGATTCCAATCATTGATAAATCACATATTCTTTTATGTGCTGAAGAGATTTCCCTACTTTTTAGTAACAGATATAATGAGTAGTGATAGATGCACTATAGAGAAGATATCAAAGGTATGCAGAAGACACCCTATAGAAAAGGTATTGGACAATGGAAATTTGATTATGATAACATTCCAAAATTAGATGAAACAAAGGTTTAGGATCTCACCTATAGTTTTGGATAGGTTCAAGGAAGATATATATATTTTAGTTGATACTGACTATACATACATTCAAGCAGTAGAACCTCAAGAAACATTTTTGGATCCTTTAAGCTATGAGTTGAGTGATGACATTGCAATTGGCTACATTGATCTATTATTGAATTATGATAGAGATAAAGCTGAATATAGATTTGGCACATATGATGAGATCACACAACATGCTCATTAAGTAGCCTTGGAGAAGACATCTCACAAGAAGGTTGAGTCAATAATGAAGAAGGCATTATCTAAGGTTGTGAGATAGAATATGAAACAAGGTGTATTGAATATACAACCCTTGTCAGTTTTAGTTGCTAAGAAAACTTTGGTACAAAGTATACCATGCATAGCAATATTCGATGTTCAACCCAGTGAACATAAGAGAAAATCAAAGAGATTGGCTGAAGAAGTGCCAACAAAGACTAAGAGAGTCAAACAGATGGCTATAGGAACTGGCAAGAAGCAAAAAGCATTGTTGACAATTGAATCAAGTAGGGATGAAGAAGTTGAGGAATAGGAAACTAAGAAAGTTGAAAAGGTGACTCCACCTAAGCAAGCAGTAGGAAAATCTCAGCAACCATGGAAGCCAAAGATTGAGAAGATTAACATAGTGATTGCCAATGAGGGAAACTTTGTTTAGATGAATAAATTTTATGATCTTTATAATAATTTTGAGAAGGATTAGATTGATATATCTACTATAAGACATATCATTGCAAATGATCTAAGTCTGAAGGATATAAAAGGAGTAGTGAAACAGAAATTCTATGAGACACTCATAGAGGAAAATACTCCAGCAAGAGAAGAAGACCTTGAACTTTGAAAGTCTATGCTAAGGACAATATGAAAGACTAATGATGAAGACGAGATAAAGAGATTGTTGAATAACCTTGCACCATACTTTAGAAATTAGTTGAGGCCATTCTTATTTATGGTTGGTGATATAGATAAATTAAGGAAGGAGATTATAAAAACTATCAGCCAAATGTTGTTAGAATCACAGATAGCAACTTCTCTAGCTCCTAGAATAGTGAAAGTATCAGTTAGTGGTGATACTATGGAGATTGATCAAACCAATGTTATAATAAACATTAATGATACCAATCCATTTGGTGGTTCTAAACCAAATGTACCTAATACTAAAGATGTTGAAGATAAGTTGAAACAAATTGAGGAAAAGAGGCTAATAGAAATTGAAAAGTAAAAGATAGAAGAATCCAAGAAAAAATTGCTTGAGGATGAAAGAAAAAGAAAGGATGATGAAGATAATAAGAGAATTGTAGAAGAACAAAGGAAAAAGAAATTAGAGGAAGAAGAAAAGAAAAGATTAGAAGTGAAGAAACAAAGAGAGGAAAAGGAAAGGAAAGAAGAGGAAGAGAGGAAAGCTAAGGAAGTAGCAAAGCAATAGAGGGAGGATGAGACTAAACCATCTAGTTCATCTACTCCACTCTCTCTTGCTAGTTTGGCCACTGATGATGATGATCAAACTGATCTAATTTCATCCTTATCCAAAATCCTATAGAAAATAAGATAGTGAAGAGTTTGCATAGATCATTGATGGAAGTGACTAACATATTACATATTACTTTGATAATACAACATACTGAGTCAGATCCTAAACTGAGAGCACAGGAAGCACTAAAGTCTTTTGATGAAGAGTTTACAATTTTTTTGAGTGTTGTAGAGGCAAAAGCTCAAATTTCCCATGATGTTAATTTGTTTAGCACCATCTACTAGAAAATCAACAATGACTTAGTCAACCTTGATACATGCATCAATGAACTTTAAAAATGTTAGCAGGAAGGGAAAGCTTTGTATGTTAGGTGTGCCTTATCATAAAAACTAAGGATTTGGACAATCAATTAGAGGTAAAGATGAATGAGCTAGAGGCTTTATCTAGCCTAATCTAGTACCCATCTAGCAAAGTTGATGATTTTGAGAATCAAGTTGCCAATATTCATAGCAAGATTAAGAAAGTAGAACTTTGAAAATAGCAGATATTGAAGAGAGTATCTAATTTTAGAGAATCTATTGCTCTGAAGTTATCATTTTTTGAAAAGCAGCTAGAAGAATGTGTCGAGGCCAAGGACACATATACAAAAATTTTGTATTTAGATATCAATGTAGTTAAAATTGAATCATATGCATTATGTGAAATTCTCACATCAGTAGAATCTACCAAAGAAACATGGAACAAAGGTATGGACAACTTGAAGACTATTTTTGATGAATGTATGAAGATTATTTCAGCATAAAGGCAAGGACAACTAGTTTTGATAGTTTTGGATAGAATCTTAACATTTTGAGACATTTGTCATTGATGTCAAAGGGGGAGTAATAGTAGAAGAAAATTGGAAAGCAAAAAATTTGGATAGTAAAGGAAAGAGATACATGTGTAGTATGAATTATATTGTAAGGGGGAGCATATTTGTAAATTTGTAATAGATGTAATGTTTATTTTGATAGTTTTTTTTTGTCACTTAGCCAATTTTCCCAATTTTATTGCCATCAATACCAAAGGGAGAGATTACTAATAATTGGCTAATTGTGATATGTAATTTTTGTCATTAATGGAAATACATGATGTACATGTTGATAAGAAACCTTAGATATAAAGATACTTAGTGTTTGGTTATCAGAAAATTGTCTAAGTATAGAATTTGGTTTATAGCAATGTATTGTATTATTTATAACATGTTGCAGCCATCATATTATGAAAAGAAAAGTTGCATGGAGATAGTATACATGTTGGTGATGAGGTGTATAACCTTATACATTTTTACAGACTATATAGAATAGAGTTAATCATTTTTTGATGAAGCAGGACAACAGAATTGAAGGAAAGAATTGTTTTGGTTGCAAAACAACCACTTGTCCAATTAGAGTTGACATCCTAGATGTTTACTATAACTTGGAAAAGTGAATTTTAGTCTTAGCTAACCCAATAGTATTTTATATAAAGGCATGGTATTTATGCAAAGGACTTCTTGCGATAAGAAGTGTGTGTGTGCTTATGATTATGTAATTGTGAATTGCAAAGTGAGCAAACTTTGATGAAAGCAATATATGCAAAGTTTTGTATGAACTATCTGGTGATCCAAAATCAAGGTGAAGATTAAAGATCAATGAAGGAAGGAAAATAACATTAGATTACTTGATTGAGTAGTGAGCTCTTCATGTAGTTGAAATTGAATGTTTGGGCAGTGGGCTCTTCTTACATACATTACACTACAACTCCTAATAGGGTTGGAATCTCCTAATAGGGATTTAGAGTCTCCTAATAGGGAGTTTTATACTAAATTTTCTCATTGACTCCTAAAAGGGTCGATCCTCTAACAAGGAACATATATATCAATATATTATCTAGTGGGTATCATCCCCACTAGGATTTTCCCTTGGCCAAGGTTTCCATAGTTAACAAAATATGATGTTATGAAATTTATCTTTGTGAATTGTTAATGTTACTATTTAGCATTACTTTATTGCTTTGTTATGCATGGTTTAAAGTAAGTAATAATATCCAATTGGTGACTAAAGTTTGTAGATTACTGATTCACCCCCCCCTAGTAATCCCTATTTCTAACAACTTCAATAGTAGGTTTAGCATTAGCCATGGAAAAAACTCTCAAAATACTTTCTTCATCTTGTTCAACCTCAAGTTTAGGATTAGGATTAGGTGATACTTCTATTATCACTAATATCTTCAAGATGTACACCTCTTCTCTAGGATGTCTCAATAGATTCAAGTCTTTCTATAATCTACCTCTATTGGCAATATGACTAAGTAGGAAAAGTTGATGTAATGATTGGGTTGTAATTTATGGCAATAGATATCTTAAGAAAATAAGGGATAATGTACATATAATTATTTCTTAGTTAGACATAGAAAATTTTCTAAGTATTAGAGAGTTTCACTAGCGGCATAGGAACAGTTTTGATGTGCACAATCAATAGAGGTAATATCAACACATGTACAATTAAGTATCGATAGTATAGAGCCTAAGAATTACATGTCTAATCTCAAATTGAGATATGAGATAATTATTAGATAAATAATGTACAAAAAAGAGCATAGCATATCAATAAATGGTGAATTATAGGTTAAGGAATTATTTTGGTTACAAAATAATTTAGGATGACATCCTATATGTTAACCATAAGTTAGCAAGAAATTTTTTTTTTCTTTCCAAGTGTGTGGAAGCTTGGAGACTAATTGAGCAAGTTTTGCAAAATGTAAAGATATAAAGGAAAGATCATATTATGTAAAGTAGTGTAAAAGTTGTACATGATATATGAAGTGATATGAAAACTATGTGATGTTGGCACGATGAGGATCCAAGGGTACCCCTACTAGAGGTAATCTGAATCCCTACAAATAACCACACAATGGAAACAACACAACAATGGAAGATCTGATACCAATTCACAATTATTTGTTCATAAGATAATTGTTTACAAGAAATGTGCCTAGCTATAAGCTCTTCTAGGTTATGGCCAATTACAATAGCAATTACAAAAATAGTTCTTCAAGATCTCTTAAGATCCAATCCCAAACACTAGCTAGTCTAAATCTAAAGTGGTATAAACCTTCAATCTAAACTTGTTCTTGCAAGCCCACCAAGTGATCTCCTTGTTTCCCAAGCCTCAACTACTAACCCTTCTCAAAAATTTCTCTTCTACCACATCCTCTTCTTCAAGCTTGATGATTATTCCCAAAAGACTCCATAAGACCCCTCTACTTATACCCAACTAAGCCACAAGTTGGTCTAGTATGTTACAAATTAAATAAACCCTTGCTTTAAATAAACCCCTCAAGTCATAAGTTAGCTTTCAACACAAATTAAATACCTAAACATAAATTAAATGCATAAGTTAGCTCATAGATAATTCAGTTAACGTAGAGCCTAGGCTTAACCAAGCATTAGAGAAAAACCTTGTCGAGTTTTAGTATTCCACCAAACATAACTAATCTCCTTCATTGATTGAGCTCGATTATGCGTTGAGTCTTCCATAAGAAACCAAGTCCCTTCATTGACTAAGCTACTTGGTCAACACTACAACCAAGCATAACCAAGTCATGTATTATGAACCAAGCTTCCAATGTATGCCAAGTACCACAAGCATCACCAAACACCTTCACTAATCAAGTCACTCGGTTAACACAACAACCACAAGCTACCCATTAATTATTGAGAACCACCTCTTCACTAACTAATTCCTCCAACTCCAAAGCCAAAACACCCCAACATGCAAGATAGCTAGACAACCAAGGATGATCCTGCATCAAACACCCTAGGTTTAAAAAATATGTTCTTAATAGCTGGAAGAACATCTTCTAGGATTCACCACATAAATCTCAAACTGGTTCTTCACATACATGTCCTCCAAGTGCTCAACTTGTACACTCTTTCCCTTATTTTTCTTCTTCTTCACATGCATCATTGGTGTGTTATAGGTCTACTTTCCATGTAGATATCTAAACCTCTCAAAACCCTTTATCTATACTTGGCTACCAATACTCATGTGGAATTAGGGAATGCTTCTTGCCACCTTTCTCAATAGTAAATACATTCTTGACACAATCATGCATAGCCCTACAATCATATTTCCAAGGTTTTCCAAGAAAAAAATAAAAATTATTTTTTTCCAAAATATCACACAACACTTGATCGTTATATTGTTGAATCTAGAAATCAACAAGGCACTTCTCCCTCACTTCCAAAACATTCTCACCTTGCAACCAACCAATCCTATAAGGATAAGGATGTCTCACTCTCCTTAAACCAAATTTTTGAACCATCTCCTCAACAAAAAGGTTGTCAATACTACCACCATCCATAATCATATTGTAGACTTTACCACTAGACTTAATATGAGTCTTGAACAAATTACTCCTTTGATAAGATTCTAATGTGCTCTGACCAATCACTACTCATCAAGCTAGTAAATTCTCTCCTTGCTTAGGTTTACTAGTAGGTTTTTCAACCTCATTCACAACAACATCTCTTTGGTCACCAACTTGAGGAAAATTATAAGTGTTATGTCCTTCTTCATGACATCTAAAACAAGTACCCTTAAACTCATGTCTACCTATCCTCCTCTTTGATTGATAGGTTTTAGTTCATCTTCTACACTTAGTTTATCTGTTACTAAGTAGTCCTACTTCTCCTTCCCTCTAGAATTACCTTGACCTTTCCTCTTCAACTTATCTTCTACCTTTAGGGAATACTAAAAAGCATCCTCAACTGAATCAATCTTTAACATACCAAACTCATCTTAGATATTGAATCTCAAACCATTAATGTACTGAGCTACCTTCTCCTTTGACAATTCTCTATTCCCAAACTAAATAGTCAACTTTTAAAACTCCATGGTATAATGTTTCACAGTCATATCTTTCTGCTTCAAATCTGCAATCTTTTAAATAAACCCACTTCATAATCAACAAGAATGAACTTATTCTTCAACTTAGTTACCATCAACCTCCATCTATATATCTTCATTTCACCTTCCTCCTCTCTATCTCTTTGCAGTTCCTTCCACCAAAGAGAAGCATGTCCCTTTAACTTAGTTTGTGCCAACCTTACTTTGTGCAGATCTTCAATATCCTCAAGCCCAAAGTAATCTTCTAATTCACCAATCCAATCAACCAAGTCTTAAAGATTCAAAGTACCCAAAAAATTAGAAAGCTCCATCTTATTCTTTAACTCCAACTAAGATCCAAGTCTATCAAACTCACCAACCCTATTTCCCATAGGTCTCTCCACATGATCAATTCTATCCTCACTACTCTATCCAAAAAAATCAATTTCTTCAACAACTTCTTCATAACTATCTTTAGTACCCACATGCCAAGGTACACCACCTATAGCAGTTATGAGAGATCATATCATTCTTAATCAATGTCATCTTCTCTAAGAGCCTCACTTCCAAATCATCACAGAGATCACCAATCGACATAGGGTCTAATCTTCTTGGAGGAACCTTCCAAGATGTTTTGCAAGCCCAAGAAATAAATCCACAAATCTAGAAGACCAATCAGCTTCACAAGATCAAACTTCTCCTACAACCCTCACCCAAGTCCTGGTGAAAACTGCCTCTGGTTCAACACTCGATCTACACAATCAGGAATAACTAAGATCTTATACCATCTGATGCAATGATAACCTAAAGATACCCCTACTAGAGGTATTGTGGATCCCTATAAATAACTGAGGTAGAAAAAATACAACAATGCAAGATCTGATACCAATTCATAATTCTTTATTCATAAAATAGTTGTTTACATGTAATGTGCCTAGCTATAATCCCTTCTGGGTTATGACCAATTACAATAGCAATTACAAAAACAATTCTTCAAGATCTCTCAAGATCTAATCCCAAACACTAGCTAGTCCAAATCCACACTGGTAGAAACCTTCAAGGAAGATCTAAACTTGTGCTTGCAAGCCCACCAAGTAATCTCCTTGTTTCCCAATCCTTAACTACTAGCCAACCTTCTCAAACTTTTCTCTTTTGCCACATCCTCTTCTCAAGCTAGATAATTATTCTCAAAAGACTCCACAAGACCCCCTACTTATATCCAACTAAGCCGCATGTCAGCCTAGCATGTTACAAATCAAATAAACCCTTGCATTAAATAAACCCCTCAAGCCATAAGTTGACTTACAACACAAATTAGATACCTATACACAACTTAAATGCATAAAGTCAGGCCACATATAATCTAGTTAGCACAAAGCCCACACTTAACTGAGCATTAGAGAAAAACCTCACTAAGTGTCAGCATTTCACCAAACATAACTGAGCTCCTTCATTGACTAGGCTCTAGTATGTGTTGAGACCGCCATAAGCAATCAAGTCCCTTCATTGACCAAGCTACTTGGTCAACACTACAACCAAGCATAGATAAGCTATGTAATATGAACTAAGCTCTTAGCATATGCCAAGTACCACAAGCATCATTGAATGCCTTTATTAACGGAGTCACTCAGTTAGCTTAGCAACCACAAACTACCCATTAATGATTGAGTACCACCTCTTCACTGACCGAGTCCCCCAACTTCAAAGCCAGAACACCGCAACATGCAGGATAGATAGAAAACCAAGGATGCTTCTACATTAGATGTGAATTCAGATGTATTATTAGAGGTATGCAAACAACAGCAAAAGAAAGATCAAATATTGAAGATATCAGTAGTAAGAGTTCTTTGTATCTATCTCTTTTGTATAAAGGAGTTGTATTGTATAATTTCATGTTAGGGAAATGGTCTCATCTTCCATACAATACCAACTCCTAATAGGGTTGAGGTTTTTAATAGGGCCTAGTCCTCTAATAAGGATTGAGACACTATATGTTTATAATAGACTCCTAACAAGGTCAACATCCTTAACAAGATATATTTTTTCTATGGATCATTTTGTGGGTATCATCCCCAATGGGGTTTTCGATTTGTCAATGTTCCCTAGTTAACAAAATATGGTGTTATGAGTTCTCTTTGTGTATGGTTATTAGTACTATTCACTATTATTAGTTTATTTTCATATGCATGTTATATTCAGTTGTCAACAATATTTTGTAGAATACCGATTCACCCCCCCCTCAGCATTATCTATTTCTAGTAATTGGTATCAAAGCCCAATATTTCTGAAGATGCTTAATATCTTGAGTAAGATACCTATGAATATGGAATAGATATAGAGGAAGCTTGAAGAAGCCCTCAAACAAATTGATCTTCTTACTAAAGAAAGAGATAATATGAAAGAAAGGTATGAGATGCTAAAGACTACATTGGAAAATTGAAAGACAAGATTGATCATCTCAAATATAGAAAAGAGCCTAGAGAGAAGACAAAAGAAATAGTGATGAGGTAGCAATCATGAAGAAATAAACTGAGATTATAAAGTATGAGTTGAAGATTATTGAAATAAAGCTAATTTTGAAGAAAGATGATAGTAAGATTGAATTAAATCTGAAATCTAAAAGTGCAAATCTAAGATCCCATCTTACAAAAGTGAATTCTAAACTTGATTCCATCAAGATAGAGTATGAAAAACTTGAGGAATATAACACTATTGTAAAAAGATAATCAACCCAGGCTAAGAAATACTTAGAGAAATATTTTGGTAGTGAGAAAATTGATGAGCAACTATATTATCAAAGATCTTCCTATGATAAGACTAGTCTTGGATGCTTCATTAGAGAAGAACCAACAAAGAAATCTAAAACAAGAAAAGAACTAGATCTAGTTGTTGAAACCCCTAAACCTAAGAAGAATGATCAAAATAGATTGAACCAATGAGTACCTAAATAAGTTGAGCAAGTCAACCCAAAAAATGTGTTGAACTTAAGAAAATAGAGAAAGATGAGCCACCTTAGAAGGTAAGGTATGAATTCAAAGGTAGATATTTTATATGTAATGAAGTTGATCATATGAAAAGAGATTTTAGAAGTAATTCATTCAAACCTATTATTAATTTCTATTGTTATAATTGTCATCATTTTGGTCATAAAGAAGTTGATTGTAAGAAACCTGAGTTTGAAATTGATAATAGAAATAACCAAATTTTTGGGGAAACTAACCCTATAGGTAATCAAATAAGGAGATTATAAGTAGATCTAATGAAGGAGAAGGAGCTAATAAAACAAGGAATAACATTATGTGTTACAAGTGTAACAACTTTGAACAAATTGGTAGGAATTACATAGCACCAGTCAATCAGAATGGATCTAATCAAAGAAGGAGTACGCCTATATGTTAGTTATGCAACAATTTTGGTCATGTTGCAAGATTTTGCATAATGGATATGAGGAACATCAACAGGAACCAAATTTTAGAAGAAACAACAACAAAAATGTTAGAAGAAATGATAGTAGTATCAATAGTTAGAAAGATGAACTTAGAGAACATGTTGAAGAATTTAAAGAGGTATTTGCTAAAGAAAAATATTCATCAAGCTCACATGTGTGATTGGAAGAATAGTATTTTGATGCACCTAATGAGAGATTGAAGTCAAAAATTATATTTGATTCATCCTATTTGAATTAAGCATTTATCTATTGAAGATAGAGAACTAGATATATCAAATGAGAGTTAGAGATTGAGTTGGAAGTTACAAAATTAGTATGTAATAAAAAAAAGTTAGGAGGAAGCTCTAGTTAAGATCACATGTTATATGGAGATTGCATAAAGATGTAGGAATGAAAACAAGTTTACTAGTTAACAGAGATGGCATTTTGTGGATTGAGTAGTTGTGTAATCAATGTGAAGTTTAATTTGAAAATATTTAAGGGATGCAAACAAGATTGTGTTGATCTCTAAGCCGATGATATTGATTAGTGTCCAAACACTTAATCTTTTACTAGGCAATATTACAAGGTCATCACTAAAACTAAGTTATTAAAGGTTAAGAATGCAATACTTATATCGAGGAGGATAGTGATTATTGACTATTTAATAGCAACCAAGAAGATGAATGAGGTGAGAAATATAGTATATACCAAGCATTTTGACAAGTTACTAAGTGTCAAGAAAATTAGATTATAGAAGTTGAGTAACAACATGAAGCTATTTACATGTCTGAGTGTTAGAGCATTCAATTGTCAAGTAGTTTAGTTTTGACATATAAGTTTGTAATGGCACAAACACATATGTAAACCATTTTGGCCAACTTTTGTATGATATTTAATATTTGAAGAGCCAAATAAGGACTTGACTACACATCATTACAGGAGGTAATGATCCCAAGGGGTGCAATCCAACCAATCAAAAAATGGGATTGAAATGATAAAAATATGATGAAGTGTAAGTCATCGATCAAGATCTAGAACCTTCACAAGACATCTATTTAAGGAGGATTCTAATTGTAGAATCAAAGAGAGGTTGATGAGATGCATAAAAGTATTTTCATGCACATGTGAAGGAGTGAAGGAAAAGTCTAAGAGCATAGTAGACAAAGAGAAATCAAAGTGGTAAAGGACTAAATAGAGTTATCAGATGAGAAGATCAATTTCGAGATACAACAAAGAGGAGACCCAAGATTAGATTGTAGAGAAAATCTAGGGTCGAGTACTAAGTCAGTTATTGTTAATTAAGATAAGGTAAATATCTTAATAGAATGGTCTTAACAGATATATGTAAACCTCTTAACAAAGTCCTTAGGTCATTGTGAGAGTAAAATTCTTTAACAAGGTGAGACCTAATAGTCTCTTAAGCTTTTAATAGGTCAGACCCCTCACAAGATAGATCATATTTTATGACCAAATATTGTAACCCTAACAAGTCAACTTTATTATTTCAGTATTGAAGATTTATGAATTTCATCCCCACCCCAATTTTACCTTCATCTTAAAGTGTTTCTAGGTAAGAAAATCATTGTGTTATGTGTTGAACTATTTATGAATGTGATGTATTTCATTTATGTTTCATCATTTTAGTTGTAATGGTAGATCTATGAGATGAATTAGGTGTGGATTTTTTTTATTAGTTTCATAGCTAAAAGTTTAAGATTTTGACTCACCCCTATTAGTTTATGGTGACTGATTAGGGAAGTACTATACATACTCCATAATTCTTTGGGCAATATGTTGTAACTAATTTTAATCCTAAAGTGGCATAAATACTTGTATAGAAAGGGCTTAGGATTAGGGATTTTTATAAGGTGTGGTGCAATAATTTCTTCATGTGGTGGTATTGAGTTGTAAGGGATTATAGATTATAATTAGGTTGAAATCACTGGATTGTAATAATATTGGACTCATTGTTTGGTGGGTGTAGCCAAGGGATTGGGTGAACCATGTTAAATCTTGGTGTCTTATGTTCTCTTCCATGTGATTTATTAATTTTTATTGGTTATATTTGTATGTAATTTTTATTTCTATCTATGGTTAATCCTAACAAGTGGTATCAAAGAAAGGTTTTTTTTTTTTAGTTATCTTCTATAGGAAAGTCTCATGGTTGAGTGGTTGTGACAGTAGATGACGATAAGATGAAGGTGGAGAAGTTTAATCTGAAGAAATTTTAGTTATGAAAAATTCAAATAGAGGACTATCTTTATCAGAAGGATTTATGGAAGTTGTTGAAAGGAAAAACCAAGCAACAAGGAACTATGATAGATGAGGATTGAGAGATTTTAGATAGAAAGGTAATGGAAAGCATTCAATTATGCTTGGCACCATTAGTGAAATTTAACATTATAAATGTGAAGATGATGTAAGAGTTGATGCAAGCCCTAGCAAAATTGTATGAAAATCACTCCGCTTCAAATAAGGTATTTCTCATGAAGCACTTTTTTAATATGAACATGGAAAAAGGTGGATTTGTTGAGGATTATTTAAATGAGTTTAATATTGTTACTAGTCAGTTATCTTCTATGAATATCAAATTTTATGAAGAAATTAGGGCTCTCTTAATTTTTTGTTCTTTGCCAAAAAGTTGGAATGGCTTGGTAATAGTTGTGAGTAATTTTGTTTCTAGATCTAATATCCTAAAATTTGATGATGTGATTGGTGTTATTCTAAGTGAGGAAACTTGTGGGAAAACCTTAGCTGGATCTACATCAAGAAATTTTTTGAAAGCACAAAGAACGAGAAAAATGAATGAGAGGAAGTAATCTCAAAATTGTGGAAAATCATGAGGAAAGTCAAAGGGTAAGAGGTCTCAATCTAGAGGACCAAGAGATTGCTAGTACGTTGGAAATCTAGGGCATAAGAAGAAATATTTATAGACTCAAAATAATAATGTAGGAGATAAACTAGAAGGAAACAAGGAGGCAAATGTGGTAAGTAACAAATCTGAAGAGGATGCTTTGCTTCTTTCTTTAGAAAGTGTTGATGACTCTTGGGTTTTAGCTTCTGGGGCTTCATTTCATGCTACACCTCATAGAGGTTTTATTATTGATTATGTCCAAGGGGTTTTTGGGCTTGTTTATTTGGAGGATAATGAACTTTTTTAGATTGTTGGAAAGAGAAAAGTTAAGATTAAGTTGCAGAATGGGAATCATTGGCTACTACATGAGGTAAGACATGTTCCAAGGTTGAGTAGGAATTTAATTTCAACAAAGAAACTCAATGATGAAGGTTGTGCAGTTACTTTTAATGAGAAATTTAGAAAGTTTCAAAAGGTTCCCTTGTAGTATCAAAAGGTGTGAAAGTAGACACCTTATATCTTTGTATAGGTCATATTGTTCCTTCTACTTTAATTGTTTCATAGAAAAATGCATATTCAAGAATAGTTGTTGCAGTTGAGCAAGGAGAACAAATAGTTATTGTAGATTCTGATACAATACTATAACACTAAAAACTTGGGCACATGAGTGAGAAAAGTATGAAATTACTTAATTCAAAGAAATTTTTACTACATCTAAAATGTGTCAATATGGATTTATATAAAAGTTGTGTGTATGGAAAACAAAAGAGAGTGATTTTTGTGAAGAGTGGGAAGGAAAAGAAAAATAAGAAATTAGAGCTCGTGTATACAGATGTATGGAGACTAGCTCAGGTATCTTCCCTTTGTGGAACTAATTATTATGTTACATTTATTAATGATGCAACTAGAAAATTATGGGTATATTTCCTTAGACAGAAATCTAATGTATTTCAAACTTTTAAGAAATGGAAATACTTGGTTAAAAATGAGACTAGTAAGAAATTATAATGTCAGATCTGATAATGGTGGTGAGCAATGTAGTCATGAATTTGAAGATTATTGCTACATGAATGGTATTCATAGAGAGAAATTCTTTTGAAGGACTCCACAGGAAAATGGAGTGGCTAAACACATGAATAGGAGTGCAAGGAGCATGACGTTGTATGTTGGGTTTCCCTTAAACATGTGGGCAGAGGGTGTTAATGCTATTTTATATTCGATTAATAGATGTCCCTCTACTCCTTTGGGTTATATTATTCTAGAGGAATCATGTACTGGTAAGAAGGTGAGTTATTCTTTTCTAAAAACCTTTAGTTCTGAAGTATTTGCATGTATAGATTCTAAAAATAAAACCAAGTTGGAAGCTAAATCAAAGAAATGTATATTTGTTGGATATGGCATTGATGAATTTGGTCATAGGCTTTGGGGTTTGAAAAATTATAAAATTATAAGATGCAAGGATGTCACATTCAATGAGAAAATGTTGTGCAAAGCTATGTTGCAACAACATGAGAAGAAAAAAGATGATTATGTAGTGCTAGATGATACTCCAAAACATGATGTTTTAGAAATTTCTCATGATCTAAAACAACCACAACAATAAATACCACAAACCCTAGTGAATGTTGGATGGTCAAAAAGGCTAAGTAGAACTCTGTAAAGATTTTGTCCCTCTTTGTACTCTATCTTACTAACAAATTTTGGTCAACCTGAATGTTATGATGAAGCTGTGAAAGTGGATACTAAAATTTAGTGGGAGTTTGCAATGAACGAAGAAATAGACTCCTTAAAAAATAAAACTTGGGATTTATGTAAGTTTCCTACACGTAAAAGGGCTTCACAAAATAAATGGGTTTATAGGTTGAAAGAAGAGGATGGAGGTAAGAAAAGATTTAAAGTTAGGTTAGTTGTAAAGGATTTTCACAAAAAAAGGGCATTGATTTTGATGACACATTTTCTCCTATTGTTAAAATAACTTCTATTTGTACTATTTTAAATATTGTGGCTACTGAAGATTTTCATTTAGAGTAGTATGATGTTAAAATAGTCTTTCTTTATGGTGATTTAGATGAAGAGATATATATGTCACAACCATAGGGATTTGAGGTCAAAGGTAAGGAGAACTTAGTGTGTAGATTACAAAAAAGTTTATATGGCTTGAAGCAAGCACCTCAGTAGTGGTATCTTAAATTTGATAGTTTTATTGCTGAAAATGGATATAGTAGGTGTCATTTAGATTATTTTATTTATTTTAAGAGGTTGGCTGATGATAACTACATTATTTTATGCTTATATATTGATAATATGCTTGTAGTTGGGTCTAACATGGATCACATTTGGGGGCTGAAATGCTAGTTAGCACATTCATTTGCTATGAAGGATTTGGGGGCAGCAAAAAATCCTTGGTATGAAAATTTGCAGAGATAGGAAGTGTTGGCGCTCAAAATTGTAGGCCCAATTTTGAGCACCATTGAGAAATTAAACCCTATGAGCATGATGACATGAAGAAATAGAAGTCTTTTGGGCCTTTTTTGTGAGCATTTGTCTATAACATACAAAACTTTATCATCTTTTAGTATAAGTGTTTTGAAATTTTGATGTATAAAGTATGGACATAGGGCATAAAAATGATAATCAGAATTATATCTAAAAAGGGGTTCATTTTGTGGTAAAAATCTTTCTTCTTGAATGTTTGATATGGGTAGATCTTACTATGGATGAAGAGATTGCAAAAACTATTAGTTGAATAATTAATGCCTTTTCTTTGTAAACTAATAAATGCAAATAAATGTTTGCAAGAAGTTTTGTGTGCATTAAATGTCGATTGCAGGAATACAAGCTGAGCTAGAGTTAATAAAAAAAAAACTATAAAGGAATAACACTAAGGCATTGATGGTATTAATGAAAAGCATTATGACACCATTACAGCTAGAGACTAGGTGGCAACATCAGAATGGACCTGTTTTAATGAATAACAAAGAGGGACCTGATAAGTGGCTAAGCAAGGAAGCAAGCATCAAAGTAATCAGTTAAACATGCAAAGCATGATACCTAGATTCCTAGAAGTTGTTTAAAGTCAGATAAAAGAGAAAATCTAGCATTTGCTATGATCTATATTTGTGGGGAATTTAAGGGATAACTAATGTTTTTACAATTGCATGCTTGCAATCTTAAGTTGTAACTGAATTTCCTTCATGAGGAAGTCATAATTATAGGAGTTTGTTTTTTTCCTTCCTTTTAAATAAGACCTCATCTGTATCTATGAGGTTAAGTAGTGAGTAGATAGATAGAGTTGATAGACATCTTGTTGTTTTCCCAAGTTATTGTAATACTGCATATTTGAATGAACACATGACTTTGCTTAGTTTCTATACTTTTGTTTGAGTCAATCTTTTCTTTCATTCTTCTATGGGGGCCCAAGCAGAAGGTGGAGTTTACTTTAGTAAGTAGGAGTTAGACTCAATTTTCTAAATTAAGATTAGAACTGTCATTCATGCAACCACTAGAAACAGAACTAGTCATTGTTCATGCAATAGTAGGTGCATAGATGTATGGTTAAATAATTAGAATTCCCTTCCAAGTATTTGATAGTTGTCTTTCCTTTGGATAAACTAGATTAATGGTTATTGCATTCAAGGTAGTTAGTGAAAACTAGAGCATATACTTTGCAGACATCATCTCAAGTTCACTCTCCCAGATTGACATTTAATGAAGATCAGCATAGTACTTTGGTAGTAAGGGATGTCCAATCCTGTAACTAAAAAGGTGTGCATTGAATAATTAATGCCTTTTCTTTGTAAACTAATAAATGCAAATAAATGTTTGCGAAAAGTTTTGTGTGATTAAATATTAATCGTAGGAATACAAGTTGAGCTAGAGTTAATCAAAAACAAACTACGAAGGAATAGTGCTAGGGAATTGATGGTATTAATGAGAAGCATTATGACACCATTACAACTAGAGACTTGGCAGCAAAGTCAAAAGGGACCTGTTTTAATGAATAACAAAGAGGGACATGATAAAGTGGCTGAGCAAGGAAGCAAGCATCAAAGTGATAGGTTAAACATGCAAAGAACGATACCTAAATTCTTGGAAGCTATTTAAAGTCAGATAAAAGAGCAGATCTAACATTTGCAATGAGCTATATTTGTGGGGAATTTAATGGATAACTAATGTCTTTACAATTGCATGCTTGTTGTCTTAAGTTGTAACTAATTTTCTTTCATGAAGAAGTCATAACTATAGGAGTTTGTTGTTCTCCTTCATTTTAAATAAGACAAGGTTAAGTAGTGAGCAGATAGATAGAGTTGATAGACATCTTGTTGTTTTCCCAAGTTATTGTAATACTGCATATTTGAATGAATACATGACTTTGCTAAGTTTCTATACTTTTGTCTGAGTCGATCTTTTCCTTCATTCTTCTGTGGAGGCCTACATGCAAGGTGGAGTTTACTTTAGTAAGTAGGAGTTAGACTCAGTTTTCTAAGTTAAGATTAGAAGTATCATTCATACAACCACTAGAAATAGAACCAGTCATTATTCATGTAGCAATAGGTGCATAGATGTATGGTTAAATAATTAGAATTCCCTTCCAAGTATTTGATAGTTGTCTTTCCTTTGGATAAACTAGATTTCCTTAATGGTTATTGCATTCAAGGTAGTAGTGACTTTTAGCAAAAACTAGAGCATATACTTTGCAACATCATCTCAAGTTCACGCTCCTGGATTGACATTTAATGAAGATCAGCGTAGTACTTTGGTAGTAAGGGATGTCCAATCTTATAACTAAAAAGGTGTTATATTGATTAGACAATTTTGGCACAATTTTTGAGGATGGTGTCATTCTAGTATTCACTATTGAGTCATTTAGTTTCATTTTTAGCATTTTTGCATGCATAGGAGAAGAGATCACCTTGGAATATTTCTTCCCAACTTCAATCAGGAAGATCCTTTTTATCCTAACCCTAAAGAAAGAGAAGAGAGAGAAAAAATAGAAGAAGAAGAAGAACCATTTGAGAACGTATTTGCAGAAGTACCAAAACAAGTACAATCACCAACCACATCTGAAGAATCCTTCCATTTGAATGATCTTTTATTTGAGCCAAAATATCAAGATAATCCATTAGCTCTAATCACTTATCAGCCACCACTAGGACTTCCACAAATGGCAGTAGCTCAACCTACCTTTCCCTTTTCAATTCCTCCTTAGCAGGGTAACCAAAATTTGAAAAATATACCCTTAGCTGCACTGTCTAAATTCTGTGGCCTTATTACTGAAGATCTAGAAACTTTTCTCTTTGAGTTCGACATCCTTTGTCAAAGTTATGACTACACAACTAATGCCCATAAGCTGAAATTATTTCCATCAACTCTCAAAGAAGCCGCTTTAAGATGGTTCATGAGTCTAGGTGCCAATGCTATGACAAATTGGCCAACTATGAGTAACTTGTTCCTTAATAAATATAAGGAATATTGCAAAAGCCATGATTTGAAAGGAGATGACATTTTTAAAATGTCACAAAAGGAGGATGAGACTTTGGAGGACTATGTTGCCCAGTTTATGTTTAACTTACAGTGTAACACACAACATCAGTTGAATGGAGGAGTTCCAAAAGAATCTCTTTCTGAAAGGAGTGCATGACAGGAATACAAAAGCTTTAGACTAAATGGCTAGAGGTGACATTACACAGAAGACATGGGCTGAAATCTAGAATATTTGTTTGAACTATTCCAGAGAAACAATAAAAAAAGGACAAGGTTTGAGGGACTTACTCCAAAAAACTCTTGGGGCAGGAGTATCTAAGACAGAGCTGTCAAACCTCTTGTCAGATTTCAAGGAAGACATCATTAATGATGTTGCTACATAATTGGACACCATGCAAGCATGAAGGAAGAAGGAGGATGCAGATATTATGTTGGAAAAATATTGCCCCCATTGCAGAGAAAAGAAATGCAATTGTCGATGCAAGCCTATCACTAGCTTGGAATCACAGCATGTGCCTACTGAGTTCAAGGCAATTGATGAAGATGGGAAAGTCCTCTATGTTGCTCAAAAAAGGTTGTGGGCTCCAAGATTAGGTATTCCTCAAGACCCACTCCATAATTATGGTGGTAATAGCCAATGGCAACAATAGCATGGTAATTATAATAATTAGTAGTAGCCTAACCAAGGTTGGCAACAGCCTAACCAAGGGTGGCACCAACCTCAGTAGGGTTGGCAACAAACCCAAAACTAGCAGTAGCACCAACAACAACCAGCCTTGACTCAACCTCCTCAACAGCAAGCCTTAATGCCTCTTGCAGCCAATACAACCCCTCCAAAATAGCCACAATTACCTACACAACCTGTGCCTAATCCTAATAGTGCAAAACCTTCAACCCAACAACAAAGTTATTCCATCACCTTGAATGATATCCATCTATGATCTGGAACAATGCTTTCCTCACCTCAGCAACCCATTATAACATAAATAGATGATACAAATGCTAAGTTAGTTCAAGAACCTACCACCATTGTCTCTACTATAGCCAAGAAACCACCATTTCCTAGTAGGTTAACATAGCAAGTTCTACCAAAGGAAAATCAAGTTGCACTAGCTTTGCTTGAGCAACTCAAGTAAATGATGGTAAAAATTCTCTTGCTTGATGTAATAAAGGAAGTACCTATATATTCAAAAGCCATCAAAGAAGCCTATGTTAAAAATTGAGGAAGGAAAAAGAAAGACCCAAAGACTATCCATGTCCTTGGGCAGCTTTCTGATCTTATGCGTGATAACTGCAAAATGCCTAAGTATGTAAACCTTGGAAGCCCAATCGTGACCCTCACCATTCAAGGAGTGCAAGTGTAGAATGTATTAATAGACCTAGGAGCATCCATTAATGTAATGACCAAGGAAGTAGTGTCCAAATTAAGCATCATTGGTCTCAGGCAAACACCAACAATCTTACAGCTAGCAGATAGTTCTACCATCATTCTTGATGGTATGCTAGAAGATGTCACTATCACATTACATTCATGGGATTATCCAGTTTATTTTGTAGTACTCTCTCCAAAAATAAGTAGTGGGGATATCCTATCATTCTAGGATGACCATGGTTAGCAACAACAGATGCTTATATTGCATGTCAATCAAGGAAAATGACTATTTCAGATGGAACGAACACTAAAAATTAAACCTTGTATTCTCTTGCTCAGCCTTTGTTGCAAGATGATCAAGTTGCCTGGCCAAATATGGGTGACTCTAATATGGACATAGATTTTATTCAACAATTGATGATGATCTCACATGAATCATTTGTAAACATTAAAGAAGAAGATGATGTCATTTTTTCTATCATACTGAATGAGTATGGAACACAACCTGAGACATCTTCTAAACAAGAGTGTGTCTTAGAAAGAATTATGCCTTTACCTATTGAACTTCATTATTCTAAGTTTGCACAACTTATGCATTCACTCCTGCCACATGAGATAGATTCACAACCAATTGCACAAATTTCAATGGCTAAAAAAGTAGTCAAAACAACAATCATTCCAGGGAGAGAATTAAATATAAGCAAGTCCTTATCTCAAGCACAACATCATAATACCCTATAGCTGTTACAAAAACACCAAGATGTTTTTGCTTGGGAGTATATAGATATGAAATATTTGGATCTTGCACTCTATACCCATAGGATTTATATCAGTCCAGATTGCAAACCTATGAGATAACCTTAGCATAGGATAAACCCAGCATTAAGGGATATTGTCAAAAATGAATTACAAAAGCTACTCAATGCTAGCTTCATATATCCTATTTCAGATAGCTAATGGGTGTCACCATTGGTTATTGTTCCCAAAAAGGGGGAAAATGGCAAGTCTACATAGATTATAGAGAACTTAACTCATCTACCAAGAAGGATCATTTTCCATTGCCTTTTGTCGATCAAGTTCCTGACAATCTTGCAGGAAAAAAAATACTTTTCATTCTTGGATGCATTCAATGGCTATAATCAAATCCAAATAGCACCAAAGGATCAGGACAAGATCACATTCACATGTCCATGGGGAAAATTTTCTTATGTTGTCCTACCATTTGGTTTGTGCAATGCACATGCAACTTTCCAAAGAGCTGTTATTGGCATTTTTTTTGACATATCTACAGATTGTTTGGAAGTGTATATGGATGACTTCACCACATATGGACAAACATTTGAAGAAGCCAAGGAGAACTTGGACAAGATTTTACAAAGATGCAAACATTATAATTTGTCTTTAAATAGTGAAAAGTGTTTTATGATGATGCAAGAAGGAGTGGTGTTGCGACACTTTATTTCCCCTAAAGGAATTGAAGTAGATCCAGCAAAAATAGAAGTCATACACACATTGGTTGTACCAGCTGAATTGGAAGAAGTTAGGAGTTTTCTAGGACATGTGGGGTATTATTGATATTTATCAAAGATTGTAGTCAAATTGTAGCACCTTTATATAAATTTCTTCGAAAAGATGTAGAGTTTGTATGGGATTCAGATTGTACGAAATGTTTCCTACAACTTAAGGAAGTCCTCTCAATAGCACTAGTGCTCGAAGGACCGAATTGGGAGTTACCTTTTCACATACAGACAGATGCTTCAAATCATGCCATTGGAGTGGTACTTGGCCAAAAGATAGATTTAGTAGAACATGCAATTTACTATATCAGCAAAAATCTTCAAGGAGCCGAGTATAACTACACTGTGATAGAGAAAGAACTGCTTGCTGTAATTTATGCTCTAAATAAATTCAATCATTACATTATAGGATACCAAATATTTGTACATGCAAATCACTCTACTATCAAATATCTGATGAACAAACTAGAAATCTCTGGATGATTGGCTCGATGGTTGTTACTAATACAAGAATTTGACATCACCATTATTGACAAGTTAGGTAAAGCAAATGTTGTAGCTGATATCTTGTCTCATCTTCAAACACCTGATGATCCTACATCCATAGAAGATAGTTTTCCTAATGAACATCTCTTTCTTTTGTCAGCACAAAACCCTTGGTATGCTGACATTGCCAACTAACTAACTACTGGCAAAACTCCCCCACATTTCTCTGCAAAAGAAAAATGATTGCTGGTGGAAAAGAGTTTTAACTTTTCATGGATATCCAGGTTCATGTTTTATACTGGACCATATTAGGTAACATGAAGATGTCTCAGAGAGGATGAAACTTATGAAATCCTTTGCAACCCTATGGTGGTCACTTTGCTAACAAAAGGACTACATTAAAAAATTTAAATATAGGTTATTATTGGCCCACACTTTACAAGGATGTAGCCCAATATACAAAAAAATGTGATAAATGTCAAAGAATGGGTCGACTGACAAAAACAAATGAAATGCCTCTGCAGCAACAAATAGTAGTAGAACCATTTGATAAATGGGGAATTGATTTTTTTGGCCCTATTGAACCACCATCAGAAGGGAAAAGTTGCATACTAGTTTGCATTGATTATGTTACTAAGTGGGTAGAAGAAAAACCCATGAAGCATCCTCATGACAATAATGTTGCAAAGTTTTTGTATGAATGTACCTTTAATAGATTTGGTGTTCCAAGAGAATTACAATCAGATCAAGGGCCTTAGCTTACATCTAATCTGATAGCTGCACTCATGGAGGAGTATAAAATTTGGCATGGCAAATCTTCTCTGTATCATCCATAGGCCAATGGATAGGTAGAAGTGACAGATAGAGAGCTGGAACATATACTCACTAAAATAGTGTCTTTGCATCAAAAAGATTGGGTAGCTAGACTTTCTGAAGCCTTATGGGTGTACAAAACAACATGGAAATCCACTACTAGGTTTACACCTTTTGAACTCCTATATATGGGAAGACAGTTGTTATGCCCATTGAATTTGAACATAAAACTCTGCAAACAACTTTGGAACTTGATATTACCCTTCCTGCAGCACAACAGGATCGCATTTTTCATCTCAATGAGTTGGATGAATGGTGAAAGTCAGCTCTTCATAACATAGAATTAATTCAAAGTCAAAGAAAGTAATGGCATGACAAATTCATTAAAGATAGAGAATTCTCTATTGGTGATTGAGCACTCCTGTATGATTCATGATGTCAGCATCACCAAGGAAAATTTTAGACTCGATGGCTTGGTCCCTATGGAATCATTGCAATTTTTAACAATGGAGTAGTTCAACTATCAAAAATTGATCTAGTCAAATTCAAACTCCTAGTTAATGGGCATCACCTGAAGTTATATCATAAACCAACAACCCAGGCAGAATTTCTTCAACAGTTCAATACAATAGAAAAATCTCTTCCTACAGCCACTCTGTCTGAGTCTCCCACTTAGATGCCTGCAGCCCCTTGAATTTATTTTCAAGGCCTTCATAATAAAAATTTTGCATTCATGAAAAATTCATTTCTTTTCCACCTCATTCCATCCCACCTTCTTGTCTTTCCATCATCATGCCATCTCACTTTCTTTCTCTCATACGGTACTACTTGAACCATCCTTCCTATTGCACCTCAGGTCAATCACACTTGACCCCTTTGCATTTATTTAATTTATTATTTATTTAGAAAAGCATGTTATTTCAATTTTTAGAATTTGCAATCTTTATCGTCTGGTGAGACCCAATCTCTGCTAGGTTGGGTGGAGAGAAAATTGAAATCATGAATGCAAATGCAAATCAAAGAAAATCTTAAGTTGGCATGTAGGATGTACGGGGAAGGGTCATTTCAGTAATGAGCTGGTGCTCCTTTGTACTTCTGAAATGTGTGAAATAATATAAAGAAGGCTAACCATTAAATCATGATTTCACATAACCCCTCATTAATATGGTATATGTTTTAAGCATGATCTTTATCCTTATTATGGTTTGGTGATTAAAATGTCGTCATGAAGTACTGAAGGATGTGTTGTTTGGAAAGTATTGAAGTATTTTTTTTTTTTTAAAATTCCTTTGTTGAAACCCCTGTAGCCGTCTTTGTCCATACTCTCAAATCACTTGTAGTAAATTTTCCATTAACAACATTTTTTTTTCAAAAATTATGGGTGGAGAACCTCAGCGGCATGAACTAGTAGACCACAAAGTCTTACTAGTAGACCCAACAACATGTAGTTTGTTTCAAAAATGAGGTTGGTTGGCTTACTATCTCAGTTTGAAGCAGTTTGATCAGGAAATTGCACTCCAATTTCATAATACATTAAGGGATGGATATGCAATTGTTAAGGGCATTCAGATAGGGTTTACAGAGGAGGTGGTGGCAGAAGTTTCTGGTTTGCCCACAAATGGAGAATGATGGATAGAGGACATGGATGCACGATAAGTAAAAGAGTAATTCTCAGTACCTAGAGATCCTTGGCTAGAGGAAAACAAAAAGTAAGGTACATTACAATTATCTCTTCCTCTATAATTCATCCACCCTGCTGAATTTATCATAAGGTATTTTACCTATGAAGGAAGGTATTCCTATTTGCATGCTATTCATTTCAAAATTTTGAGTGGTTTCCAACACAGTGATTGTCTTGTAAATCTCCCAAGTTTCCTTTATAATATTATCAAAAGGCAAGCTACCTATGCACAACAAGGCAAAACCTAGTCAGTATCCCACCATTGCTTGATTAGGGCTATAATTGAAAGGGAGTTGACTAGGAAGCACTTGGGAACATGGGAGGATTTTATAAAACTCAAGATAGAGGGACCTAAAAGGGGTGGACCTAAAGGGAAAGGAATCAAGAGAGAAAATTGTTGTAGGAGTTAGGAAAGTAGTATATAGAACGGCTCAAGAAGCTTTGACTTCTACATCTGTACCTAAAATCGCAAAAAGGAAAATTTTGCCCATAGAAGCCTCAACTCCTAGAAAGAGAAAATCACACAGTTGCTACAGAGGAAGGTTCAGAAGAAGTATCCCTAGTATCAAAAGAACCTACACTCAACCTTAATAAAGGGAAATCTATTGATAAGAGTAAGCAACCAATCTCTACCCTATGATGAGTAACCAAATTGTCTACGGTGGACTCAAAAAAGGAACCTTCCATTCCACCTATTGATTTAGAAGCTCCACCTCTACAGACCTCAAAAACTACATTTCGTACTCTTGAACATGAAAATGATCTTGAGAAAATTCCCACAAAGCCAAATAGCCCTATTAATATTGATAGTGACACAGAGTCCTCAGAGAAAATAGTGTCCGAGTTTGAATAGCCAGCGGAGGAAACTAATAATCTACCACCAAAGGAATATCCATTTGTTGCACAAGAAATGGTTCAAGAAATTGTTGAAACATTTCAAGTTAAAATGACTATTACACCCTATCCTGTAGCTATTGTACCTCCAAAAAAAGTTGATAACACTGTTGCCTATCAAAATAACAGCTCTATTGAACATCAACATTCTCAGGACGATAGCACTACTAACCAGTATCATCCTGAGCACCACCTTGAATATTATAGACCTATTGTCCATCTTCATACACCACCAGACATTTCTACTCCATTAACAGCCAGCTTTAGTTTGTACCAACAGTTTCACTGGGAAAAAGTAAACTGGGACCTAGAAAGGAAGAAATTGTTCAAAACTATCAAGGAACAAGCACAACAAATTGAAGAGAAGGATAGTGAAATTATGGTCCTGTAGCAACATGTCACGAAGATTATAGAGCTCATTCTAGAGCTTGTAAATTGCAGGTGACTATCTCCAGTATACACATTATTCCTAAAGGAGCAAATGATTAATTTTCAATTGTCTCAAATTACTTGGGGGTTGAACCCTTCCTTACACACTCCCTAGGAATTCTATGCAACATTCAAATCAATTTTGATGGCTCTACAGAATCTCCTCTATGAGTTATATGTTCATAATCTTGCTATTCCAAATGATAAAGATTGGAATTCATTGTTATATGTGGGAGATGTACAATTTAGGGTAGTTATGTCATGGATGCAGAATCAGATTAGTCGAGAGAATCAGGCTGCTCCTTATAGGGAAAAAGAAATGTTTGAACCATTGTACATTCAGCCAAAGGTGCAACACACTCACAGAGTATTCTTTGATTGGCTTTTTGTTAACAATAATCAAAGTGTTGCTGCCAAAATTCACCCTATCTACGAACAGACATTTATGGATTGGGAGCAACATTGTTCTGCAAATGCCCCTGATGCTATACAAGCCTCCCTTCAAAGATGGATCTGATTACTAGAAGATCTAAAAACAAGGGAGTTGCACTCTCCTCAAAATTTGGAGTTGGCCATCAATAGGATGCCCAAGTATATGATGTTAGGTAGAAGTCAAAAAAATTATTGGCTACCTCTTCGTTTCCAACCGCCAATACTCTTACATCCTATGCTTGGAAAGTATGATTCATTTGTTGAATATAACATGATTATTCAAGATCAAAAATGGGAAAGGTTGAAACAAAATCATGGATATTTTAATTATAGAGCTCATGAATCAGGGGAGAAAATCACCAATGATCTCAAGCTGCGGATGAGGATCAAAAACCTATAGATGCTAAAGGGACCAGCCTCAGGACAGTTGGGTGGGAAAATGATGACATGAAGAAATAGAAATCTTTTTGGCTTTTTTTGTGAACATTTGTCTATAACATACTGAACTTTATCATCTTTTAGTATAAGTGTTCTGAACTTTTGATGTATAAAGTATGGACATAGGGCATAAAAATGATAATCAAAATTATATCTAAAAAGGGGTTCATTCCTTCTTCATGAATGTTTCATATGGGTAGATCTTCCTGCAGCCGAAGAGATTGCAAAAACTATTAGTTGAATAATTAATGTCTTTTCTTTGTAAACTAATGAATGCAAATAAATTTTTGTGGGAAGTTTTGTGTGCATTAAATATTGATTACAGGAATACAAGGTGAGTTGGAGTTAATCAAAAACAAACTGTGAAGGAATAGTGCTAAGGCATTGATGGTATTAATGAGAAGCATTATGACATCGTTGCAGCTGGAGACTTAGCAATAAAGTCAGAAGGGACCTATTTTAATGAATAACAAAGAGGGACCTGATAAAGCATTTGAGCAAGGAAGCAAGCATCAAAGCAATTGGTTAAACATGCAAAGCACAATACCTGGATTCCTAGACGCTATTTAAAATTAGATAAAAGAGCAGATCTAGCATTTGCTATGATCTATATTTGTGGGGAATTTAAGGGATAACTAATGTCTTTACAATTGCATGCTTGCAGTCTTAAGTTGTAACTAACTTTCCTTCATGAGGAAGTTGTAATTATAAGAGTTTTTTGTTTTCCTTCATTTTAAATAAGACCTTGTCTATATCTATGAGGTTAAGTAGTGAGCAAACAGATAGAGTTTATAGACATCTTATTGTTTTCCCAAGTTATTGTAATACTGCATATTTGAATAAATACATAACTTTCCTGAGTTTCTATGCTTTTGTCTAAGTCAATATTTCCTTCATTCTTCCATGGGGCCCATGAAAAAGGTGGATTTTACTTTAGTAAGTAGGATTTAGACTCAATTTTCTAAGTTAACTTTATACTAGTGTCAACATTTGTAGATTTGTCAGTACCCTTGTTCGGGATGTTATAACTCGAAATCCATGGTAGGTGAATTTAAATGGATTATACCACTATGTTTTACTCTAAAAATACTTTAAGTGTGTCAATTTTCAAATCACATCAAATCCATTTGCACACTTTTCTAGTTCAATTTCATTTGCAAAAATTGCTTTTCTGCCATTGTTTCAATCCACGAAATTCAAGTAGCCTAATTTGACCACTTGCCATTTGTGCCTAGTTATTCATCATGAGCCCAAATCATAGATCCATACTCTCCTCATGACAATGAACTCACACCCCAATTTGCATCTTCCCATGTGTCAGTTTACCCAATTTTTGAAGTTGATTCCAAACACGATTTGTTGTTTTCTGACATGTTTACTTCTAGGTAATTCTGAGAGGTCAACTTCAATAGTCAATATCTTTTGACTGAGAATTCATCATGAGACAAGATTTGATAGGGTAAAAGTATGTAGAATAGAGAATCAGTGTGCCAATTTCAAAGCCCAATCAGGTGTTTTAGTCAGTTTTAAAGGCTAGTCAAAAGACCCTCTGACATTAAATTGATAGTTTACAAATAAAGTGGTAAAATAAGTTTTAATGAATGATTCAGCAATTGAATTTTGATCAAATCAATTTCAGAAGACTAATAGGTCAGATTGAGAATTTAGTTGTTTGGAAACAAAATTCTGTTTAGTCAAACCCACTTTGAGGCTTAACTAAGTTGATCTGATTGCATAGATATTGACCTGGAATCAAGAGGTCCTTTGTTTGGAAAGAAAAGTTTTTCCTTTTGGGTGATTGTGCATTTGTATCCTTTCCTAAAAGGTTTGATAGGGAGACAGAACAAGACACCAAAAAATTTCGTAGTGTGGTCCATTCTACTTGCATCTGTATTCTCCCTCGTATGGGTCTGGATTAATCCATTCATTGCCAAATTAGATGGACCAACATTGAAGGAATATAGCTTAGACTATGAATAAGCTTTAAAATTTGACTCTTAAACAAATGACTGGATAGTCTTGTAGCATATTGACATCGAAAAAGTAGTAATTTTGATGAAATTGATGTCTAGAAAGCATTTATACTAGTGATGGTGATGAGAAAGTTTTGCAACTTATGCAAAGCTGAATGACCCCTCTGATTATGGTTGGGGATAAAATTTAAGATGAAAATGTCAATACTTTCCTTATGTATTTTATTATTATCTAGATAATGCTACTCATTCCTTAATGAAGTTGATTCTACCTCCTTGGTTTAGGTCTCTACTGACAATGATGATCAATGGTTGAATTTCTCTAGCAGTCCAGTAGAGCTCATCATTCTTTATTACTTAGTGAAAAGGTCAACATTGTGCATGTAGAAATATCATTGATCTTACAATGATTTATTTCCCATAAGAGCATATTTATGGTTTCCGTCAAAGGGCAAGGAAGCCCATGAATTTGAATGGGAGCCACTATAAAATAGCCCCAAGCAACATGAAGAGGAACCTATGCATTTAGGGAATCTCCACACCAATCTAAGGGGTCCTTATGCTAAGAAAGAAGTAGCATTGACAACTCATAATAGGGAGAGACCACGCATATAGAAAGATAGCAACATTTCCAAAAGGAAAAGGCACCGGATAGAAAAGAACAAAGGAACATGACTCACACCAAGGCAACACAAAAAGAAGCAGTTAGCACCATAAAAAGATCCCACACAATTAAAAAGAGAGGCCACTATGAGAGCAATCTGTAGCACCAAAAGAGGGAGTTCCTCCCTAAAGTGGAGAGACAAAGTGAAGTTGTAGGTTTAAATTGGAGGCAAAAAATGCAGTCTTAAAGTAGGGAATCATGGCGTCTAGTTGCAAAGCTGCCTAGCCATTAGAAGAAAGCCCCATAACATAATAGAGAACAACCCATGCATAAGGAGGGAATATCAAGAGCAAATGGAAGCCACATGGAATTTGAGTGGAGGTTCTATGCCAGTCAAGAAATAATGCTCACTTTTTTTTAAAATAAGACTATGCCACAAGTAAAGCAAAGAAGCCATAGCCAATGAGGGAGCCATAGGCCTAAGAGGAAATCAAGGTTTTGGAGAAAACCACAGAAGACAAGGCAATCTACATGAACATAGAAAAATACTATCAAAACATTTTGTCCCACATTGCCCGTATGGGGATCCTTTTGTTCTTTAAATACTTTTCAACACACAATACAACATGTGTTAAAGGCACATGCTTTTGAAAGGCAATGGCTTCATCGTGGGTCCTAGTTGGCTAGATGGATGTTGTTAGAGATTAAATTTTGAACATGCATGCCTATTGAGATGTTGACATGGAATCAGATGAAGGAGATTATGACACATGGAAAATCATGTGGTATTCGCTATGTCGCTAACCAAAGTTTCTCACTAGTTAAGTATAGTGACATAGCAAATGCAGTGAGGTGGTAGTGATGTCGAAATAAGCAGGTGCAAAGGTGATGATGTGGTGCCAACTGTATAGGAAGTGACCAAATAATAGATCAACACATAGCAAGTGGTCAAAGGAAGGTTAACTCAGAATTCATGGGTAATGAAAAATTCAAGAATGATTTTAAATCAATTATTTGAAATACTTGTCTAAAGACATTCCCATACCTAGTTTTTTAAATCTGAAAGGATTTATGATAAATTTTGAACTTTATACATGAATAAATATTTGAAAGTTTAAAATGCTTTGGAAGCCATGAGACAGAGACTTGAACTTCAAATGGCCATAACTAGGGCTATTTTTATCTAAAATAGGCACTCCAATATACCATCAAAATTAAGAAGATCTAAACTTTCCATTTTTGAAGTCAGATTTTGCATAGGTGCTCATCAGTTGATGCTATAAGCCAATTTATGATTCTTGGGGTATTCTCAGCAAAACAAGAAAATTTCATCATTGGGCATCTAAATTGGTTAGAGGGTAGATGTAAAGGCTTGTTGAGATGTGAATGTGAAGAAAGTCAATTCTGAGAGGTTTTCTTGTCTTCTAGAGGCTTGTCAATTGATTTCACTTTTACCTTGAGGATAGAAGGTAGAGAGATTCTTTTCAGCTTCTTGAGGGAGAATTTTGAAGGGACACATGTCAATTGCAAATTCAATTTGGGAATTACCATCTTCATACATATTCTTTCTTCTTCTTTGAAAAAGGTTGTTTGTTGGTTTTCAATTTCTAGTTCTAGGAGCATTGCTCAAGCTGTGAAAGCCACACACCCAACATTCTCTCTTCTATTGAACAATAGTTTAAATTTTTATGTAGATAGTTCTTATTTGATTAGGTGATTTGTGAACTATTCGTGTACATCTTTCATGTATTTGTTTTCAAGGAGAATGAATAAGACATAGCAAAGGGTTTTAAATTTAGTCTAAATCTTGTTTCCTAGTTGTAATCTTTTCTAGTTTGTGAACAAAGAACATGAATTAGGTTGCATTTTGTTTAAGGATGTATGTGATTGAAATGTCTTTCTTGTGGAACAAAGAACCATGTAATTTCTTGGTGTTTATCACAGGGTTTGTAGATTTCATGATGGGATAGCCTAAGTATGAGATTCATATTGATGCAAATGTATATTCATAAGGTGAAAGATAGATTAGGGATCTTGATGTAAGAATTATGTCAAATATTTCCAAAATATGTATGATTATAATTCATGTAATTTCCCAATATATAAGGCACTGATTAGAGACATGATCATTAGGTTTTGTTGTTCATACTTGGGTTTTGTTGATATGAACATATTAAACAATTTTTCCTTTTATGTTGAAAGCTATTCAAAGTTTAACCTGCACTTAGCTTGCCAGTTTCATGAGTCACATTCTTAGCTATTTCATGCTTATGATTTATTGGTTAGGTATAGAAGAATTAGGAGTTTCATTTGTTATTCTAGATCCTAATTATGCTCATTGCACTGGTCACATAATCAGATCCTAAGAGGTTTACCCACCTAGGTTTTGTAGAGCCTGAAGTAAAGGAGTGTAGCCTTATAGTTGGCCTAGGTTCTTGGTGAATTACATCCATTATTGGAAATAGCTACCCATAGATGCATTCTTTCCTTGCATATTTGGTGTTTCAAATTTTTTTAAATTAGGAGCCAACAGGAAGAACCAAAAATTGACAATATCTATATTATGAAGGTGTTGCAATACTTCTCATTAGAGAATGCTAAAGTTGTTAGTACACCTTTAACTGGTCATTTGAAGTTGACTAAGGAGATGTTTCTAAAGGCACAAGACAAGGAGGATAAGATGTCCAAGGTCCCTTGTGCTTTAGTTTTGGGAAGCTTGATGTATATTATGGTATGTATGAGGCTAGATATTACACATGTAGTGCGATTCATTAGCAAATATATGAGTCATCTAGGGCTTCAACATTGGAATGTGGTTAAATGGATTTTAAGATATTTGAGAGGAACATCCAGTAAGTGTTTACATTTTGGGGGCTCTAATACTAATTTATAAGGCAATGTTGACTCAAATTTGGCCAGGGATATTGATACTAGGGAGAGTACTATAAGTTATGTATTTACTATTGGTGGGGTAGTAGCGAGCTGGGTTTCTAGGTTATAGAAGGTAACATTTTATCCACTATAGAGGTAGAGTATGTTGCTCCTATAGAGAAAACAAAGGAGATGATATGGCTTTAGTTCTTCTTGGAAGAATTAGGACACCCACATAAGGATAATTATTTGTTCATAGATAGTTAGAGTTCCATTCATCTTGCAAAGAATTCTTCTCTTCATTCAAAGACAAAACACATAAAATTGTGGTACCGTTTCATTTGGTTAGTTTTGGATGATGGATAGTTAAAGTTGGACAAGATACATATATATGACAATCTAGCAAATATGTTTACAAAAGTAGTGACAAGGGAGAAGTTGAACTCCTCTTCATCTTTGATTTATCTTGTAGACTAAATAGAATAGCTGAGTCCAGGATGGTTTGATCCAGTGGGAGCCTTATGGAGTAGCAACATAGTTGTAGGATCAGTCTCCAAGTGGGAGATTGTTTTCTAGTGTGGAGCTTGATTAACCACCAAGAGGGAGATTGTTAGTTTGTGTTGACTAATTAGGAAAGTACTGTACATACTCCATAATTCCATGAAAAATTGGGGCTATTTTATTGGAATTTTTGGGCCAACATGGTGTAACTAATTTTAAACCTAAAGAGGTAAAAATACTTGTATAAAAAAGCCTTAGGGTTAGGGACTTTTATAAGGTGTGATGTGATAATTGCTTCTTGTAGTGGTATTGAGTTGTAAGGGCTTACAGATTGTAATCATGTTGAAATCACTGGATCATAATAATATTGGACTCATTGTTTAGTAGACATAGCCCAAGGATTGGGTGTGTAATCACCTAAAAATGGTCATCTAGACTATTAGCCCCCTTTTCAACATTTTGGCTAAATTAATTTAATCACTTACCTAAGCCAAATTGCTAATAATAAATTTATTTGATTATAACCTATAGTTTGACTATGCTATCCTAAGTTCATTATTTGATTAAAAGAACATGTCCCTTTTTAATTAAATAAAAGACCCCATTCTTCTAACCCACTTAAAGTGCACACATAATTTCCTTTTTCTATTTTACAATTAAAAGAAAAGGCTTGTGAGACTTTTGTCTTATGTGACAAGTCAACTTAAATTCTATTGGTTGACTTGTGTGTGCACATGGATCACTCCTCTTTTCGAATTCCACCATTGATCATCCACCATCTTCATCTTGATCTCTACCATCCATACATCTTTAAAAGGAAGAGAGATTTCCTCCTAAATCAATCCTCATTTTGAATATTGTTATGCTGCAGATTTTCTAACAGGTTTCTTTGGAGCTTTGTGGAGAACTTCTATTTCTTGTCTACATTCTCTCATCCATGGCATCATGGCATTCTAGCTTAGCTTAGCTTTCATTTTTACATGTAGCTTAATCTCACATAGCTTAATAATGGTATTGTAACACTCTCATACATGCTTTATCATAGCTTCACTTTTCATATTCATTCTAGTTTAATCTTTAGTTGCATTGCATTCTTGAGGAACTCCTTGGGACATTTGCATTCCATCATCTTGTCTTTGGAACCTCCCATTGCATGGTTTACTAGCAAGAAGAGTATCTCTAAGGCTCATTTGAGAGCTTTCTTATTCTTGAAATATACTCTCTTGCACTCCATGGATAGGGAGCTCTAAGCCGGCATCCAAGCATTCTAACTCATAGAATCATTTGGATAGAAGGGTTTAGAGTGGGACACTTTCAAGTGTACATTTTTGGCGCCCACCGTGGGGCTTGAATCAAGTTTTTAGCTCCATTTTCTTTTATTTTTAATCTCTAGTTTTTTATAGCAGCATATTGGATCTAATCAAATACTTTTGTAGAATTATCACTTTGGTTTTAAAGCCAACCCATAAGTAGATTGGTTTGAAGGCCAAAAACTTAGTCGGTTTAAAGATTTCATCATATCTTTTAAACCGCTTGGAATTTGGTTCTGAAATTTTTTTTGAAACTTGGGTATGCGTTCAAAATGTCTTAGTCCGATTTTTAGAGCATTTTGACAAGATTTTCAGGAGTTATGATTTTTTCTTTATTTTTCATAAAAATCTGTTTCTGATCGCAAATTAGTGAATGTTTTTTAAAAACTTATATTTTCAGAAAGGGTTTTCAATTCTAATGGGAATTCTTTCTTTGTGTTTTTAATTTTGAGGTCGTATTAAGGATAAAAAACTCGATTTGATTAATTTGGCCTATTTTGACAAAATCGATCTCTAGAGCGCAAATGAAGAGATTTTTTTAAATTTCTTGCATTTTTGGAAATCTCTCTAATTTTTAATATGGGTCTCTTCTTTTCATTTTTATTTTTGGATACGAAATCATAGCAAACAAGTCCAATCTTGTTGACTAGGTCAAAATTAAAGAGTAAAAATGAGAGCATTTGTGATTAACTTGCATTTTCTTTGCATGCACTTGGTTGAAAGATAAATTGGATTTTTGAGGAAACTAACCACTTTTTATTGCAAATTTTTATGTTATTTCACACTAACTTTTGGTGCTAAAAAGTTTTTATTACAGGTTGCCATCCTTATGAAAAAATTGAAACATTGCATAAAAAGAACGCATGTCAAAGCTTCAAATGCGCAAGGGCTACTAACATTGTTTGCAGGGCTGCCCAAAGCATAAAAACCCAAAATTTCTTGCTTTTTTTTTTTCATGTGTGGCATTGACTAATTGTTCATTTTTCGTAGGCACATAAAACTTGTGATTAGAGTCTTTTGGTAATAGGAGAGTATGCTCTTCACCCTTGTGGTGAATCAAAAATCTTGACTTGCCATTTGGTTTCAAAATCAAGGGGTAACTAAATCTTTTTGGTGTGTTTGGGAGAAAATGATTGGAATAGGAGAGTATGCTCTTCACCCTTGTGGTGAATCAGAAATCTTGACTTCCAAAAGTTGATCCACTCTTTGTGTAGTTTAGAATCCTTTAGAAGGCCTGCTCTCGGACAACCTGAGAGGAACGACCCAAGTGGGGACAAGCATATTACCCGGCTCTTCCAACCCACTATAAACTCAAGGCTATCAAGGACACAAAACTTTGGTAGACATAGTGTTTGTCTTCACCTAGTGTGATCGCTAATGGGATTTCGACCATAGGGAGATCATTAGGCAAGAATGCTTAAGGTACTCTTGTGGTCACGAGATCGGTTACTCATCGCAAGGTGAGGTATCTCGTAATTGGGAACAAGAGGAACACTATGAACGGAAGCCCTATCTAAACACCCTAAGTTAGTAACTATCCTTTTTAGCCGCTCAACTTCTTGGTGCAAGGATTGATCCTAGTGGACTACCCGGATCACCCCAAGATTTACACTCACCATATGTGTTCCCTTGGTTATGCTTATGGAATTTCCATGACAAACCCAATATCTCTTGTGGGAAACCACTTGGTGTGAGGCGAAGGAGCATCAAGCATGGGCCAAGTTGTTGAGTAATGAACTATGCCCTTTAGGTAGATATTGCTTTATCTGTTCTCGAATGTGTTAGACCTGTGGAAATATTTGGAACATACACATGATGATAGTTATATGGCTTTCTTTTAAGACCTCACATATGCTTGTATCATGCAAGGTTGCTTTGTCCCTTGCTTGATTGTTTGAAGACTACTCCATGTGTCACTATCTTGCTTGGAAAGAAATTATTTTTGAACATCAAATTTGCTATGCTATCAATTTTTTCCAAACTTTGTCAACCAAGTCAAAGCATCAAGTCTTAACATTTTTCTTGTGTTGCTTCCTAAGGGGAGTCTCATCATTTGACTTTGATTTTCTATGTCTCTAGTGCTTAAACATGCTTAAAGTGACTCTTTGGTCTTAGTGCTCTTGGTCTTTTTGTCTTCATGGTCTATGCATGCTTGCTAGTTATCCTTTTGCTAAAATGGTTACCTTGATTTCTTGACTACACTCTTGGGTTGGGAAAGTTGTTCACCTGTCACCCTGCTTGCTCTATCTATTTGGCTATTTGGGCATCTTGCCTAGCTATTGACTTGAGTCATTCATGTCATAATTTTCTTGGACGTATTGTTTGACAAGTCACTTTAATCTCTTTCTACTATCTTGGCAAGTGAACACTCTACCTCCTATAGTTTCAACATCAAGTTATCTTGTAAGCTCTTTTATGCTTGGCTTTGCATCTAAAACTATGGGATCTAAACCTTGTGCTACCAAACTTCAACCGAATCTAGATGATCATGATATCCTCCATGTCACTAAAGAGTTTCAAGATCTATATGCACAATACAAAGAACTAGAAGAGACAAATGATCTTTATTACCTTCATCTCTCTAAGCGCATGACAGAAATGAAGTCTAAACTTGAGAAAAGGTTAGAGGAGAAGATTTCATCATTACATGAATCTTCCTTAAGGTTTTTATATGCATGTGAGTCACCTTCTTTGAGGTAATCCTCTTCTTCTAGGTCTACATGCTCTACTTCAAGACATCAAATGTCTTCATCTTCTAGATCTAAAGACCTCTTTAGAGGACAAGCAAGTGATACCTACTTTGAGCCTATTCCAAAATTTCATGATGGACCTATCTTTGATGAAGATAATGATGAAGACATGAATGAATTCTATTCACTTGAGAAACAACCAAAGGACTGTAGACATACTTTTGAGAGAAATTTTACTCCCTTGGGGAATTCTTATAATGACATTTTGAGAACACTTCTTGGCACCAAGCTCATCATGTTGCCTAAGTCTAGCTCCTATGGAAATCCATTCTTGGATACCTATTGTGCCTATCATCAATCTAATGACCATGCTACTTCTGATTGTATAGAGTTGAAACATAAAATCCAAGATCTCATTGATGATGAGATTGTTGATCTTGGAACCTCTAGTGACTCATGTGCTGAGGATACTTCTCTTGAGCAAGATTACATTGATGAACCTATGTCTAGTAGTGGCTCCATTACATCTTCCACTTCTTCCAACACTCATGCATCTCCCAACATTTCAAAGCTTTCTAACATGCCTCTATCAAATAAAGAACCTAATGCTTTCCACATTGACTACATGTATCCTCAAGGGCTACCTCTAAAAGAAACCCAAGCTAACCTTCACTTCACTGCAAACCTTTTCCATGCTACTAATCCTAAACATCCTCAACCTTCATGCACTGCTATGCCTAATCCAAGAACTACTCCATTTACTCTTCATTCTCCCTTGTCCTTAGAAGTGGTTCCATGTCAAGAGGACTCTCAAAAAGAAAAAGCTATAAATTTCAAGAAAGATCAAGATCAAGCACCCTTTCATCTCTTTCAATATTTTTCCCCTCCATATCCTATATCTTGTCCACCTCCTAAGTATGATGAAGATATCACTTCCATTATCTCCCTTGAGCTTACTGAAAATTATGAGAAAAGCTCTCTTCATATGCTATCTAAAGCTACTTGTCAAGATCAAAGCATCCCCTCATGTTCTACTTCTCCACATCCACTTGAAAATTGTGCTCAAGCTTCAAGTGCTTCTATTAAAAATGTTGTTCCTATCAAAGGTACTTATGAGTCTATTGATGGCTTTGACCATGTTGCTCATTCTAAAGATGTTGATATCCCTTCCTACTATCCCTTTGCATCTTCTAAATCTATCCTTGGTCCTTATTCATCTAAGCTAAAGCATTCAAACCTTACATCCATTTTGGGGCCTTATGTTCCTCCATCTCCTACATTCACTCCTAGCTCATTCCCTAGATCTCCCATCATACCTGAAGATCAAAAAAGACACTCATCCTTGATGACTTTTCACCCATCTATACATCTAAACCAGTCATATCATCCTTATTCATCCACAAATCCCAAGTCCTTTGGAAGTGAGAATAAACATAAGAATCCATTGAAAAATGAAGATCACTATGTCCCATCTAATCGACATGTGAATTCTAAGAAGGAGAAAGCACAAAAGAGACTGCAAAGGTCCACTATTAAAAAAGCCAAATCAAAGAAAATATGGGTTCCTAAACCCATTATTGAAGAAATGTGTTTTGAAGTATCGAAAGGAAAATCTAAAGCTATATGGATTCCCAAGTCTCTTTTAAAAGACTTGAATATTCAAAATACTTCAAAGTTGACATTCAAGCTTCCAAAGGCTTCCATTCCATCTTCTTCCAAAAATTTGCCTAAAAATATTCCAAAGCCTTCCACTCCACTTTTTTCCAAATCTCTTCTACCACCTCATACATCTAAATCTCAAGCTATTTCATCCATGATTCCTCCATTGTTCCAATACCCTTCAAGGTCTGTGTCAATGTTGATCTTGTCCAATATTTTAGCTACCCACATGAAATCCTCTAAAGCTTACACTTACTTTCTATACATGAACTATTATCCTCCATATACTCTTCCTACTACCATTTCTCTTTCATCACCCTATCAAAATCTTTGAGCATACCTTTCTATGGTCTTGGCTTATCATGAATTATATTTTCTATAGGAGCACTATCTACATTCAAAAATCTTGAGCTCTTTCTAAAAATGAAAAAAAAAAAAAAATAGAAAAAGAAAAAAAAAATGAAAAAAATGAAAATGTGCCTTGGTGAAAACCACATCTTGCGGCACCTTGGTAGAAAAAGTAAAGAGAAATAAATTCATCCTATCATGAAAACTACTTCTTGTGGCACCTTGGATAAGTACCATGATGAAAACCTGGCAAACAGGCATCATGCATAATTCTTTCATCATCCATCTATCCCCTCTTCTCTCTTTGATCTTGACAATGTTGAGCTATCTTTGCATATTGGTTATCTTATCCATGAGAGTTTCTATTGTGCTCTCCCATTCACTCATAGCCTCTATCTTGAGCTTTATTCTTATTGCTCTATCCCATTGCTATACTATCTAGTTGACCCCTTGGTCTTGATCATAATAAATGAAACATGGTTCTCATAGGTCTCTTGACATGGCTACTCTTTTGGACTGCATGCTTTCATGCTATCTCTCTCATTGGCTTCCATCACTTATCTTATATGCTATTGCACTTGTTGGCTTCACTGCTTATCCTACACACTATCTTTCTCATTACTTCCATTGCTTATCCAAAATGTGCTTCATATGACTATTTCACCTCTTTCCCTAGCTTGGGTACTCTTGAGGAGTCAATCCTTGAGGATCACTTTTACTTGCTTCATGCTCCTTTTTCATCCATCTTTGCTTATCCACCGACTTGTTTCTCCATCATGTCCTATACCGTGCTAGAAATTGGGAGAAAATGATGTGATCTTGCTTGAGAACTAGTGATCTCTAAATTATTCTAAAAAATTCAAAAAATCATATATGATCCTGAAAAAAATCCTAAAAATCAGAAAATATCCTGAAAAAAAAAGATCTTCTTAGTGAAAACCTAGCAATAGGTACTTTGATGTATCACCAAAAAAATCAAAAATAAAAAAAATTTGAAAAAAGTCCTGAAAAAATCTGTCAAGTGGTGAAAACCTGGAAACAGGCGCTACTTGAAACCCTCGCACCTATGTCTATCTATCTCAATCATCCACTTCGCTACACATTTCCTAGCTTGGAATTGTTTCTTGTCCTCATCTCAGGGGCATAGCTACTTATCTTATTGAAGTATTCTTGTGCATTAGGGTTTCTTTGATAACTCACAAAATAGTGTTTCTCAACACTTCCCCCACCTTGACATCAAGTATTTTTTTAACACTTTTCAGATAGTTTACCTATGGTCTCCGATGTCGCGATATTTCTCACTATCAGAATCAAGTCTAGAAAAAATGGCCAAGTGACTTGTACACACGCACTTTAACACTTAAACGACTGAGCTATGTTGATCTTTATCTACTTTGTGTGCTGTCTATGATGATTTCTTTGCCATGTGTTCCCTCCCTAATAGTCTTTCGAGGATGTCATTGACTAGAAGACTGGGGGCATGGGGCATGTCTTCTTGATTTCTGCTTGTGGGTATACTTTGTTTGTCTATAGTGTTGTAAGCATTTGTGCTTGTCCTATTCAACACTTTGACTTATAAATGTATCATCCTTGACTGTTTTGCAAGACTGCACTCAGGGTTTATTCTGGCGCTTATGCCTTGATATAGGTGTAATCTTGCTAAATTAAACTTAGGGAATCTAATCATGTAGTTATCTTGACTTACATGTCTCTGATGCTTAGATTGGATTTCCACATACCTATCTAACATCGATCATATTCATATCCTCATGGTTATACTAGTAATGGTTGTATGATCTCATGATGTCCCTAATAAATGCTCAATGATGAAATTAAGAGTCTAAATGTTATGCGCTTCTTGCTGGTAAACCACTTTGCATATTAGCTTGCATTTTAGGTTCATTTTCTAGCTTATTCTTGCATTCTTGCATATGGGGAGAGCTCTCTCTTCATCTTTTTGTGGACATATCAGCTAACTCCTTTCATATATTTCTTTACTTTCTTCTTGTTCATGTCTTTTCACCTTCTTAATCTTTCACTTCATCTCTTTTCTATCTTATCATCACATTATATAAAGTTTTGACCTCTTAAATAATTTCAACGTCCTAGATTCATTTTTGGGATCGAAATCCAAATTCGAGTTGATCTTGAAGGTCAAAATTGTCTTTTAAAATTCTACCTTCTTTTGAGCAGTTAGCTGACCTTTTGAGGTCTAATCTCTGAATCATCATTGGGGCATCTTCATTTCTTCATGTCTTCATCATTTCCATACTTCATATCTACTTAAATTCACTATTTCATGTCTAAAATCACCTTTCTACTCATTTCGACCTTATTTTATGCTATATCCTTCAAGGTCAACTCTAGTCAAACTGGGGCATTTTATCAATTTTTTTATATAGTCATTCTTGGGTTCTAATCATCTATCTGTCATCTTGGACATTGCTATATTCTAATTTTCTCATTTCTAGCCAATTTTTGCATCCCCTTACCTCATTTCAATTTCGATCCCGAGGGGGCAGAAATACTCTATCACTGCTTAGGAGCATTTGTTTGATCTTCTCACTTGCTCTCACTCTATCTGCTTTTCTAAGTGTTAGTATTCTTCTTGAATTCTGACATCATCTCTTCCTAGTGTTCAGTACTACTGCTATCAGGCTGTGCATTCAGGACTTGCTATCCATTTTTGCATTTCACTCTTCGGAATTAGACATCTATATCTATCATCGCCTACTTGGCTTCGATTTTCTTTGACATAATGTGTTCCCAGATCGATCACGCATTAGTCAAAGAGGGGCAAATTTAATCACCTAAAAATGGTCATCTAGACTATTAGCCCCCTTTTCAACATTTTGGCTAAATTAATTTAATCACTTACCTAAGCCAAATTGCTAATAATCAATTTATTTGATTATAACCTATAGTTTGACTATGCTATCCTAAGTTCATTATTTGATTAAAAGAACATGTCCCCTTTTAATTAAATAAAAGACCCCATTCTTCTAACCCACTTAAAGTGCACACATAATTTCCTTTTTCTATTTTACAATTAAAAGAAAAGGCTTGTGAGGCTTTTGTCTTATGTGACAAGTCAACTTAAATTCTATTGGTTGACTTGTGTGTGCACATGGATCACTCCTCTTTTTGAATTCCACCATTGATCATCCACCATCTTCATCTTGATCTCTACCATCCATACATCTTTAAAAGGGAGAGAGCTTTCCCCCTAAATCAATCCTCATTTTGAATATTGTTATACTGCAAGTTTTCTAACAGGTTTCTTTGGAGCTTTGTGGAGAACTTCTATTTCTTGTCTACATTCTCTCATCCATGGCATCATGGCATTCTAGCTTAGCTTAGCTTTCATTTTTACATGTAGCTTAATCTCACATAGCTTAATAATGGTATTGTAACACTCTCATACATGCTTTAGCATAGCTGCACTTTTCATATTCATTCTAGTTTAATCTTTAGTTGCATTGCATTCTTGAGGAACTCCTTGGGACATTTGCATTCTTGCATCTTGTCTTTGGAACGTCCCATTGCATGGTTTACTAGCAAGAAGAGTATCTCTAAGGCTCATTTGAGAGCTTTCTTATTTTTGAAATATACTCTCTTGCACTCCATGGATATGGAGCTCTAAGCCAGCATCCAAGCATTCTAACTCATGGAATCATTTGGATAGAAGGGTTTAGAGTGGGACACTTTCAAGTGTACAGGGTGAACCATGTTAAATCTGGTTGTCTTTTGTTCTCTTCTATGTGATTTATTATTTTCTAATGTTGGTTATATTTTCATGTAATGGTTATCCTAACAACCCCTCTCTTAGTATCTTGTTTCCCATTTACTTATTCCAACAATTGGTATCAAAGCCTAGTTCTCTTGTCAGGAATCCTTCTTGAGAGGATAATATTATGGAGATGGAATTGTACAAAATGGGAAAGATCGTTGAGAATCAAATGATTAAAATCCATATTGTGTTGCAATAATTAGATGCAGCAAAAGAAAAGCTAAGGAAAATCCTAAAATGGATAAAAGAGTTAGCTATTCAACTAAATGAAACTCAATACAAAGAAGATGATATAGAAGGATTGTTGGATAGTGGAAAGATTGGTAACAATGATGAAGTAATTATAGAATTGCTAGAGAAGAATAGTGCCCTAGCAAAAGAAGGAAAATATCTCAAGATGGGACCAGAAATTTAATCAATTACACTTTGTGAAGGAATTGAACAAAGGAAGAAAGAAATGGAAGACAAGCTCATGGCTAAAGAAGACAAATGATAGATGGCTAGAGGACTTGAAGAAAGATCATTTGAGGTAAAAAAAAATTTACATAATCAGCTTGATATGATAAATCGATTAGTAACTACAAATTAGGAAGAAAATAGAAAAGATTTGGAAATCAAAATCTAAGACTAAAGAATGACCAATTGAAATGTGAGTTAAGGCATGAAAAGTAACTCATGGAGAGATTGAACAAACCCAATAAAGAAATTAAACACTTTGAAGAAATGATAAAGTCACCTCGAACAAAAGACACCTTTGGACATAGATGCAGCAAGCAATATTCATCTACTGAAGAAGGAGAATTATCCAAGAATGGAGAGAAAAAGAATACAAAATCAAAATAAAAACCTACATGTTGTTACTGTGAGGATATTTGTCATACAGCCAAAATTTGCAGGAGCAAAAATGGTAAGAAAATTCCAAAACCTAAACCAAGTGGTAATTGTTTTAATTGTAAGAAAGCAGGACATCAAGTGCATGAATGTAGATCAATGAACAACAAATGAGCTATGAATATATCTAAATTCCAAGGGAATTGGTACAATAGTTAAAGTATGGACATAAATATCATCAGTGCAAACTCAAGAAAAAGTCAAACTAGTTACCTAAAAAACAAACTCATACAACTAGGATAGGCAATTCCTATAATTGCGATTACAATACATGGTAAAGTTATCATTATTGTGGAGAATATGGACACATTCCATAGAATTGCATCAAAACACATTTCAAAGAAAATTACAAGAAATCATTAAATGGAGAGATAATATGTTCAGTTATCTCAAATTTGGACACATCAATTGAAACTGCAAAACCAAAACACTAGCACCAGCACCAAGTGATGGAAGTGACAAACCTAAAGGAAAAAAACATGGATAGAGATAGTAAGAGTTGGAAGCAATACAAAAGATGAAAATGTGATCACCCAATCTGATGGACCAGGTGATCACACCACATCTCACTAGAGAAAGAATGTATGTAGGAACTATATACTCAATGTTATAATTTACATCAATTTATAGCATAAAAGTGATAAAGGTTCATATCTACATAAGTAAAGATGTATTAAGAACCATTAAAAAAATTAAAAATTATCAAGTATTGAGCATTAGTTGTATAGTCTATATTGACTAAGCTTTGTAGTATAGATCAAGTGATCAAGGAAGATATCAAATTGACTAAATAAATTCGTTATGATCGAGTGAGTAACCTCATCTGAGCTATGATGAAGACTGAGGTAGTTGCATATGACAAGTAAGTATGAAGACATTTATTATAGACCTAAACCTAAAAGATTGAAGGTGTTTATCAAATTTGGTGATTCATTTTCACTCACCAAGAAATCAAAGAGCTCACGAGAGAATTTCAAGGTGATCAAAGCGAGTTTAGCGAATAGAGAAAAAGCATCACAACAATTTAACAGAAAATTTGTAGAAAAAAGTAAGTATCATTCTTAGTGCCAAGTTAGAAATTTAGAGAAGACATTTGCAAAAAAATATTTTTGAAATAGAATTTGGAAGTGAAATAATGAAAGATAGCAATGCACAAATCATTATGAATGATCAAAGTCTTCCACCAAATTTCAAAAATTTAGTTAATATTGAAAACACTATTGATGTTATTAGAGCTTTATCATCAATTCCACCTAGAGTCTTGACTATTCAAGATTTAAGATCATTATGTTCATGCAAAGTTGGAGAAATCAGAGATTTTGAGATTAGAGAAGCTTATGAGTATCTATGTGTTGATGGAATCTTGAAGGAAGAATATAAGATTGTTTATGAGAAAGGGCTTACCCATGCCCTAGGATTTCCAAAAGTTTTTAAAGTTGAATGGATTAAGGTTACACTCGTCCAAGTTCGTGATATGAAAATATAGTTGGAAGGTGGGCCAATCAAAATCAACAAGACAATCATTCACGAGGTAATTGGATACCCTACATTAGACCAACCAAAGAGCATAAGGAGTAGAATGAAGAATGAAATAAAAAACCTAACCAAGGAAAATTGGAATGGTTGTGGAATGTCAATTGATGGAATTGAGGACCTATTAATTGATTTTTTTGTTCATGTGGCTATACACAAGTTATATCAATATAGAAAATTGAACAACGTGCCTTATGTAGTAGTGGATTTGGGCAAAAAAATTGTGAAGAAAGATCATTCATATGATCTTTTTGAGTTGCAACTTCACCAACTTACAAAGAACCTAGGAGCAATAAGAAAAGAAAAGAACACTTCTTGTAAGTTTGGTTCCCTATTAGTTTGCACATTTTTCTATATACAGAATTATTTCCCTACCATTGTATAGTTACATGGGATAGGAATAGAATTATTATGGAGTAGCTAAGTGATTTGATAAGAATATTGGGAGAGAATTTTGAAGTAGTAATAGACAACTACTTTGAATAATTCAAAATTAAGATGAAGAATAGAATGAGAATTCCAAAGTCAATTGTGGACAAATATTATGATGAAGTATGTTTCATTGTGGACACAAATTTTGTGTATGCACAGGTAGTCTTACCGAGGGTAGCATGGATAAGGCCAATTCCCTATGAAGTAAATATAGGTGAGGTAACTAGAATAGTTATTGCACTTCTAATAGAGGACATAGATGCTAGTGCCAAGCAATTTGGCACATATGAGACTATAATTGCTAGGATGACTGCTGAAATTGTCACACTTAAAGTATAAAATCAAAGAAAGAGAAAATTTGTTGAGGCTATTACTAAGGAACAAGGAGAAGGATTAAGTCAACCTATAGAAGTTGAGGAAGGAAAAGGAAAGGAGCTTCTAGTTGTCAAGCCTAGGGCCACCAAATAGAAAAAGATTGTTGTGATAGAACCTAAGGTGCAGGAAAACCCAAAGAAGGACATACAAGAAATGGTGACACCTCAAAGGCCAAATGGCAAGGTGGTCATCACTATAAAAAGGATAGCACAAACCCTTCTAATATATTGATTGGAAGTCCATCCAAGAAGAAGAAATTGGCTAAAGTACAAGCTAAGCTGAAGAGAAAACTAATTGTTGCACAAGAGGAGGAGGAAGATGATGAAAATATAGAGTTTGATGAACCTGGAAAATTACAAATTATGAATAGACTCCGTCCAATAAATTTTGATCAGGCATGTGAAAATTGGTTGAATCTAAAAGTATTTTGGGATTCAAAGACATTCACTATGATTCTTTGAACAATGATGATCAACTTAAGCTTGAAGGTGAAATAATAGACATGATGATCAAATTCAGGTGCACACCCCTAGAATTGGGAACTGGTTTCCCAGTGGGTTTATACAATAGAGTGGATGCTAAGTATAAATGGGAATTATCCACTAAGAAGCAAATAAGAGAGACAACATTGGCACAAGCTATGGAATATTTAGGGAAGACTCATATCTCTATATCCTTGAAAGATTTTGTCAAAAAAATTATGTCAAGGCATAGGGAATTTAAAGTTTTAAAAAATAAAGCTTATGAAGTTGAGCAAGATAGTATTGGAGTATGGAAAGAAGCATTTGGATTTCTTACTCCATATATTGAAGTGAGGGAAGGATGAGACACCATAGAATTTTAATATGAATACAAATAGGAAATGGCCATGCTAATCAAGGAGATTCAACAACTTGTCAATTGGTGTGAATAGAAAGAGATAGTCACAATTGAAGATAACACTAACATCCCTCCACCTAATCCAAATATACTAACAAAAAAGGAAATTGAAGGCTTAAAGAATGATTCAAGAAAACTCTATACTAACCCAATTTTGTTACAAATAGTTGAATATCCAAAGGTTGAAGTCAAGAAGACTAATGATGTTAATGTCACATTAGCTATAGAGGATACAAGTGTCAAGCAACTTGGTAAGGCTTTAATTATGATTAGGGCGTGATTATGGTCAATAAATGCATGCAATAGGAAAAGGGGAATATTATTATTAGAAGTGATATGCTATTAAATTTAGTACAATTAAAATAGACCCAATGACATGCCCTAAGGGCTTACAATGTTGTCTAATTCTAGAGAAAAATACTCCTCATAGTACCTTCTCCCAAAATCCACTAAAAATTGTGTTTACAATGCCAAAAATGACCTTAAGTAACCAAAATTAGGTTTAGGGTTAGGAATACATTTTATAATATTCCATTGGCATCCACCACCAAAACAAAAGGTTCTAGAAAACATGCCAAAAGTTGGTACAAAATTAGAAGAATCTAGAAATGGTAGTCCAACTTCTCGGAGACATAACTTTTGATCTAAGACTCTAATTGATGAACCATTTACATTTTTGAAAAGAACTCCAAGTGTTTTATAGCTCTATGGACTAGCTTTGATCATCCTTTTTAGGCCTATACAAGGCCATTTAGTGCCTCAAATCTAACTTTGAAGCACTCTGCAACTTTCAAACCATAAAGCCTTTTCACCTGATTCTTTTTCATGAGCATTTTAAATTACAAGTATAATCATCCCTCCAACTTAAACCCTCAAACTCATCATAATTATGACTCAATTACTAAATAACCTATTTTCTACATTGGCACATATCCCAAGGTTCTCAAAAACACTAACCTAAAAAACCAATAATTGAACTATGAGAGTTGGAATCTCTATTTGACCCAAATCAATTTCTAAAAATAAAAACACATTAAACAAAAACTAACACTAAGCATATTTTTGGGTGATACAAGATTGTGCTTATAGTACTAGATGCTCCTATATTAGACACCTAGGGTAAATTGAAAAGTGACCCTGTCACTTTATAGCTGGTAAAAGAAAACCCAAATGGGCAACCTTCTCTATGGGTATCCAAGTTAAATCTTCCACTGGTTGTCCTTTCCACTTCACCAAGTATTCTTCATACTACATATTTCTAGTACTCTGGCCCACATGCCTATCTAGAATTTATTCAATCTCTTCCTTCTTAGAAGATGGAATTGGACATGGCTCCAGTATTAACTCCTCCTTTGCACCATCATCATGATATTATGTTAAGTCTGCAATATTAAAAATAGGAGAAATGTGAATCCCATCTGGCAACTCCACCTCATATGCATTCCTTGAATCATGTTTCTCAAAAAAATTATAGGGACCAAATTTCTTCATCTTTAGCTTATTGTAGGTACCCACTGGAAATTGTTCCTTCCTCAAGTATACCATAACTAGATCACCAACTTGGAACTCCTTATGTCTCTTTTTTTTATTTGCTCTAGCCTTATACTGTAGGTTCATCTTGGCAATATTTGCATGCACCTCCTCATGTAGGTTCTTGACATGTTTAACAAAGTCTTTTGCCTCAGCACTTGTCCTCTCTCCTTGCTCCATCTTTCTCAGCTCTGGTGTAGTCCTTGGACTACTCCAATAAAAAATTTGGAATGGTGATCTACCAGTACTCCTATTCACAAAATTATTGTAAGAAAATTTTGCTTATGGTAGAATCAAATCTCATCCCTTGGGCTTATCTCCTACTCAGCACCTCAATGAATTTCCTAGAATTCTATTCACTAATTTCATCTATCCATCAATTGATGGATGATGTACATAATTTAACTTTAATTCTATCTTCAACTTCTTCCATAAAGTCCTCTAGAAATACCCAAAAATTTAGTATCTCTGTTAGAAACAATACTTTTTGGGAGACCATGTAGCCTCACCACCTCTCTAACAAACAAATCTACAATATGCACTACATCATGAGTCTTGTGTCATGGAATGAAATGTGCCATCTTGGAGAACCTATCAAACACTAAAAATACTGATTCATTACCACTTTGTGTCCTCAGCAATCCAAGAACAAAATCCATACTTATGTCCTCACATGGCTTTGATGGAAGAGTCAATGGCTGATAGAGTTTGGTATTTTGACTAAATCCTTTGGTTGTTTGACATACTTGACAACTTTGCATAATCTTCTTTCACATCATATGACAATTGAGGCCAAAAATAATGTTCACTAGTAATGGAAATGGTCTAATCTTAACCAAAGTATCTTGCTATGCCTCTACTATGTTTCTCCTTGATCAAGATCTCCCTCATGGAACTCCTTGGAATACACAATTGATTTCCCTTGAACAACATACTATCCTAAATCATGTAATCTAGCCACCTGGTCCTATCTAGAGTAACAGGTTCTTTATAATCCTTCCAAGCCTCTGCAAAGTCAATTTCCTTAGGGTATAGATTCTTGAGTTCATCAAACCCAACCACTTCAACATGCATTTCTGTTAGCAACAATTGTCTCCTACTTAATGCATCTACAACCCTATTAGACCTTCTACTTCTATGTTTCAATACAAATTTCTAGCTTTGCATGACCTCTACCAATTTAAAATGTCTTTGATTCAATTTACCTTGGCTATTTAGGTATTGTAATGCCTGATGATGAGTATACAAGACAAATTCTTTTGGCAACAAATAATGCCTCCATTTATTTAAGGCCTGAACTATTGCATAGAACTCCTCATCATAAATGGAATATTTTTTCTTTGCATCATTCAATTTTTCACTATAATAGGCAATAGGTTTACCTTCTTCGCTCAATATAGCTCCAATAGCACTACCACTATCATTGCAATCCACTTGGAACACTTTTTTGAAATTTGGAAGTGCCAACACTGGTTGCTCTATCACCTTCTTCTTTAGTAATTCAAAACTCCTTGTAGCTTCTATAGTCCACTTGAACTCTTTTTTATCCCCCCTCATTATTTCAATTAGGGGTGCACATGTGCTACTAAAATTCCTAATGAGCTTCCTGTAAAAACTAGCCAGACCATGGAATGACCTCACCTCAGTGGTAGACCTTGGAGTAGGCCATTCCAAGATTACCTTCACCTACTCTAGGTCTATTTTGAGACCTCTAGCTAATACAACAAACCCCAAATAGACTAACTACCTTTTGATAAAGCTACACTTCTTCAATTAATCAACAATTTTTCTTTCCTCAACCTTTCAAGAACACCACAAATGTTCATCCAAAGACTTACTATATATCAAAATATCATCTACATAGACAATAAAAATTTTTCCCAAAATTTTCTTTAGTACCTCGTTCATAAGGGGCACATTGGTCAGCCCAAAGGGCATGATTGACCACTCAAATAGACCCTCCTTGGTCTTGAATGTTTTCTTTCACTCATCTCCCTCTTGTATATGTATCTGGTGATAGCCACTCTTGAGATCTATCTTTATGAAGTACTGAGCTCCACTCAAGTAGTCCATAAGATCATCCATCCTTGCCAAAGGAAGCCAATACTTGATGGTTACTTTATTTATAGCCTGAGAGTCTATACACATTCTTCACTCTCCATCCATCTTTGGTGTTAGCACTGTAGGTATTGCACATGGACTCAGGCTCTCTTAAATCAAACCTTTCCTCAATAGCTCTTGAACTTGTCTATTTAGCTCCTTAGTCTTAGTAGGAGTCATCATGTGGTTAGCCTTGTTAGGAAAACTAGCTTCAGGGACTAAATCTATTTGATGACCAATTTGCCTTATTGGTGACAACCCTTCTAGAACATTATTAAAGATGACTTCTCCATACTCACTTAATAGACTTGAAACTTTAAGTGGAACTTCACCACTACTTTCCTTATCCTTTCTAGGAATTAAAGCATAACACATATGCTGATTTTTCATGCCATCTAAAAATTTTATTCCATTGACAAGACATATCCTAGCACTACTACATACCTTTTTGCCCTCCTTTATCAATGGCTTCAATTTGTGGCAAACTCCATCCTTTGTTAGAGAGTATGTATTTGCATGACCATAATGTATATCATGCATATCAAACTACCACAACCTTCCCAACAATAAATGGTAAACATTCATTGGGATGATGCCATAGAGAGCCTCGTCATGGTAAATCCCAATCTTGAACTTTACCAAACATTGCTCACTAACTAGGACCTTATGATCATTCTACACCCAAGCAATTTGATAGGGATGGGGATGTTTCTCCCTCTTGAGTTTTAGCTTTGAGACCATTTCTTCTGACACCAAGTTATCAATGCTCCCACCATCAATAATCACATCGCAATATTTACCTTCACACTTGCACCTAGTACAAAACAAACTCCTCTTTTGTCCAAGTTTAGTCTCACTACTCAACAAGACCCTTTCATTAACTAGAACCTCTCCTCTTTTGACATCCTCTACATGTGATGATTGTGCATCATCATACACATGAGCAACCCTTGCTTGACCATTAGTTCTCCTATCTTTCCCTCCTTTACATTGAGGGCATTTGTAGGCATTATGACCTTCTTCATTGCAATCAAAATAGGTACCACTAAAGCCTCCTCTTCCTAAACCTTGTCCATGTTCTCTACCTCTTCCTCTCTAATCTCCAAATTTTTGATCACGAGAGTGGTTGAAACCCTCATTCCTTTGGTTTTTTCTTGTACCCCCATCTTCATTTTTATTCTAGTTCTCATTTTGGCCTCCAAATGACCTACCATTTCCCCTTCCTCCTTGATTTCATCCTCTTTGCCTTCCATAAAACTTTCTATTTAACTTCTCCTCAACTTGCAAGGCAAACTGGTATGCCTTTTTAGTACTATTCATTCTAACCAAACTTAACTCCTCCTGAATGCTAGGTCTTAACCCATTAAGGTAATGAGCAACCTTCTCCTTGTTTGCTTCCACATGTCGCACCCTAATAAGGACTTAGTAAAACTCCTCTATGTATTCCTCGAAATATTTTCCAACTATCAAGCTCATAATCAACAGGAATGAACTACTTCTTTAGTTTTTCCACCATGTTATCCCATCTTGTGATTTTTTCCTTTCCTCTTCTATTTCTTTCCAATCGAACCTCTTGCAACCAAATTTTAGCATGGCCTTTCATTTTGGCCTTTTCAAACTTAACCCTATTAGGGTCTCTGATATCCTGATACTCAAAATATTCGTCTAGCTCATTGATCTAGTTGATCAACTCATTTGGGTTTAGATTTCCCAAAGACATGCTGACGTCAATTTTAGGTCTTTTTCCCAACTTGGTAATGGCCCTAAAAACCTTCTCCTCTACCTATTTTAGGACTTCTCCATCTCCTTCTCCTTCATGCATAATATTTCCTTCTTATTCATTTTCCTCCTCATTTTTGTCACCTACAACAATATTCATCCCTCTACAGATCTCCTCTTGTAATGCTTGAACTTGTCTCTAGAGCACTCTAACCTTAGGAGGAACAAATCTAGCCCTTCTACCACACTTCCTTCATGGAAGTATCTTATTGCTATATCAAAACCCATAACCAGACAATCCTAGTACAAACTACCTCACAATCAGTGCTCTATCTACACTTTCAAGAAAACCTACTCTAATACCACTTGATGAGGGCATGACCTAAGATAAAATGAACACAACAGGAAAAGGGAATTATTATTATCAGAAGTGATATGTTATTATATTCATTAAAATGAAAAAATACTCAATGATGTGCCTTATGGGCTTACAATGTTGTCTAATTCTGGAGAAAAACACTCATCATGATACCTCCTCCCAAACTCCACCAAAACTACATTTACAATGCCAAAAATGACCTTAAGTATCTTGAGTTAAGTTTAGGGTTAGGAATAAATTTTAGAATATGCCATTTGGAATCCACCACCAAAATATAAGGTCCTAGAAAACAATTCAAAAGTTGGTACAAAATTAGAAGAATCCAAAAATGGTAGTCAAACTTCCAAAAGACATAACTTTTGATTTGGGCCTCTGATTGATGAACTGTTTACATTTTTAGAAAGATCTCTAAGTGCTCTATAGCCTATGGAAAAAAATTTCTCATCGCCGATTTTTAGGCTTGTATGAGGCCATTTAGTGTTTCAAATTTGACTTTGAAGTGCTCTTAGGTGGTCTCCAAGTAACTTAAAACTACAAGAACATTCAAACCATACAGCCTTTTGACCTGATTCTTTTTGTAGAGTGCTTTAAATTAAAATTGTAATAATCCCTCCAACTTACACCTTCTAAATCATCATAATTATGACTCAATTACAAAATAACCTATTTTCTACATTGGCACATATCCCAAGGTGCTCAAAACCAATAACACAGAAAACCAATAGTGGAACTATGAGAGTTAGAATCTCTATTTGACCCAAATGAGTATCTAGAAATAAAAAAACATTAAATAGAAAATAACACTAAGCATATTTTTGAGTGATACAATATTTCCCTTACACCACTAGATGCTCCTACATCAAATTGTATATACACCATTCACTTGTATGCAAAGTTTGTAAAAGGAAGAAATTTTTGAGAAAGATTCTTGCACTAAATTGGTAGAGGATGAAGACACACAAAAAGAAAAAGAGGCTACTCAAGCTCTTATTCAATTGCTAAGTACAAAGGCTATAGAAAAAACCAATTTGACACCTATGCAATAGGCGATTTCTACACAAGTACAATAGCTAAAGTCAAGATTGAGTGAAAAGGGAAAATAGTTACAATTATCACTACTTAGTGATACATCCTCACGATCTTAAGATGTAACTCATGCAGGTGCAAAAGATGATGAGTCAGTTAGCCTCGATGAGGTAATTATATTACCTAAGTATGATTTTAATAATCTCACACTAGAGAAAATGAAAGAATTACAAATCTTGTTTAGATGTAAGGCAAAACAAAAATAGTTGAGAAGAGAGAAAAATAGAGGACATTGTTAACATTATGGTCAAGTTTGTTTATTAGTGACTCACACTTAGTGAAATGGTTAGCAACTACTAAGCTTATCTTGAAGCCTATAGTGTTAACTAAGTAATCCAAGCTCTACCAAGTTCTACAGTTGCTACCAAGTTCCAAAATCAATATTCAGTTCACACCAAGTAGTATCTATTGAGTTGATAAGTAACAATGCAAACTGGGTTTCTTAGTATCAACTGAGTTGCATAGTATCAGTTGTGGTCTCTAGTATCTACCGAGTTCACAATATTAGTAATGTGAATATAGTGTTGACTGAGCTAGCAAGTGTCAATCAAGTGATTCAGTTTATACCAAGCTTGCAATACTAATGTTCACCAAGGCTTGTAGCATCAACCAAGTGATTCAGTTTATATGTCAAGTTTCATAGTGTTTATCAAGTCACTAGTGTTGACTAAGTTCAAATTACTTGGAAGTGATTCGTATGAACCTAGCTTCTACATTTATTGAGAGCATGATGATGCCAAGTGTTAACAATGGTTGCCGAGTATCAAAATCTCATTGAATTTTTCTTCAAAACCTAAGTGCTAGTAGTTGAGCTGACTTTATGTATTTTGGTGATACTTTTATTATAGTTGACTTTAATGAATTTTAATTTAGATTGGTATATATGAAATGTATTGTATCACATCCAAAGGATGATAATATATATGAGATATAATAAGAGAAGAAGTGCAAATTGAGAAGGCTACATGTAGTATAAGGAGTAGAAAAGATTTATCTATCATAGCAAGGTGATTGTTACACTTCAAAGGAATCTTAGTCAGAAAATTAGAGTTGCAGATCAGAGATCAGCCAATGGTTCATCCTAACAAGTGGAATAGTTAAATCCTTTCACAAGGTAGACTTAATAGTATTTTCCAAATCTCTTTACTGAGTGCACAGTTCATTGTATGGTTTCTAAATCCTTTAACAAGGTGGACCTAGTAGTCCTTATTGCTCCTAATAGGGAAGATCATCAGAAGTGATCAACTGTAAGTCTTAACCAGCCAACTTTATACTATAGTACTAAAGCTTGTGGGTATCATCCCCACCCCAATTTTACTTTCTATTTGGAAGGTTTCTAGGTCACCATATCTTGTGTCAATCTTTTATAAAAAAATTAATTCTTTGATTCTTTCATGCATGCAATCAAATCAGTATATAAATGAAGAATTATTTGGTGTAATATGATTAAGTTTTATTGGTTCCCAATTCATCCCTTCCCTCTTAGTAACCTAGCCTATCTTATATTTCCAACAAACATGTACTTCATACTATCAACAATATTTTCATAAATGCATTTGGGATCATAGATGTGAATAATCAACATACAATTTTGGATCAACTAATACATTTAGTTGATAGATTCAGTCAGAAGACATTGAGACAAATGAGAAACTATTACTATTATCTAAGAGAAGAATGGAGCATAAAGTATTACACAAAGTCTCATAGGATCTTGTACATAGACAAGTTGAGCTTTCTACACCAATCACCAAGCTAGACACAATTTTGTAGACCATTAATTCTTTATATTAGAAATTATGTGATAAATATCTCTTTACAAGTGATACAACATGCTCATTAGAGCCATTTCATGCAAATGTAAGATCAAAATATTACTACATTAGGAAAGAATGCAAGTTCAAGCTTATCCTCTTATAGTGAACTCACATTTAGTCAAAAGAGGTTATTTGATCTCATGGCTAAAGATATAGATATCATGCACAATTTGGAGTGGATTCAACTTTAGTTAATTCCACATATAGAGATTATACGAAAGGTAGTCTTTGTTGCTAAATACATTTTGAAGAAAGAGACACATTTCTCAAATATTGTAGGATTCATTGATCCAGTTGTAAAGCTAGAGATTCAATTTCAGATTTTGGTGAAAATATAGGAATGATGGAATAAAGGCAATGCCAATATTGTGGCAAGTCATCAACAATCTTTTGATAAGTATCAATTAGCCCCTATAGTCCCAAGTTCCATCTGTGACAAAAACAAGGGGAATCAGAAAGCATAACAAGGATATGAACATAAAAGAGGATAGAAAACATGTACATCAAAGATCAAACATCAGATCTTATAAGATCTCATTATGGTCTTAGGGGGAGTATACATTTTTTATGAAAAGGTTTTTTGCCACTAATGTCAAAGGGGGAGATTGTTGATCTCTAAGCCTATGTTGTCGATTAGTGTCCAAACACTTAGTCATTTAGTAGGCAAGATTACAAGGCCATCACTGTGAGCAAGTTATCTAGTAAAAGTCAAGCATACTATGCTTATATCTATATGCACCCTAAAATGGTTGCCTAGACTATGGGCACCCATTATTAAATTTATCAAATTTCCTAAATCAATGGTTTTGCAATATTTTATTAAGTCAATTTCTTTGATCAAATTGTAATTAATTCAATTATTTCAACATTTCCTAAGGTTTAATCATTTTATCCTAAGTCTTATTTAATTAAAAGAAAACATCTCTTTTAATTAAACAATTAATCCATATTTAATTAATCAAGAGAAAACCCCTCTTTTAATTTAATTAAATATTTCCTATTTAATTAAAAGAACTTGCTCCCTTTTAATCAAATAAAATCCCACTTGAAAAAGGAAATAAAATAAATAAAAATTAAATAAATTCTTTTTTCCCCACTTAAATACACATATTTCTAAGTGTGATTCCATTTAATTTTCCTCCTCTTTTTTCATTGGTGGAATTTTGTCTCACGTGGATCATTCTTTCTCCACCCTTGATTAAATCTTATTGCCTCTTAATCTTAATCATCCATTATTCTTTATAAGAGAGAGCCCTCTCCTCATTTTTGACATCCATGATTATGCTATTGTTATGCTGCAAGTTTGGAGAGTGGTTTTTGGAGGAGTTTCAGCATTAAAGCTTTTTCTAGAGAACTTCTATCTTCTTATCTTCTTCTCTCATGTAGCCATGGCTTCCATCATCATGATCCATCCTTGCATTTTCATATTATCTTAGGGTCATATTTTCTTTCATAGATTAATCTTGCATTGTTATTTCCATTCATAAATTAGATTTTCTTTCTTGCATTTCTTTGCATTTTTATCATTTAGATTAGCTTGTATCTTCATTTGCATGCATATTTTGATCTTTGAATCTCTCATTGTATGGTGTACTTGCATGGGCACAAACTAGGTCAAACTAAGGGCCTCAATTACAAACCCTTGCACTCCAAGAATAGAGAGCTATGAGTCATTATTTGAGACCTCATTCTTGAGAAATCTTGGATATAATGACTCATAGAAGTGTGTTAACATTTTAGCACACAATATCAAACAAGATAGTGATTACCAAGTATTTTGTAGCAACCAAGCAGATGAACGAGTTAAGAAATATAATAGCGATCAAGCATCTTGACAAGTTACTGAGTCCTGAGAAAATAGGATTATAGAAGCCAAGTAACAACATGAAGTTATTTACATGAATAACACTAGTAAATTTGGACCCAATTTTTGACCAATTTTGGTCAAATTTCGACCAAGGTTTGTCGCTATTTTTCTCATCAAAATTTTGACCAAATTGCAGGTTGGTCAAAATTTTGACAACTATATTCATTGAAATTTTGACCAATCTAAAATTTGGTTGAAATTTTGATGAGAAAACTAGTGATGAACCTTAGTCAAAAATTGGGTCCAAATGTACTAGTGTGAGCATCAGAGCATTCAAGTGTTGAGTAGTTTAGTTTTGACATATAAGTTTGTAATGACACAAACACATATGTAAACCATTTTGGCTGAGTTTTCTATGATATTTAATATTTGAAGAGCTAGATAAGGAGTTGATTATGCATCATTATAGAAGGTAATGATCCCAAGTTGTGAAATCCAACCAATCATAAAATGGGAATGAAATGACAAAATATGATAAGTTTAAGTCATCAATCAAGATCTAGAACCTTCACAGGACATCTATTTAAGGAGGATTCTAACTCTAGAATGGAAGAGAGGTTGATGCAATGTGTAAGAGTATCCTTATGCACATGTGAAGGAGTGAAGGAAAATTCTGAGAGTTGAGAAGATAGAGAGTAATCAGAGCAGTAAAGGACTTAACAATGTTATCAAATTAGAGATATAGTAAAGAGGAGACCCAAGATCAACTCGTAGAGAAAACTAAGGGTCAGCTACTAGATCATTTATTCTTAATTGAGACAAGGTAAATTTTTTAATAGAATGGTATTAACAGATCTATGTTAACCTCCTAATAGAATCCTTACTTCATTATGTATGTAAAATCCTTGAACAAGGTAAGACCTAATAGTCTCTTAAACTTTTAACAAGAAAGACTCCTTACAAGGTAGATCATATTTTATGATCAAACATTGTATCCCTAATAGGTTAACTTGATTGTTGCAACAATGAAGATTTGTGGGTTTCATCTCCACCCCATTTTTACCTTCATCTTGAAGTGTTTTTGGGTAACCAAATTATTGTGTATGTGTTGAACTATTTATGGATATGATGAATTTCATTTTATGTTTTAGCATTTTAGTTTTAATGTTAGATTTGTGAGATGAACTAGGTGTGGATTTGTGTTATTGGTTTTAAAGCTAAAATTTTAAGATTCTTATTCACCACTCAGTATCTTACTTCCCATGTACCTATTCCAAAAGATTGCACATACCATTCAATCATGTGAAGAGTTAAGAATCATTTGAGAGTGATTTAATATCAAGTTGAAGGTGAATTAAAGTATTTTTAGATATGAAGTAAATGAAACCCTAATTATGTATAAACAAGGTATTTTGCAAGTTTATCAATTGAATTTTCAAAGTATTTGAATCAAAGAGAGTGCAAAACCCTACTGTGTGCAATTTTAGTGAGAGACCAAGGCACAAATTCAAGAAGCACCTATTTGTATCCTTGATGGAAAATCCCCAAGGGGCACTTTTACAATTTCCACATAATTGATTACATGTTGAGGATGTAAGATCCTACATTCACTATAAATTTGAAAGAATTGGTGATAGTGGCATCCACAAGAACTTAGAACTTTTATGCAATGGAGACTTGTCACTGAAGCCAAAGTTCACACACCTAAAAGACCTAGATATTGTGAGATTTATGCTCTACATGGAGTTTGATAACCATGAGTGGAGTTAGATTATCCTAAGTAGGATTCATAAAGGAATGTTTTAGATTGGAGACATTCTTGTGTTGATTTACAACAACATGATTCACAAACTCATTGGCCTATGTGATGAAGGTAGTAATCTAGTAAATGTCAAGAATGTGAATAAAATGGTCAAGACTAATTTCAAGACCAAGAAATATGTGAATAGACCCAATAAATGAAACTAGTTTCAAAGTGGTAAGAAATACAATTGGTTACAAGATGAACCATGGTTCAAGAATCAATTTAGTACCTACTAGATTTATCCATGCAACTTACTTGATGATTTTAATGAAGGAGAAGGTAAATATGTGTGAGGTTGTGAGACAATAACTATTGGACAATATTGAGAAGCTAGGAAAGACAAAGAATGCAGTGCTCAAATTTGAATCATTATGAACACACTTAGTCTTTCAAGTGGTTAGACAGTTCCTTGGTATGTCAGAATGGGAATAGGATGGTAAAAAATGTACCATGAGGCTAATAACCTAGCACTATAGAGTGCAACCTGAGGAAAGAATTACAACTAATATATCAAAAATAATGAAAAGCTTGTGATTAGAAATGAAGTAAAGATTCAGAATCCCACCTTCATTGCTTGGGAAGTAACAAGATAACATAAGTTTCATGGTTGAAATAGATATTACTTGTATGGAGGTCATTAAACCAAGAGTCAAGTTCATACACCCCATGGGCTATGAAATGAGTGAAGATATCATTGAAGGATATGAAAAGATTATACTTGAATCTGATAGGGATACAGATTGTCCTAGATGGGGAACTTATGATGAGAATGTTTGAGAAGTGCAAAGTGAATTACACAGAAAGGATATTAAAAAGAAAGTAGAGAAAAAGATAGAAAAAATATTGAAAGAGACTGGTATGACAAGAAAAGAATATGAAGAAGCTAAAGGAATTGTCTTGGAAATGAAGGAAACTAGTCAAACTTAGATTTTGATAGCTACACCTATTACATGTAGTAGAACTAGCAAAGGGAGTGACAATGATTGGAACCTCCACACAAATCCCTAGTGCACCATATGTAGTAGTAGGACAAGTGTAAACCACTATTGTACAACCAATTTAGAAGAAGAAATATGATGAGGAAGTAAAGATTATTAATGTAAATTTAGTTGCAACAAAATTAGAGAGGCTAACAAAGGTCAAGCAAGAAATAGAGCCACCTTCTAAAAGGACTAAGCAGATGTCTAGTGGACCAAGAAAGAGAAGAAATACTCTACAAATGATAGAATCAGATGATTCTGAAGAAAAAGAAGAGGAAGAGGATGGACCCAAAGATAAGATGACAATAGAAGACAAAACTACCTAAGGTAAGAAACCTTGGAAGCCAAATGTGGAAAATATTAATGTTCAAATTATTGACAATAAGAACTTTGTTCAATTTAAGAAGTATTATCATTTGTATAACAACATGGATAGTATGAAACTAGAGAATGTGGTTATTGGACACATGATTTTGGAAAAGAAAAGATTTGAGGACATTTAGAAATATATTCCTCAATACTTATATGACAAATTAGTTAACAGAAGAAGAATAGTAGAAGAGGATAGAGGAATAAGGGAGAATCAAATTAAGAAGCTTTGTGAAGTTAACAATGATGAGGACATGAGAATAATATTGAGGGGTATTGAACCCTTATTGAGGACCAAAAGAAGAACAATTTTACTTATGGATGGTAACTATGAGGAAGTAAATGAGGAGACAAAGAAAGCTATTGTCAACTTCATGGCATCCATACCCACTATTACAAAGAAGAGTGTAGATTTGGTAGGAGAAATCCCTATGACTATTGAATAGAGTGAACCAACACCATTAGTAGTAGGAGTGGAGGACACAAAGATTCCTAAAAAAATCTTTGGACATCACAATTGGGACTAAAACCATGCAAGTGGGCAGTATTCAAATGACTATTGATGACAAAGAAGATCCTTTTAAGGATTATGGAACTAGAATTGTTGTAAATATTATACCCTACTCTAGTTTAGATGAGGACAAAGATGAAGAAGGGAGAAGAAAGAAAGAGGAAGAGGAGAAAAAAAGAAAAGATGAAGAGAAAAGAAAGAACAAGGAAGAAATTAGAAAAAGAGAAAAAGAAGAAAAAGAAAAGAATAGAAGATGAAAAGAAGAAGAAAGAAGAAGTAGAGAAAAAGGAGAAATAAGAAAAAGAAGATGAAGAAAGGAAGAAAAGATAGGGAGATGAAGAAAAAGAAAAGAAAAGGAAGGATGAATAAGTAGAGAAAAGAAAAGAAGAAGATGAGAAAAGAAAGCAAGAAAAGGAAAGAAGAAACATAGAAGAGAGAAGGAAAATTGAATTTGAAAGGTTAGAGCATAATTGGAAGGTTATAATGTTGGAAAAAACCTTCTTACTACAGCTAAAGCATGTTGAAACTAAATTTGATAAGGTTGAATTTCAACATGAGGCAGACATTCTACTACTAGCACCATTAAAAGATAAATCTCCTATGATAGTATAGTTGGTCATTGCATCAGATGATGAAGATGATAAAAAGAGACTCTTATCATCCTCAAGAAAACTAGTGGAAAAGAACAAGAAGTTCATAAAATTGGAGAAGACCTTGAGCAAAGTGTTAGAGAAATTGTAAAACATAGTCACAATTAAGGTGATAGAATAGGATCTGCAACAAAGGGCAGAGAAATTAGTGAGCTAGTTTGGGAAACAATTTGCTACTTTATTAGATATTACATTTTTTTAGGACCAAATAAATCATGACACACAATTGTTTACTACCATTTTCAACAATGTGAGAAGAAATCTATAGACCCTTGACAATAGCATCAAGGAGTTGAGAAAATGTCTTGAAAAAGGGAGGAAGATGTATGGACAATGCACCATGTCATACAATTACGTTAAGGAAATGAATGATTAAATAAGTTCAAAGATGAATGAAATTTAGACACTGATAGCAATAGTGTGGTAGCCTAGCACTATGAGTGAGCATCTTGAGGTTGCAGTCTCTAAAGTTCATGATGAGATTAGAATCATTGAACTACAAAAGGAAAGGATAATCAAAAGGTTCTTTTTACTTAGAGAACATCTGACATCTAATGTAATATTTGTACGAAATAAATTAGATGAATTCCTAACAGCAAAGGCTTCATATGAGGATTTTTCTTAGACATAATTAAATGTCATAGAAGTAGCCTCTTATGATTTGTGTGCACTTCTCAACACTATTGAAGCATTCAAAGACACATGGATGAAGGAATTTGAATTCTTGAAGATAAGTTTTGCAGATTGTCTTTCCAAAACCTCAAATTGATCAAAGGTACCAAATTTTTGACATGTATATAAGATTCTAACACCTTTTTCATTGATGTCAAAGGGGTATAATTAAGTATAAGGAAAATTGTATAGAATATAATCTAAGGGGTAGAAGAAGTACAAATGTATAGAATTGTATGAGTGTTATGAGAAGGGGAGAAGTAGTATATGATGTATATATAAAGGAAGAGAAATAACTAAGGAAAATATGGTTATAAGATTGATGATCCACAGTTTTGAATTTTGAAGTTTTGAAATTTTGCAAAGGCAAATTTTGAAAGTTTTGATCAACATTTTAGGACTTAATCCAATTTTCCCATATGTTGCCATCAATTCCAAAGGAGAAGATTCTTGGAAATATGGCTAAGTAGTATAATTCAATTTAATAATTGGATTTTAATTTATGGCAATATATATCTCAAGAAAAGAGGGCATAGTGTATAGATAAGTATTTCTAAATTAGACATAGAAAATTGTCTAAGTATTAGATAGTTTCACAAGTAGCGCAAGAACAATTTTGATGTGTGCAATTAGGAGAGGTAATATCAGCACATCTATAGTTAGGTATCAATAGTAAAGAGACTAAGGATTATGTGTCTAAGATCGCAAGTTATTATGAGTAGTATGGATTGAGATATGAGGTAATTATCAAACAAATAGCGTACAAAAAGGAATAGAGCATATCAATAAATGGAAAATTATAGGTTAAAATTTTATTTTAGTTACAAAATAATTTCTTAACTAACTAGAAATGACATTATAGATGTTAACCCTAAGTTGGCAAGAATTATTCTTGTTTTTTCCCAAGCGTGTGGAAGCTTGAAGGCTAACTGGGCAAGTTTTGCAAAAATGTAAAGATATAATGGAAAGATCATATTATGTGAAGTAGTGTGCAAGTTGTACATGATATACAAACTATATGATGTAAATTATGATGTGTGATCATAGGTATGCAAAGACAAATGAAAGTAAGATCAGATATTGAAGATATAAGAAGTAAGAGGTCTTTATATTTATCTCTTTTGTATAAAGGAATTGTATTTTATAATTGCATATTTGGATAGTGGTCTCATCTTGCATATATTGTAATTGTAATACCAACTCCTAGCATGGTTGATTTTTTTAACAAGGCATATTCCTCTAACAAGGACCAAGACACTATTTGTATTTAATAGACTCCTAACAGTGTTAGCATCCTTAATAGGATGTTTTTGTTTAGTGGATCATTTTGTGGGTACCATGCCCACAAGGGTTTTCCCTTGGCTAAGGTTTCCCTAGTTAACAAAATATGGTGTTATGAGTTCTAATTGTATATGGTTATTATTAGTCTTCAGCATTGTTAGTTAATTTTCATATGCACATTATAAAGTAATTAACTATATTCAATTGTGGCAATAAGTTTTTAGAATATTGATTCACCCCCACCTCTCACTATTACCTCTTTCTAACAACCTAAACATGTCCATTATTCCATTATCTACATTTTCTCTGCCTCAAAAAATTTTGATAATAGTTCCTAAAAGATCATAACCTTCTAAAAGTTATAGGTTAGACTCTAGATCTGAGACCCTACAACCAATCCAATAAGGTTCTCCATAATCCAATTCACAAGAAAGACCTCAAGCTCTAATACCACCTAATGCAAGGATGATAGAAGAGGGAATAAGTTGGAACAAACCCAACTTAAACCTACTAATACCCCTACTAAGAGTTACACATAGAAGCTTTACTCAAAATATCAATCAAATAATATAGGAGCCATATGCAGCAAATCAATAAGCATAATTATTTTACTTCACATATATGAAAGCAACATGCCCAACTATGAGGCCTTTTAGGTTGTGGACACATACAAGAGAAAATTAAAAAGTTAGAGTCCAATATTGCATCTTCCATCTCTTCCCTTTAAGATCTCTAAGATGATTCTCACCTACATCTAACCAAGCTTCTTATATAGCTAGCTAAACTACAAGTTGGCTAGTTAGGCATTTAATTATATTATTGGTCCAGTCTTGGAAGAGTAAACCAAACCCTAAGAAAATAAAAACATAAGATCATGCACTCTTAGGAATAGGCCCAAACATAAGTTATGAGTTGGCTTCCAATTGCAAGATTTTGTGTTAGCATAGAAAACTATGCTAAAAGAAACAACATGTCTCGCTAGATAAAAATTGTAGGAAATAGAGACCATAAAGAATGGCATAGAACTCAAAGAATACGAAACATCAAAATAAATGCACTTAGGAAAATGATCTAGGATAGGTCCTCAACATGATACCAACTACACACAACTCAAAACTAAAAGCAATAACAACTACTTCATGAATAGAAAACTAGTATAGAAAATAAGAAATATTTTTGGTTGATGCAAGATTCCTCAAAAACCCAAGATGTTCTTGCTTTAAAATGTCTCACTTTCTTCATCCATTCCTATATTTTTATTTCTCAAGAAATACATATCTAAAATATGCCTATTTATGGTATATAGACTCAATGAAATTAGAGAGATAGCTAGCAATAAGAGAGATGATAAAAGATTTTAATCTCTATAGGGTATATTGAGTTATACTTGATGATCCATGAGGCTGTGTGGGATACTCATGAAATTTTTTTGGGTTGCTACATATTTAATTAAATTATCTTATGTTATCTAAAATCTTTACAATGCATATACTCAAAATCACATAGTATACAACATGAACAATATATAGGTCATCATAATTATTACATATTTTTTGTGTTCCTTACCTTTAATTTATGTTGTCTATAAGGGACTCTCAGGAGAAGATAGGTTGATGATGTATGTAATCCATTACCTATTTTGACCAAGGGTGGTAGCATCATACAAAACATTAACATGAAATCAGCCCCAACAATAAGTTAGAATGTATCACATCCATCACAAGCATCACATATGAAATTAAAAACATCAAAAGTTAAATCATGCTTTAATTAGCTTAATAAATAACCACATAACTATATATTTCTATCAAGAAATCAATATTAAATAGCATCATTATCAATCACATAATTGTACATTTCATCATCTTTAGAAACAACATCAGCTTCATCATCATCAAAAAATGCAGCATCATTGTCATCATCTTCTTCAAGAAAATTTACATCAGGATTATCATGATCAACTAACTCTCAATCGTGAGCATCATCTTTTCCTTCTTCTCCTTCCATCATAATATACTTTATTATCCTTCCTATAGGACCATTTCTAACAAAAAATTACCAACCCAATTTATGTGGAAGCTCTAAGTAAACTACCTACTTATATTATCTTTGAAGAACATAGGGCTCACCCCCAATTAGCTCAAACAACCTTTTTATTAGTTATTGGAAATCCATTGTCATGTTCAATAAGAGTTCTATCAAGATTATTTTGATTAAGTCATAACCTATACCATTTGATGAATAAGAGAATTAATTTGAAAGAATTAAAGTCACACTCAAGTATATCATCCAAGATGTTATAGTATCAATTTTTAGACTCTCAAGGATGTAAGTCATTTCTATAAGAAATATTAATGACCTAAAAGGCTAAACTTCTCATATTTGCTTTGTGACATCCAGCATTTTGATGCAAAATTTATAACCATTCCATAACATAGTCTTGTTGTATTTCACCTACAATAATATGTCAAACATATAAAAGTATTACATCATAAGTTGATAAACATGTAGGTGATTAACAAATTTCAACGTGCCTAAAAATCTCTTAAACCACTTGCTAAATTTTTTTCCCTTTTTGTAACATTGGAATATCCATTACAATGAGCTTCTTTAACCAATGAAGATACACCTTGCCATATTAATGTTTTTCTAAAACATTCATATCATTCAATCCATACCATCATTGAATCTTGATTGTTTGTAATATACAAATGTAGTGCATCCAACTCTCGAGCAATTGTACAAAAAGAATTAGATGACCTATAACTAGTCTATTTATAAGATTAAGAAATAATTAACTACACTAAGATTATTATTTATTACCTCTCACTTTTCTCAATCTACCTTTCCCCACCAAGTACTCCCCTTAGAAAATTTAGTGGGGTCAGAATCCTAAATGCAATTTATATGGGTCTTTGTTGCAAGATTAGGAAGATATTGAGTATTGTACACCATAGTTTGGTATACCATATATTCCTCTGCAATAGAACCCTTAGGACATGCTCTTTGTTGAACCAAAGCCTTTAAAAATTTCAAGTGCCTCTCAACCATCCACATTGACCTAGTCTAAATATCTCCTCAACTTGGTGTATGACGTAGTGTTCTTGTGCATTAAAAATAGATAAATGTAGACACTTTTTTATTTCACACATAAGTTGAGGAATTCTTCTCTTCCAATATTTTATATCTTTTAATAAGGATTTTTAAAGGTGACAACTACCTATAAGAGATTCAAGACACAAATATATATATATATATATATATATATATATATATTTATTTATTTATATGAGAGAATGAGATATATTACATAACAAGAAAAAAATCATGAATAATATATATATATGACAATAAAATCAAGCAAGTGATATATGATTTTGGATAATACAAGAGTTATGAATTGATATATGTTCAATTTTTTTAATTTTTTTTTTGTGTGTGTGTGTATACACACACACACACACACACACACACACATATATATACACAAAAAATTGAACATATATAAATTCATAACTCTTGTATTATCCAAAATCATATATCACTTGCTTGATTTTATTGTCGAAGTTCTTAGGGAGATATAGGGGTAACACATACTACAATAATTATAAATTGAGGATTTCATTCTTTTCTAAAATAATAGATGAAAAGTGCATGAAATTTTACAAATATATTGTAATTAGGGAAGAACATGACTTACCTTGATGAAGGTATGATAATCATGCATTTTCAACCCTGACCCAAAGTTTCCTTTCTTTGATAAGATATTACATATGTTTGCAACAAATTCTATGGGAAATTGAGTTTTTTGTATGACTTCTTTTATGGAATCACTTAGCTACTCCATTAATAACCAAAGAAGGGCACTCATATTAATTCATTATTCATTGCTATCTTTTTCAATAAAAATTTTTAGGGCATAATTGGATTCATGAATGTCACTAAAATTTTTGATAATTGTGTCTTTGTCACACCTTCCATCCAATATTTTACATAATGTCTCTGTTATATTCTTTCCAATATGCATTGTATCAAACAAATGTAAAATTTGAAAGTTATCATAGTAGGGAAACCTACTAAATTGTTTGGGATAATATTTTAGTCCTTATGGAAGGTGCTCAATAATGCCTTGATGACCTTCACAAGCATCAATTAAATCATTAGTAAACAAAAGACAATATCAAAATATAAATTTTTAACAAAAACCATTAGATGGAATGACATTACCTTGATGATTTATTCTATTGTATTCCAACTTCCATAGGTGAGGTGTCATGCTTCATGTCTTTAATGTTGTCTCTTCTTTCCCATTAAGACAGATGTTTTTCGATAGTTTGATACTTATGACTTCTATGGATGAATTTTCTATCCTCATCAAACACATATTTTCCTAGACTTTTTGAATGACAATACTTTATCTTTGGACCACAAATTGGACATGCAGATTTTCCCTTTGTTTGAAGACTTGCAAGACAATGATACAACTAGATTAAATATGTTAATTTTAATAATTAAAATTATCATGTACAACTTGAATTCACCATAACATACCACAAAAATGTGTCACCCCTAGGGAATTATGTATTCTCTATACAAGAATTGCATGAAATTGAAATTGTCTTTTGTCTATTGATCTAGAAATGTCATACATAGTGACATCATTCCATAACTCTATCAACTAATCGATAAGATATTTGATATATACATTCATATCTTTAACTTGGTACTTACCTAGTTCAATAATCAATAACAATATTATATGATTATTGTGACCATTTTGTTGCAAGACTTATAATTACATGTAGATCACTACAAAATGATAAAATACCTGGAACAATCATTACCAACATAATGTGCTCCCTCTTTATTGTCATCCATGGAGGAAAGTTATTGTTGATAATAAAAATAGGCCACACCAAGCAATAGATCTCATCTCTCCAAATGGATTGACATTGTTCATTGTCAATGAAAGCTTGATATTTTGAGCTTCTTCTTTAAATTGTGGTCATTTTTCCTCTATGTCCATAAATATGGAATCATCCATAGGCATTCAAATAATAACATCTTGACTTCTATTACATACATGATAATCCATAATTTGTACCAAGCTATTGCACTTGAATAATCATTACAAGCGTTGAATAATGGGGATGTAATGAAGAACCTTGTGAGACACATTTTTTGTTATTTGATCTAGTTGATATCTACTTGTATCAAATTTAGGGTATTTTGTTGAAAATTCATGTTCTTTATTGTAAATATTATGATTATTGGGATAATCATCTATTGCATAATACTTCATTTTAATATCTTTCATAATGGCACATAATTATTGGTATGAAAGAGCAATAATATTTTATGGTGGTAATAGAAACTCATTTATCAATCTACAACAAGTTTTTAATATAAATAATATTATATCACCCTTTATTTTTAATAATGACATACACACACACACACACACACACACACACACACACACATGACAAAACTTAGCATATGTGATATTTTTATGTTGGATAAACCATTCATAACATTCAAATTCAATGACATTGGCATCAAGGAGGTAGATACTGAAAGAAACACTATTGATTGTAGAAGTTGTGAAAACCAACTTCACAGATTGCCAAGACCACCTGCATGTAAATAACCTACTGAAGAGAAAACAAAGAAGGAAAGGAAAGACTTGGAAAATATCAATGGTGTGAGGGAAAATATATTCCAACAATGAAAAATAAAATTTTTTGTACAAAAATACTCTAGGAGGGCCTATTTATAAAGGCCTCTATGATGCTTCTAGAATGAGATAGAAAGAGCTAGGAGATAAGCATGACAACTAAGCACACATCCACAAAAGATGGATTATCCTCCACGTAGATGAGAGGATAAGTATGACAAGGTGTATCTCATGTAAAGATGATGTAGACACCATGTGCTAGAATAAAGTGCTAACTCCTATGTTGTCAATAGGACAACATGTGAGAGTATGCAAACTCCTAGGTGACAAACTAATAAATAATGAATTTATCTAAGTAAACTTAAGTAAAGCATAAGTAATAATAATTTACACTAACACCCCCCCTTAAGTAAAACTTAGGGAAATGCACTTAAGCTCACAAAAGCTATGATGAAATGTATAATGGGTCTCGACAACTAGGCCAAAAAAGTTACCTATGTACAAATGCAAAGGAATGCAACCTCTGAAAAATAGGGAAAGAGAGAAAACCTCATGGGAAAAACCCTCCCCCAAAAAGAGGTAAGTACAAACATGCTAAAAAAAAATGAAGGAAGGCCTCAACAAGACCTCCCAAAGACAACTTTTGTAACCCCAAGCATAGACCGCAACTAAAGATAGCATGGTGATGTAAAAGGTTTGGTGAAGATGTTAGCAACTTGCATGTTAGTGGGAATGTACTCGAGAGAGATAACACCATCCTAGATTAGCTGATGGATGGAGCACTATGTAACTCAATGTGTTTAGTGTACTGATACTCCACTAAGTTGTAGAAAATATGAATAACACTTTGATTATCTCACCATAGAACTGTGGGATGATCAAGAGGAAAACCAAACTCAGTCATCAACTATTGAAGCCATAAAATCTTCTAAATAGCAAGCATTTCTACTCTATACTCATCCTTTGTAGATGAAAGTGTGTGAGCATGCTACTACTTGCATGACCAGGTGATAGGACTAGAGCCAAGACAAAAAAAAAATATAGAAGTAGACTTTTGATCATTGACATCACTGGCCCAATCTGAGTTAGTATAGCCAACAATGTGAGGAGTCCCTAATGTGTAATGAATGTCATACATAAGTGTGCCTTGAATGTATCTCAAAATGTGCTTGGAAGCTTGCAAATGACTATCATGAGGCTCCTGGGAAAACTGAGAGACAAGGCTAACTACAAAGGAGAGATCAAGATGAGTATGTTAGGTACAACAAGCTACCAACCAACTGCTAGTACAAAGTGGGATCCACTGAAGGCAAAGAGTAGGAGGTAGACAAGGTGATACCTAACTAAAAAGGTGTTGGAGTAAGCTTGCAATCAAACATGTCAATAGCATACTTCTACTGATAAACAACCATCCCAATAGAGGATTGAACAATCTATAGACCAAGAAAATAGTGTAATAGGCCAAGATCAGTCATCTCAAATTGGTCCATCAATGCACTCTTAACACCCTAAAGCATAGAGGATGAGCTATCTATGAGGATAAGATGATCAACATAGAGGACAAGGATCAAAACCTCAGCTCTAAGACACTAAATGTAAATTGTAGGATCAGAATGGTAGTGAATAAAGCCTATAGAAAGAAGAAAGGAGTCCATCTTCTCATGCCAACCTTGAGGGGCCTGTTTGAGACCATATAATGAGTGTCAAAGTCTATAAACCAAGGATGAATCTTGCACAAATCTTGGAGGCTTCTCCATGTAAATTTCCTCAATAAGATCACAATGCAAGAAGACACTCTTCACATCCATCTGAAAAATAGGACATCCCTATGAAACTACGAGGGATAAGGTGAATAGAGTTCATCTTGGTGATAGGGTAAAATATTTTGGGAAAGTTACATCCTTTTCCCATTTTGAATTGGAAATGGGAAAGTATTTCTATGGACTTCATCACCAGGTTACCATGAGTACAAGGGAAATATTACATCTATGTGATAGTTGACCAGTTGATGAAGTTTTCTCACTTCTTTACTATTTCATCCACTTACATAGTAGTATAGGTTGCTGATCTTTTCTTCAAAGAGATATTCAAGTTACATGGGCTACCTAGTTTCATTGTCAATGATTAGGACAATAAATTCATGAGTACTTTTTGGCAGGAACTATTTAGGTTGTGTGGTATAGATCTTACACCTAGCACTAGTTATCATCTACAGATAGATGGGTAGATAGAGATTGTGAATAAATGGGTGGAAGGATATCTAAGGAACTATGTAACTACACAACAAAGGGCTTGGGTCAAATGGCTACATATGGGAGAGTACTATTATAACACCATTTATCATATGTCCATCAAGATGACTCCATTCATGGCACTGTACAGTTATGAAGCACCTAGTTTCATGGATCTAGTTTTGGGGAATAGTAGAGTGCCCAAAGAAAAACACTTCTTGTAGGATAGTCAAGATATTTTGAGGGTGCTCAAGGAGAATATATAGCAAGCTCAAAATCAGCAAAAATTGAATGCTGACCAGCACTAGATAGAGTGAAATTTTAAGGTTGGGGATATGGTTTACCTAAGGCTACAACCATACAAACAGTCATCACTCAATAAAAGTAGAGCAAAGAAGTTGAAGCCTAGGTTTTATGGGCCCTACAGAGTGATTCACAAGGTGGGTAAGGTTGCTTATGAGATTGAGCTTCCAAAGGGTATTTGGGTGCATAATGTGTTTCATGTGTCAAGGCTTAAGAAAGCCAGTAGTTAGAGAGTTGTGCCTTCAATAGAATTACCACCATTAGATGAGGAGGGAAAGCTCGTATTAAATCTTGAGGCTATTCTAGATACTAGGGAAAGGACTCTGTAAAGAAAGTTGATTAAAGAATATTTAGTTAAATGGAGATATCTACTATAGGAAGATGCTACTTGGGAGAGTGAGTAGGTGCTACAGCAAATAGGATTGAGATTGCTTGAGAAAAACTAATTTCAAGGAGAGTGGACTAGAATGACCCCATCTTTTAGCCTTCATGTTCTCCAAAGTCTAAGTGGAGCATAAGAGGAAATTAAATTAATTTCTTATAAAGTCATTAAATAAATTAAAATTAAAAATTAAAAGGTGACTTTATATTTAATTAATTTAATTAATTATTTTATTACAAGGGAGAAGCTTCTAGAGTGTGTATCAATTATTGGAAAGGTGGAAGCCTCTAGTAATTTAATTTTCTAGAAGAAAAATTAATTATTGTATTACAAGGGAGGAGTTTCTAGAAAGTACATTCATTATTGGAATGGGGATGCTTCTAGCATTTGCAATTAATTAATGTTTTAGTTCCTTCTAGAAGGGTGAAGGAAAAGGATAAATAGGGGTCAGAGTCTCATTCTTAAGCATGGGATTTTTGTGAATGACATTTGATAAGAGCTTGGATGTGTGAGTCACATATCTTTCTTGGCAATAGAGAACATTCATCCTCTCTTGTAACATTCTAGACATCATTCCCTTGGGGTTGGCCTTTGGAATACATTGTTTTGTACTTGATTTTATCATTTTGAGAACTAATATAATTTCAACATCAATTCAATCTTCAGTTTGCATAAAAAATCTATTTTAGCAATTGGTTCAGTTCTTGGGCATTTCTAGGGTGCCCATTATAGTGGTATCAGAGCTATAAGTATTGTCATCCTATGGAGATCTTAAGCATTTATGTTTGAGCATGTGACAAGGGCTTTATAATTTTTGTAATACCAAAGCCCATTATTGTGATATCAAAGCTACAAGTTCTTCCATCCTATGGAGGTCTTATAGAGAATTTGGAACAACCACATAGAGGGTAAATTTTTTGACAAAATGCTTAGATAGTTACTAGGTTCATTAGAGGAGGGGCATCATGTGCAATAGGAGCAAAATAGGTGAATGCATACGATGTTGTAGCTTATGGCTAGATAGATGGGCATCAATATTGAAGATTTGTATGTTGCCTCAGTGCAAGAGGTAGTTCATTCCTTAGGTGGGATCAAGACATGTATAGAGCCACCTAGCTATGATGTTGGTGATAGTTAGGAGTGCACATATGAAGCTTTGACAAGGGATGATGATGTAACAATAGTTGGATTAGGAGAATGCGAGGATACTATCATATCAACAACCACTTCTGTGATAGTTGAACCATCCAATGAGGAGTTTAGTAGTATGCATGTAGTTGTAGATGTGTTCTCTAATGATAGTACAAATGTTACTACTACTGAGGTGAGTGATATAGTGACAGAGTCATATTATACTATTGATCAACAAAGTGTTGAAGTTCACTTCTGGGATAGTACTATGTTCAACATGGATACAACATTGTCTTACAACAATCTGATGTTTGAGATTGATGTTGATCACTCACCTGAGTGGAGTTGGGCTCAATTTTCACCATCTATAAAGATTTAGTTTTGTGTTTCAAAAGTTGGGAAGAAGAGAATTCATAGATCTTCTATGGAGCCACCTTCTCGTGACATTTCGACTTCTACTTCATCAGCACAAGTTTTGGGTGCTAGGTTGTAGGACATGTGGTTGGTCCTAATGATTTTGGTTTGTAGTTGGTTTAATGTCCACAAGGATATCACATATTACTTCAATTGGGACTCAAGTGGAGATTGGAGTTCATTGTGTTGCTGAATTGCTTGAGGACAAGCAATTTCAAGGAGGGTGGACTGTAATGTCCCCATCTTTTAGCAACTAAGTGGAGTTCTCAACTTTCATGTTCTTCAAAGGCTAAGTGGAGAAATAAGGGGAAATTAAATTAAGTCATTAAATAAATTAAAATTAAAAGGTGACTGTATATTTAATTAATTTAATTAATTATTATATTACAAGGGAGAAGCTTCTAGAGTGTGTATTAATTATTGGAAAGGTGGAAGCCTCTAGTAATTTAATTTTCTAGAAGCACATTTAATTATTGTATTACAAGGGAGGAGTTTCTAAAGAGTGCATTAATTATTGGAAGGGGGAAGCTTCTAGCACTTTCAATTAATTAATGTTTTAGTTCCTTCTAGAAGGGTGAAGGAAAAGGATAAATAGGGGTGAGAGTCTCATTTTTTAGCATCAGATTATTGTGAATGACATTTGATAAGAACTTGGATGTGTGACTCACATATCTTTTCTTGGCATTAGAGGATGTTCATCCTCTCTTGTAACATTCTAGACATCATTCCCTTAGGGTTTGACCTTTGGAATACATTACTATGTATTTGATTTTATCAATTGAGAACTAATATTATTTCAGCAGTGGTTCAACCTTCAAGTTGCATAAATTCCTTCTTGTTCATGTTATGTGGATTGAAAACTATGCAAAGACATTAAAATCACTTGCAACAGTTGGTTAAGTTTTTGGGCATTTCTACGGTGCCCATTATAGTAGTATCAAAGCTTTCTTGCTAAGTGTTTCACGAAGTTATAACTAGTGGGTGCCCATTACAATGGTATCAGAGCTATAAATCTTGCCATCCTATGGAGATCTTAAGCATTTATGTTTGAGCATGCGACAAGGGCTTTATAATTTTTGCAATACCAGAGCCCATTACAGTGGTATCAGAGCCCATTATAGTGGTATTAGAGCTTGCTTGCAAAGTGTTTCATGAAGTTATAACCAGTGGGTGCCCATTATAAGGGAGAAACTAATTCCTTAGGTGGGATCAAGACACATATAGAGCCACCCAGCTATGATGTTGGTGATGTGGGCATTTTAGCGGAGTCAATAGATGTGGATTTATGCTCTAATATTATTGATTTTCAATCTAGTGTTGAGTCATCTATGCAAAGTCAGGAGTCCACATATGAAGCTTTGTTAGGGGATAGTGGTGCAACAATAGTTGGATTAGGAGAATGTGAGGATACTCTCATATTAGTAGCCACTTTTGAGTCAGTTGAACCATCCAATGAGGAGTTTAGCAATATGCATGTAGTAATTGATGTATGTTCTAATGATGGCACACATGCTGATTATGAGTTTTCATCAACTACAAATTTGGTTAAGTTTTTCATTACAACAGTTAGTGTTGTTCGTATGTCTATATATTTTGATGCAGCTACACCTATTGTTGATACAATTGGCATGAGTGCATATGGTTTGGATGTAGCTACATCTTTTTCAATGCATGTTGGTGATGTTCAAGATTCTAGTCCAATATCTATTATCTGGATGGATACAAGGAAGAAGAGATTTCATAGATCTTCTATGGAGTTGCCTTCTAGTCACATTTTGACTTGTACATCATTAGCATAAGTTTTGGGTGCTAGGCTACAAGACATGTGGTTGGTCATGATGATGTTGATTTGCAGTTGGTTTAATGTCCACAGGGATGTCACATAGTACTTCATTTGGGATCCGGGTGGAGGTTGGAGTTCATTGTGTTGCTAGATTGCTTGAGAACAAGAAATTTCAAGGAGGGTGGACTATAATGTCCCCACTTTAGCAATTAAGTTAATTTCTTATAAAGTCATTAAAAAATTTTAAAATTAGAAGGTGACTCTATATTTAATTAATTTAATTGATTATTGTATTACAAGGGAGAAGCTTCTTGTAGTGCACCATGATATTACAATCAAAGAAACCAGCAAATGTAAATTATTTTTAAAAAAATTTATGGAAGCATTTTTTTCTTTGTTCATTTATCTACAATATTGATGTACATTACTATAATACATTTAACTAACTAGCTTCACTAACCACTTTAATTTCCTCCAACCAGAATATTATTTGAAATTATAATAGAATTTCTTAATAACTAAATGTAGCAAATTCAATGGAGATACACACATTTTCTTTCAGAATAGGTTTAGAAATAAAATATAACAACTTTACTCATTTCTATCTACTATAGAATAGTGCATGACATTTAAATTTCTTTAATCGCTTAATCACTAAATGTAGCAACATAGTAACAAGTACAGTCCACCTATATAGTCCACTTATATAATTTCCAGCTTACAACCTATCATATAACACAAGACTAGGGGTTACCCAATGCTGACTCTCCCTAATACAATAAGAATTCTCATGGAAGTATGCTTTTGCTGCACATGAAATAAGACAACATCCTTCTTCTCTTCAAGTCTTCAAATCCATAGACAACAACTTACAATAAAAAATACATCAACAAGCCCATGGTACTCTCCTCCCAACCTTAGGCCTTTTCAAGGCCACCCCCAAGTTGGGAGAACCTTGACTAGGTGGACACACATTACTAACAACTATTTACAGCATAATGCTCACATTACAAAATTGTTCACACATTTTACAATTCACAAATAAAACCACAAAAATTCCCAACCAAGGTAGTCCACTTAAGATCACATTTAGATCCATCTCAAGGTGTAAGGGTGGAAAATGAATGCTGGGGAGACTCCACTTGCAACTATACCTTCACTAGGCTATACATTTTATACACATGCCTTCACAAGGCAACACAACAACACATACGTACCCTCACATGTCATCCTTACAACACTTATAACTCCAGCAAGGTGGCATATGGGACCCATAACACCCATATGGCATCCCTCTCCCACACAAGGAGAGACTCTCACCCAACACATTCCCTATGCACCCCTTACCCTCACAAGGCTCTCTTTCCCTCCCAAGGGATGAGACTCACCTTGTCACACCCAAACTAGAAACTGCAACAAGAACACATTAATTCACAACACAAAATTAAAACACAATACACCCATACACCAAAATTGAAACATGATCCCTCAACCTTACACAGCACAACATTACAACACACCATATTACAACTACATTACAGAAAACTCACATGCACAAAACAATAAAAATAACATACGTGATAGCAAGCTTTCATAGCAAGGGTACATAAGGTTACCAACCTGGTTTTCAAGCTAATTTGAGCTCCCTCTCTTTTTACCAACAATCGTCCTCCTAAGCTATCTTCTTCTCCTTGTTTTTCCCTTTCCCAAAATTACCCCCACTTAGATTTTTAGATCTCCCAAAACTCTCCCCCCTAGAATTTTTTCATGCTTAAGTTTCCAAATTCGGCCAAATTGGGAATCCACAATTTTGGGTGCTCTTTTCAATGCCTAGGGAAGCTTATAATACTTAAAAATGCCCCCACCCCCTAGGTATATCATATGGGTTTTAAAATAAGGCCTCAAACTACCCCTAGGTATGGTGTAAACCTCCTAGAAATTTACAAAAGGTGTGCATTCGACCTAGCATGGAAAACATCCCTCTTGGACCCATAAATACACCTAGAAAAAAAAAATCCTACCAAACCACTCCTTGGTTCACTCAACCACCTACCATCCCACAAAGCATGCTACAAAAGGGAACATGTGTCAAGTGACACCACAACACACACAACACACTTGGAAAGCCATAAAAAAAACAAATTTACTTTTATAAAATCACAATAATACACACAAATTGGTTTTACAAATAAAATACAAAGGTAAAAAGATTATACCCTCCTTAGGGTTAATCTTGGTTTTTCAAACACCTAGCAAGGTTCTTCATAAATCCATGGGCTTCTTTCTTGCACACTTATTGCAAATATTAGAAGTCCAACAATAAGGTGATAAAATGATAACATAAATGTAAATCATATAGATTATATCATCCATGAAGAACATAACTAATATGAAATATGTATTTCAATTCATATCACATTACACACTTCACATTTGTAGCAATTCTCTAGTCTAGATAGTAAAACATTATGATCATTTATTCTTAAAGAAAATTATGGAATTAATCTACATTAAGAAATGCATCAAATATAATATAAGTATAAAATTCTAGTTTATTCCTTTAAATGATACATGAATTCTTAATGTTACTCTCAATATGCTAAGACATGATAATCTAGCACCATATGTAAACCACAATTAAAAAATCAAACATTCACTTGAATATAACATAAGCCTTAATCATGACATATGGATCATCAAGAAGGTAAGTAAGCATATCTAAATAATATCATGAAAAATAATTAGAGTATTAGTGTCCTAATAACATCACAAGGAATCATCATATAGCCTAATGATATAGGTATCAATGTCCCAATAACATAACATGAAATCAAATAGTCTAAGGATCAAAATATCAATGTCCATAGGAGGTAATAATGTGTCATCCAGAGTCTAACTATCATAGTCCAAAAGAAACAAAATGTCAGTAGTGCTATGATGGTTAGGGTAGGATATGACACTTCTAGAGTGTGTATTAATTATTGGAAAGGTGGAAGCCTCTAGTAATTTAATTTTCTAGAAGCACAACTAATTATTGTATTGCAAGGGAGGAGTTTCTAGAGAGTGCATTAATTATTGGAAGGGGGAAGCTTCTAGCACTTACAATTAATTAATGTTTTAGTTCCTTCTAGAAAGGTGAAGGAAAATGATGAATAGGGGTGAGAGTCTCATTTTTTAGCATGGTATTTTTTTGAATGACATTTGATAAGAACTTGGATGTGTGACTCACATATCTTTTCTTGGCATTAGAGGATGTTCATCCTCTCTTGTAACATTCTAGACATCATTCCCTTGGGGGTTGGCCTTTGGAATACATTGCTATGTACTTGCTTTTATCATTTTGAGAACTAATATAATTTCAGCATTGGTTCAATCTTCAGTTTGCATAAAAAATCTATTTCAGTGGTTGGTTCAATTTTTAAGCATTTTTAGGGTGCTTATTGCAATGGTATCAGAGGTGCCCATTATAGTCATATCAAAGCTATAGTTCCTCCCATCTTGTGGAGATCTTTAGCATCTATGTTTGAGCATGCAACAAAGGTTTTATAATTTTTGCAATACCAGAGCAAGACAAAGTAGGAGTTTAGACTTGCAAAATGAATAGGGTAGTTCATCCATGCAAAGGGACATACAATCCAGTCATATAGACATAGATGAGATATTATTTGAACAAGACAGCAGTATAGATGACCAAGATGATAGGAATATCAGTCTAGATTAGGAAAATGTAATGTTTAGGTTATTGGATACATTAGAGGAGGGGCAACATATACAATAGGATCAGAACAGGTGAATGGATATAATTTTGTAGCTTATGGCTAGGTAGATAGGCATCATTATTAATCTAAGTGATGCCAACAATGGAAAAAACAATAATAGAGGCAATGATAATGGAGGTTGAGGAAACATTAATGGCAATAATGGACATGAAAATAATGGGAATGATGTTGATAACTTTAGACATGTTGCATGCCCAGCTCGAACAACAAGCTTGAGACCTCTTCTACCCACCTTCCCACCTAGAGATCTAGTTCAACCAGTTAATAAACCATAGATTATGGAGTTACAATATCAGTTTAGGAGGGATTAGGAGGCTAGTGGATCAAAGTTTCAAGCAGACATTTCTCTCAGAGATTACATGGACTTGAGGATAAGACACATGCCTAGATCAAGAGGAAGAAATCAAAACCTTGAGCTGAGAAATAAGTTGGGAAACTTTCTTTACCTTATTATGATGCTCCACAAAAGATGACTACATGAGCTTGAGTGCAGAAGATGGATACATACTTGTACCTAAATCCTATGCCTAAAGAGGAGGCTATAAAGTATGTAGCTATTCACTTGGATGGATTGGCACATGAGTGGTGGCACCATGGCATGGTAACCTTGGGACAGAATCAGATCACATCTTACAAGGAGTTCACTAAGAAGCTCATAGAGAGATTTGATACCAGAGATCTTGAATTATAGTTTAAGGAGTTGGCACAGCTCAAGAAGTAGGGACCAGTTGAGATGTATATCAGTGAGTTTCAAAGGTTAGTTGTGTTGGTCATATATATTTTAGAGAGGAGGTTAGTAGTGTTGTTTATGGATGGACTCTTAGAACCCTTGTTAGGTTGGGTCAAGGGGCATGACCTAGCTATGTTGCAGGAGGCCACTAAAAAGGCTCATGACTTAGCACCTTCTTCATTTAGGAGTAGATTTCAGCACAAGGATTCCTATATGAAAAAGGACAAGAAGAAGGACAAAAAACCTTTTCACAAGGATGCTCAGCCCAAAAGAGATAAGGTGGATAATAATACCTTGAGTGATTTAAGAAAGAAGAAGTTATGTTTTCATTGCAGAGAGCCTTGGGATTTATCTCATAAGTGTCCTCTCAAGGCTAAAGAAAATCAAATGGAATATTTCTTAGTAGAAGAGTCATAGTCAAAGAGGGAGGATCAGCACTCTAATTCAAATGAGGATACCATTATAGAGGAGAGTAGGATTCCTGAGGATGAGAAGTCATTAGTGTATACTCGAATTGTGTCCCACTCTAAACCCTTCTATCCAAATGATTCCATGAGTTTGGAATGCTTAGATGCTGGCTTAGAGCTCCCTATCCACGAAGTGCAAGAGAGTGTATTTCAAGTTCAAGGGCTCTCAGATGAGCCTTAGAGATACTCTTCTTGCTAGTAAACCATGCAATGGGAGGTTCCAAAGACAAGATGCAAGAATGCAAATGTCCCAAGGAGTTCCTCAAGAATGCAATGCAAATAAAAATTAAGCTAGAATGAGATGCAAAGTGGAGCTCTGCTAAAACATGTATGAGGGTGTTACAATACCATTATTAAGCTATGTGAGATTAAGCTACATGTAAAAATGAAAGCTAAGCTAAGCTATAATTCCATGATGCCATGGATGAGAGAATGTAGACAAAAAATAGAAGTTCTCCACAAAGCTCCAAAGAAACCTGTTAGAAAACATGCAACATAACAATATTCAAAAGATGGATGGATCCTTTGAGGGGGAAAGCTCTCTCCCTTTTAAAGTTGTATGGACGGTAGAGATCAAGATGAAGATGGTGGATGATCAACGGTGGAATTCAAAAATAGGTGTGATCCATGTGCACACACAAGTCAACCAATAGAATATAAGTTGACTTGTCATATAAGACAAAAGTCTCACAAGCCTTTTCTTTTAATTGTAAAATAGAAAAAGGACTTTATGTGTGCACTTTAAGTGGGTTAGAAGAATGGGGTGTTTTATTTAATTAAATGGGGACATGTTCTTTTAATCAAATAATGAACTTAGGATAGCACAGTCAAACTATAGGTTATAATCAAATAAATTGATTATTAGCAATTTGGTCTAGGTAAATGATTAAATTAACTTAGCCAAAATGTTGAAAAGGGGGCTAATAGTCTAGATGACCATTTTTAGGTGATTACATTTGCCCCTCTTTGACTAATGCGTGATTGATCTGGGAACATATTATGTCAAAGAAAATAGAAAGTCAAGTAGGCAGTGATAGATATAGATATCTGATTTTGAAGAACAAAATGTAAAAAAAGATAGCAAGTCCTAAATGTACAGCCTCATAGTGGTAGTACTGAACACTAGGAAAAGATGATGCCAGAATTCAAGAAGAATGCTAACACTTAGCAAAGTAGATAGATCGAGAACAAGTGAGAAGATCAAAAAAATGTTCCTAAGAAATAGATAGTTGTAGAAATTAGTGATAGAGTATTTTTGCCCCCTTGGGATCGAAATTGAAATGAGGTAAGGGGATGGAAAAACTGGTTGGACATGAGAAAATTAGAATATAGCAATGTCCAAGATGACAGATAGATGATTAGAACCCAAGAATGACTATAAAAAATTTGATTAAATTCCCCAGTTTGACTAGAGTTGACCTTGAAAGATATAGCATAAAAATTAGGTCGAAATGAATAGAAAGGTGATTTTAGACATGAAACGGTGAATTGAAGTAGATATGAAGTATGGAAATGATGAAGACATGAAGAAATGAAGATGCCCCAGCAATGATTCAGAGATTAGACCTCAAAAGGTTAGTTAACTGCTCAGAAGAAAGTAGAAATTTAAAAGACAATTTTGACCATCAAGATGAACTCAAATTTGGATTTTGATCCCGAAAATGAATCCAGGATGTTGAAATTATTTAGGAGGTCAAAACTTTATATAATGTGATGATAAGATAGAAAAGAGATGAAGCGAAAGATTAAGAAGGTGAAAAGACATGAACAAGAAGAAAGTAAAGAAATATATGAAAGGAGTTACCTGATATGTCCACAAAAAGATGAAGAGAGAGCTCTCCCCATATGCAAGAATGCAAGACTAAGCTAGAAAATGAACCTAAAATGCAAGCTAATATGAAAAGTGGTTTACCAGCAAGAAGTGCATAACATTTAGACTCTTAATTTCATCATTGAGCATTTATTAGGGACATCATGAGATCATACAACCATCACTAGTATAACTATGAGGATATGAATATGATCGATATCAGATAGGTATGTGGAAATCCAATCTAAGCATCAAAGACATGTAAGTAAAGATAACTACGCAATTAGATTCCCTAAGTTTAATTTAGCAAGATTACACATGTATCAAGGAATAAGCGCTAGGATAAACCCCAAGTGCGGTCTTGTGAAATAGTCAAGGATGATACATTTATAAGTCAAAGTGTTGAATAGGACAAGCACAAATGCTTACAGCACTATAGACAAACAAAGTATACCCACAAGAAAAAAAAAAAAAAATGCCCCATGCCCCCAGTCTTCTAGTCAATGACATCCTTGAAAGACTATTAGGGTTGGAACATATAGTAAATAAATCATCATAGACAGCACACAAAGTAGATAAAGATCAGCATAGCTCAGTCATTTAAGTGTTAAAGTGAGTGTGTGTAAGTCACTTGGCCATTTCTTCAATACTTGACTCTGATAGTGAGAAATATCGTGACATCGGAGACCGTAGGTAAACTATCTGAAAAGTGTTGAAAAACACTAGATGTCAAAGTGGGGGAAGTGTTGAGAAACACCATTTTGTGAGTTGTCAAAGAAATCATAATGCACAAGAATACCTCAAAAGGCTAAGTAGCTATGCCCTCGAGATGAGGACAAGAAACAATTCCAAGCTAGGAAATGTGTAGCAAAATAGGTGATTGAGACTAATAGACAGAGGTGCAAGGGTCTCAAGTAGCACCTGTTTCCAAATTTTCACCACTTGACACATTTTTTTAGGACTTTTTTCAATTTTTTTGTATTTTTAAAGTTTTTTAATTTTTTTGGTGATACATCAAAGTTCCTATTGCTAGGTTTTCACTGAGATGATCATTTTTTTCAGGGCATTTTCTGATTTTTAGGATTTTTTAGAAGGTTTTTAGAGATTACTAGTTCTCAAGAAAGATCACATCATTTTCTCCCAATGTCTAGCAAGGTATAGGATATGATGGAGCAATGAGCCAGTGGATAAGAAAAGATAGATGAAAAAGGAGTATGAAGCAAGTGAAAGTGATCCTCAAGGATCGACTCCTCAAGAGTACCCAAGCTAGGGAAAGAGGTGAAATAGTCACATGAAGCATGTTTTGGATAAGCAATGGAAGTAATGAGCAAGATAGCATGTAGAATAAGCAATGAATCCAACAAGTGAGATAGCATGAAGCATGTAGTCCAAAAGAGTAGCCATGTCAAGAGACCTATGAGAACCATGTTTCATTTATTATGATCAAGACCAAGGGGTCAACTAGATAGGATAGCGATGAGATAGAGCAATAAAAATAAAGCTCAAGATGGAGGCTATAAGGGAATGAGAAAGCACAAATAGAGAATCTCATGGATAAGATAGCCAATATGCAAAGATAGCTCAACATTATCAAGACCAAAGAGAGAAGAGGGAATAGATGGATGATGGAAGAACTACGCATGATGTCTGTTTGCTAGGTTTTCATCATGGTACTTATCCAAGGTGTCACAAGAAGTAGTTTTCACCATAGGATAGATTTATTTCTCTTTACTTTTGCTACCAAGGTGCCAAAAGAAGTGGTTTTCACCAAGGCACATTTTCAATTTTTTTCATTTTTAAAATTTTTTCTTCTTTTTTTTTTCAATTTTTAGAAAGAGTTGAAGATGTTTGAATGTAGATAATGCTCCTATAGAAAAGATAAGTCATGATAAGCCAAGACCATATAAAGGTATGCTCAAAGATGTTGATAGGGTGATGAAAGAGAAATGGTAGTAGGAAGAGTATATGGAGGATAAGAGTGCATGTATAGAAAGTAAGTGTAAGCTTTAGAGGATTTCATGAGGGTAGTTGAAATATTGGAAAATATCAACATTGACACACACCTTGAAGGGTATTGGAATGATGGAGGAATCATGGATGAAGTAGCTTGACATTTAGATGTATGAGGTGGTAGAAGAGGTTTGGAAAAAAGTGGAGTGAAAGGCTTTAGAATATTTTTAGGAAGATTTTTGGAAGAAGATGGAATGGAAGCCTTTGGAAGCTTGAATGTCAACTTTGAAGTATTTTCAATATTCAAGTCTTCTAAAAGAGACTTGGGAATCCATATAGCTTTAGATTTTCCTTTGGATACTTCAAAACACATTTCTTCAATAATAGGTTTAGGAACCCATATTTTCTTTGATTTAGCTTTTTTAATAGTGGACCTTTGTGGTCTCTTTTGTTCATTTTCCTTCTTAGCATTCACATGTCGATTAGATGGGACATAGTGATCTTTCTTTTTCAATGGATTCTTATGTTTATTCTCACTTCCAAAGGAATTGGGATTTGTGGATGAATAAGGCTGATATGACTGCTTTAGATGGATAGATGGGTGAAAAGTCATCAAGGATGAGTGTCTTTTTTGATCTTGAGGTATTATAGGAGAGCTAGGGAATGAGCTAGGAGATGGAGGAACATAAGGCCCCAAAATGGATGGAAGGTTTGAATGTTGTAGCTTAGATGGATAAGGACCAAGGATAGATTTAGAAGATGCAAAGGGATAGTGGGAAGGGATATCAACATCTTTAGAATGAGCAACATGGTCAAAGCCATCAATAGACTCATGAGTACCTTTGATAGGAAGAACATTTTTAATAGTAGCACTTGAAGCTTTCGCACCATTTTGAAGTGGATATGGAGAAGTAGAACATAAGGGGATGCTTTGATCTTGACAAGTAGCCTTGGATAGCATATGAAGAGAACTTTTCTCATAATTTTCAGTAAGCTCAAGGGAGATAATGGAAGTGGTATCTTCATCATACTTACAAGGTGGACAAGCTATAGGATATGGAGGGGAAAAATCTTGAAAGAGATGAAAGGGTGCTTGATCTTGATCTTTCTTGACATTTATAGCTTTTTCTTTTTGAGAGTCCTCTTGACATGGAGCCACTTCTAAGGACATGGGAGAATGAAGAGTTAATGGAGTAGTGCTTGGATTAGGTATAGTAGTGCATGAAGGTTGAGGATGTTTAGGATTAGTAGCATGGAAAAGGTTTGCAACCAACTGAAGGTTAGCTAGAGTTTCTTTTAGAGGTAGCCCTTGAGGATACACGTAGTCTATGTGGAAAGCATTAGGTTCTTTATTTGATGGAGGCATGCTGGAAAGATTTGAAGTGTTGGGAGATGCATGAGTGTTGGAAGAAGTGGAAGATGTAATGGAGCTACTACTAGACATAGGTTCATCAACGTAATCTTGCTCAAGAGAAGTATCCTCAGCACATGAGTCACTAGAGGTTCCAATAATTCCATTATCCATAAGATCTTGGATTTTATATTTTAGCTCAATGCAATCTAAAGTACTATGCTCATTATGTTGATGATAAGCACAACACATATCCAAGAATGGGTTTCCATATGAGTTAGACTTAGGTAACAAGATGATCTTATTGCTAAGAAGTTTTTGCAAAGTGTCATCATAAGAATCTTCCAAGGGAGCAAAAGTTCTATTAGAAGTATGTCTAGGATCTTCTTGTTGTTTCTCAAGTGAATAGAATGCATTCATGTATTCATCATTATCTTGGTCAAAGATAGGTCCATCATGAAATTTTGGCATAGGCTCAAAGGAGGTATCACTTACTTTCTCTCTAATGAGGTCTTTAGATCTAGAAGATGAAGATATTTGATGTCTTGAAGTAGAGCATGTAGACCTAGAAGAACAGGATGACCTCAAAGAAGGTGACTCACATGCATGTAAAGACTTTAAGGAATATTCATGTAATGAAATCTTCTCCTCTAACCTTTTCTCAAGTTTAGACTTCATTCCATCATGCGCTTAGAGAGATGAAGGTAAGAAAGATCATTTATCTCTTCTAGTTCTTTGTATTGCACATATAGATCTTGAAACTCTTTAGTGATATGGAGGATATCATGATCATCTAGATTTGGTTGAGGTTTGGTAGCACAAGATTTTAATTCCATAGTGGTAGATGCAAAGCCAAGCATAAAAGAGCCTAGAAGATAACTTGATGTTGAAACTATAGGAGGTAGAGTGTTTACTTGCCAAGATAGTAGAGAGACATTAAAGTGATTTGTCAAACAATATGTCTAAGAAACTTACGACATGAATGACTCAAGTCAATAGCTAGGCAAGATGCCCAAATAGCCAAATAGATAGAGCAAGCAGGGTGACAAGTGAACAACTCTCCAACCCAAGAGTGTAGTCAAGAAATCAAGGCAACCATTGCAGCAAAAATATAACTAGCAAGTGGACATAGACCATAAACATAGAAAGACCAAGAGCACCAAGACCAAATAGTCACTTTAAGTATGTTCAAGAACTAGAGACATAAAAAATAAAAATCAAATGATGAGACTCCCCTTAGCAAGCAAGACAAGAAAATGTTTGCATTTGATGTTTTGACTTGGTTGACAATGTTTGGCAATAGTTGATAGCATAGCAAGTTTGATGTTCAAAAGAAATTTCTTTCTAAGCAAGATAGTGACACATGGAGTAGTCTTCAAACAATCAAGAAAGGGACAAAGCAACCTTGCATGATATAAGCATATGTGAGGTCTTAAAAGAAAGCCGTATAACTATCATCATGTGTATGTTCCAAAGATTTCCACAGGTCTAGCACATTCGAGAACACATCAAGCAATATCTACCTAAAGGACATGGTTCATTACTCAACAACTTGGCCCATGCTTGATGCTTGTTCACCTCACACCAAGTGGTTTCCCACAAGAGATATTGTCTTTGTCATGGAAATTTCATAAGCATAACCAAGGGAACACATATGGTGAGTGTAAATCTTGGGATGATCCAAGTAGTCCACTAGGATCAATCCTTGCACCAAGAAGTTGAGTGGCTAAAAAGGGTAGTTACTAACTTAGGATGTTTAGATAGGGCTTTTTTTCATAGTGTTCCTCTTGCTCCCAATTATGGGACACCTCACCCTTTGATGAGTAACCAATCTCGCGACCACAAGAGTACCTTAAGCATTCTTGCCTAGTGATCTCCCTATGGTCAAAATTCCATAAGTGATCACACTAGGCAAAGACAAACACTATGTCTACCAAAGTTTTGTGTCCTTGATAGCCTTGAGTTTATAGTGGGTTGGAAGAGCTGGGTAATCTGCTTGTCCCCACTTGGGTCGTTCCTCTTAGGTTGTCCGAGAACAGGCCCTCTAAAAGATTCTAAACTACACAAAGAGTGGATCAATTTTGGAAGTCAAAATTTTTGATTCACCACAAGGGTGAAGAGCATACTCTCCTATTCCAATTATTTTCTCCAAAACATGCCAAGAAGATTTAGTTGCCTCTTATTCTTGAAACCAAATGGTAAGTCAAGATTTCTGATTCACCACAAGGGTGAAGAGCATACTCTCCTATCACCAAAAGATCCCAATTGTAAGTTTTAATGTGCCTAAAAATAAACAACTAGTATGTGCCACACATGTAAAATTAAAGAACAAGAAAAATTGGGTTTTTATGCATTGGGCAGCCTTGCAAACAATCGTTAGTAGCTCTTGTGCATTTGAAGCTTTGACATGCGTTCTTTTTATGCAATGTTTCAATTTTTTTTCACAAGGATGGCAACCTGCAATCACAACTTGTTAGCACCACAAGTTAGTGTGAAATAACATAAAATAATGCAATAAAAAGTGGCTAGTTGCCTCAAATATCCAAGTTATCTTCCAATCAAGTGTATGCAAAGAAAGGGTAAACTAATCACAAATGCTCTCATTTTTACTCTTTGCTTTTGATCTACTCAACAAGATTAGACTTTTTTGCTATTATTTCAGATCCAAAAATAAAAATGAAAAGAAGAGGCCCCTACTAAAAATCAAAGATCTTTCCAAAAATGCAAGAAATTCAAAAAAATCTCTTCATTTACTCCCTAGAGATTGATTTTGTCAAAACAAGCCAGATTTATCAAATCAAGTTTTTGATCCCTAATATGACCTCAAAAGACAAAACACAAAGAGAGTACCCCTCTTATAATTCAAAAATATTTCTAAAAATGTAATTTTTTCCAAAAAATGCACTGATTTTCGATCAGAAATGACTTTTTATGAAAAATAAAGAAAAATTCGTAACTCCAAAAAATCATGTCAAAATGCTCTAAAAATCAGATTGAGATATTTTTAACACATAACCAACTTGCAAAAACAAATTCAGAACCAAACTACAAGCGGTTTAAAAGATATGATCAAATCTTTAAACCAACTATATTTTTGGCCTTCAAACCAATCTACTTATGGGTTGGCCTTAAAACCAAAGTGATAATTCTATAAAATCACTTGATTAGATCCAATATGCTACTATAAAAAAAACTAGAGATAAGAAATGAAAGAAAATGGAGCTAGAAACTTGATTCATGCCCCACAGTGGGCACCAAAAATGTACACTTGAATTGTGTCCCACTCTAAATCCTTCTATCCAAACAATTTCATGAGTTCGGAATGCTTAGATGTCGGCTTAGAGCTCCCTATCCACAAAGTGAAAGAGAGTGTATTTCAAGTTCAAGGGCTCTCAGATGAGCCTTATAGATACTCTTCTTGCTAGTAAACCATGCAATGGGAGGTTCCAAAGACAAGATGCAAGAATGCAAATGTCCCAAGGAGTTCCTCAAGAATGCAATGCAAATGAAAATTAAGCTAGAATGAGATGCAAAGTGGAGCTATGCTAAAACATGTATGAGAGTGTTACAATACCATTATTAAGCTATGTGAGATTAAGCTACATGTAAAAATGAAAGCTAAGCTAAGCTATAATTCCATGATGCCATGGATGAGAGAATGTAGACAAGAAATAGAAGTTCTCCACAAAGGTCCAAAGAAACCTGGTAGAAAACCTGCAGCATAACAATATTCAAAATATGGATGGATCCTTTGAGGGGGAAAGCTCTCTCCCTTTTAAAGTCATACGGATGGTAGAGATCAAGATGAAGATGGTGGATGATCAACGGTGGAATTCAAAAATAGGTGTGATCCATGTGCACACACAAGTAAACCAATAGAATATAAGTTGACTTGTCATATAAGACAAAAGTCTCACAAGCCTTTTCTTTTAATTGTAAAATAGAAAAAGGACTTTATGTGTGCACTTTAAGTGGATTAGAAGAATGGGGTGTTTTATTTAATTAAAAGAGGACATTTTCTTTTAATCAAATAATGAACTTAGGATAGCATAGTCAAACTATAGGTTATAATCAAATAAATTGATTATTAGCAATTTGGTCCAGGTAAATGATTAAATTAACTTAGCCAAAATGTTGAAAAGGGGGCTAATAGTCTAGATGACCATTTTTAGGTGATTACAATTAGCACAATTAATAGGGGCTCAAAAGGAAATCACATTTAAGGTCAGAGGTACTATCCAAGGGTAGAAAGTGATCTCACTCATTGACAGTAGGGCTATACATAATTTTATAGATGCACAATTGGTAGCCAAGAGAGGTCTATAGACTAAAGAGCATGCCAGATTTAGAGTTATGGTAGCTAATGGTGACAAACTATTATGCACTCGAAAGATATCTAATCTCCACATCAGGTTTGGAGATGGCTATGAGTTGGAAGATGAGTTCTATGTGGTAGACATGGGAGACTATGATGTCATCCTTGGTATGGTACAGATGGCCTCACTAGTAGATTTCAAACTTAACCTAGCAAAATTAGAGATGAAGTTTCAGCATGAGGGAAAAACTATTGTACTTAGAGGACTTTCAAATGGGAGTTGTAGAGTAGTTTCCTTGAGGAGAATGTAGAGACTTTTTTTACATAATAACATAAAGTGGGCAGCAGAATGTTTCACTATGCCAACTTCACAAGAGACACTGGTGAAGAGTCATCCACCAGATATCTAGGAGATACTTGATAGGCACACTAAGGTATTTGGTGAGATTTTGCATGGAGTTCCTCCTGATAGGGGGATAGAGCATGTTATTGAGCTCAAGGAGGGAGCCAAACTAGTCATGATTACTCCCTATCATCATCCTAAGAAACATAAGGATGAGATAGAGAAGGAAATTAAGGAGTTATTGGAAATAGGGCATATTAGGCCTAGTAAGAGCCCCTTTGCTTCAGTAGTAGTGTTGGTAAAGAAGAAGGATGAGATGATGTGCATGTGCATTGATTACAGGGCATTAAACTAGAAGAACAATAAGAACTAATTTCCCATCCCATGAATAGATGAGCTTATTGATGAGTTACATGGTGAATGCTTTTTTACAAATATTGATCTATGGTTAGGGTTTCACCAAATTAGGATGAGGGAGGAGGACATTTTGAAGAAAACTTTTCGATGTCACTATGGTCACTTTGAGTTTTTGATTATGCCATTTGGGCTAACCAATGCCCCTACTACATTCTAGAGTTGCATGAATTAGGTATTCAGGGAGTAGCTTATCAGATTTGGCTTGATTTTATTTGATGACATTTTAGTCTTTAGTAAGACTTGGGAGGAGCATTTACAACATCTTGATATGGTGTTGTCCACTTTGGAGAAATAGTCACTATATGCCAAGGAATCTAAGTGTGAGTTTGGGATGATTGAGCTACTATATCTTGGGCATATCATTAGTGCAGATGGAGTTCAAGTAGATCCTAAAAAGATTAGGGCTATTGTTGATTGGACCACTCCTACGAATCTTACACAGCTTAAGGGATTCCTTGGTCTCTGCGGATTTTATAGGAGATTTGTTAAAATATTTTCACAAATTATTGCACCCTTGATAGACCTTACCAAGAAAGGGGCCTTCACATGGACAGAGGTAGCTCAGAGAATCTTTGATCATTTCAAGAAGGTGATGTCATCATGTCTAGTACTAGCTCTACCAAATTTCACAAAGCCATTTGAGCTTCATTGTGATGCATCAGGAGATGGGATTGGGGTGGTCTTGATGCAAGAGAAGCATCCCATTATTTTTTAGAGAAGGAAGCTCTGTAGAGTTGAGAGGAGCTATTTCATCTATGATCAAGAGGTGTTGGCTATTATGCATGCATTGGCTAAATTTTGGCCCTATCTAGTTGGGGGAAAGTTTGTTATCAAAAGATAATAGAAGTGGATTATGAAGTTATAGTCCTATGACTTTGACATTGAGTTTGTCAAAGGTAAGAAGAATGTGGTGGTAGATTCTTTATCTAGAAAATCTCATATTTGTGCTCTAGCTAAGATTATAGAAGATTGGAGAAATAGGATAATAGAAGAGTATGCAAGGGACACTTGGGCTTCTGGAGTAATTGCAAGCACCATACATGATGATCATTATGTGGTGATGGAAGGATTGACAAAGTTTCAAGGAAAGATATATTTGATTCCTTCATCACAGTATATGGAGGTAATACTAAAGGTATTTCACAATGCACCTATAGCTAGAAATCCAGGGGTCTTTAAGACCTATAGGCAAATCTATGAGTAGTTCACATGGAAAGTGCTCAAGGATGATGTTTAGAAACATGTCAAGGAGTGTGAAATTTTCCAATAGAATAAGGGAGAGCACACATATCCTATAGGGTTGTTACAACCTTTGCTCATTCTTGATAAGAAATGGGAAAGTATTTCTATGGACTTCATTACTGAGTTACCATGAGTAGAAGGAAAAGATTGCATCTATGTGATAGTTGACCGACTGACAAAGTTTTCTCACTTGTTTGTTATTCCATCCACTTATATAGTAGCACAGGTGGACGATCTTTTTTTCAGAGAGATATGCAAGTTACATCGGCTACCTAGTTTCATTGTTAGTGATCATGATATTAAGTTCATGAGTACTTATTGGCAGGAACTATTTAGGTTGTGTGGTACAGATCTTATACCTAGCACTAGTTATCATCTACAAATAGATGGGTAGACAGAGATTGTGAATAAATAGGTGGAAGGATATCTAAGGAATGGCTACATATGGGAGAGTACTATTAGAACACCACTTATCATATGTCCATCAAGATGACTCCATTCATGGCACTATATGGTTATGAAGCACCTCATTTTATGGATTTGGTTTTGGGGGATAGTAGATATCCCAAAGCAAAACACTTCTTGTAGGATAGTCAGGATATTTTGAGGATTCTCAAGGAGAATATACAGCAAGCCCAAAATCAGCATAAATTATATGTTGACCAGCACCAGATAGAGTGCAGTTTTGAGGTTGGCGATATGGTTTACCTGAGGCTACAACAATACAGATAGTCATCACTCAAGAAAAGGAGAGTAGAGAAGTTGAAGCATAGGTTTTATGGCCCATATAGAGTGATTCCCAAGGTGGGTGAGGTTTCTTATGAGATTGAGCTTCCAAAGGGTAGTTAGGTGCATAATGTGTTTCTTGTGTCAAGGCTTAAGAAAGCCATCGATTAGAGAGTTATGCCTTCGGCAAAATTACCACCATTAGATGAGGAGGGAAAGCTTGTATTAATTCCTAATTTTATTTTGGATACTAGGGAAAGGACTCTGCAAAGTAGGTTGATTAAAGAATATTTAGTCAAATGGAGATATCTACCATAGGAAGATGCTACTTGGGAGAGTGAGTAGGTGCTATAGCAAATAGGATTGAGATTGCTTGAGGACAAGCAATTTCAAGGAGGGCGGACTATAATGACCCCATCTTTTAGCATTCACGTTCTCTAAAGTCTAAGTGGAGCATAAGGGGAAATTAAATTAATTTCTTATAAACTCATTAAATAAATTAAAATTAAAAATACAAGAGAGAAGCTTCTAGAGTGTGTATTAATTATTGGAAAGGTGGAAGTCTCTAGTAATTTAATTTTCTAGAAGCACAATTAATTATTGTATTACAAGGGAGGAGTTTTTAGAAAGTGCATTAATTATTAAAAGGGGGAAGCTTCTAGCACTTGTTAATAATTAATGTTTTAGTTCCTTCTAGAAGGGTGAAGGAAAAGGATAAATAAGGGTGAGAGTCTCATTGTTGGGCATGGGATTTTTGTGAATGACAATAAGAGCTTGGATGTGTGAGTCACATATCTTTCTTGGCAATAGAGGATGTTCAGCTTCTCTTGTAACATTCTAGATGCCATTCCCTTGGGGTTGGCCTTTTGAATACATTGCTTTGTACTTGATTTTATCATTTTGAGAACTAATATAATTTCAGCATCAGTTCTATCTTCAGTTTGCATAAAAAATTTATTTTAGTAGTTGGTTCAGTTCTTGGGCATTTCTAGGGTGCCCATTACAGTGGTATCAGAGTTATAAGTCCTTCCATCATGTGGAGATCTTAAGCATTTATGTTCAAGCATGCAACAAGGACTTTATAATTTTTTCAATACCAAAGCCCATTACACCAAAGTGCCTCGAAAAAAAGCACTTCCTCCTGATTGAAGAAAAAAACCTTGAACAAGCTAGGGTTTGTGTCTTTGAATCATGGCTTCAAAAATCTTCAAACCAAGAAGTAGCAGGGATGCTCTGATACCATGTAGAAGTTGTAAAAACCAACTTCATAGATCACCACAACCACCTTAATGCAAGTGACCTGTTGAAGAGAAACCAAAGAAGGAAAGGTAAGACTTGGAGAATCTCAAAAATGTGAGAGAAAATATATTCCAACAATGAAAAATGAAAATTGTTGTACAAAAATACACTAGGAGAGCCTATTTATAAAGGCCTCTAGGATGCTTCTTGAATGAGCTAGAAAGAGCTGGGAGATAAGCATGACAACTAAGCACACATACACAAAAAGTGAATTATCATCCATGTAGATGAGAGGATAAGTATGACAAAGTGTATCTCATGTAGAGATGATGTAGACACCATGTGCTAAAATAAAGAGCTAACTCATGTGTTGTCAATAGGACAACATGTGAGAGTATGCAAACTCCTAGGTGACAAACTAATAAATAATTTGTTTATCTAAGTAAACTTAAGTAAAGCATAAATAATAATAATTTATACTAAAATGGATATGGATGAGGAAAACATTAATTAGAGCATAGACTATGATGAATAGGCTTATATGAAGGGGACCAATGGACACCTAGGTGTGATGAAAAGGGATATAAATAGTATGAATGAATAGATGCATGATATCAAGAAGGATTTTGAGAAACTAAGCAAGACTACTAGAGGGGAGAAGATTGTTGGTCAGCATCTAGACAAACTCTCTGAGGTTATTGGTAATGTGGAAGAACTCAAAATTTTAATGAAGATAATCCCACCTCTAGAAGTGAAGAACAAAGCTAATGAAAAAATGATCAAGGATAAGTAGAAAAAGATGGATGCCATGGGAAATAGAGTTGACAACATGGAAAATATTGTTAAGAAATTTGTTAACTAGATTTTGTCCATTCTAAAGACTATTGTGGACAACATTAAAACTCTATTGGACAAACTAGATCAAGGGAGAATTAATGGGTCTAAGGATAGGATAGAGGATCAAGGCCCTAGTAAACACACCAGAGCTAATTCAAAGAAAATAGAGGTTATGGGAGACAAAAAAATTGATGAGATGAAGGCCTCTATGATGAACATGAATATCCTTGCAAATCAGGATAAGGATTTACTAAAGATCCTATAGATGTCCTAATGCTAGCTATTTTCTATTTTTTTCATGTTTTTTGTGTTAAGGTTTTTGTCTTAGTTTTTTTTTGTTTTGTTGGTACTAATGCATAGTTCCTCATGGGCTTTATTAGATGTTTCTATCTAATACTTTGTAAAATATTTTTGGTCCTTTAAAACCTATTTTTTCTTAATCAAAATATTCAAATTCACCAATAAAAATATAGTAGAGAGAAGAGTTGGTTGGGATCCTTTGTAAAGGGCCATGTTTGTCATCTCAAGTAGAGGTATATCATGGATGACATCAGCATCATCATCATCATCAATTGCTTTAGTACCAAATGTGTCATGGATTAATGTATTTCTATCATCATCTTTAAATGTGTTTTTTGGCATGTGTTCATCAACTTGCATAGAATCATTGTAATGCCCCGCCAAGGAATCCAAAGAATTATACTAAGTTTACCAAATTTTTTTATTTTTTTTAAACATGAAAGTAAAACCATTCATAACATTATCATGATAGCAGAAGCAATAGTAACAATTCATCTGAAAGTAAACATAACATACATACATAATAGATTACATTCTTTAAAGATCCCTTAACATTGAATTACTTCTAATCATAACTATCCATCTAACATCACATCCTTAGCATTGAATTAACAATGATGCATCCAATGTTCTTAAACAATATACAAGTGTCCTTTTTAGATTGCTCAATCATCCACTGGACATGTTACAAGGTATGAAAAGCTAAAAAGAAAAAACATCCATGTGAATAAAGTACATCATCATCCAATATTAATCCATAATGAGACCACCTATCATACATGATACATCATCATCATAAAGACATAAACATCCATCATAAAAGATAACCATATATCACAAACATAACTAACTAAGTGCACGGTTCCTCCCAACTGTAAATAGCATCATTAGATCATCATGGATCCTAGCCATCCCTCCGTGCGTAACATCCCAAAGCACCAAAGAGATCATCGGCTATTAGCATAGTAGGAATGTCACTCCTAAAAACATCCTACTAACATGCAAAGTAAAGCATAAGATAACATTATCTAACATGCAAGGTAAAGCAAATCATCAATATAAGAAACATACCAGTAAATACATCCATCATAGGGTATATCATCTATCATAATGCTCTAAGAACATAATGAAGATAAATACCAATCAAGAATGCTCCAGCCACGGTGTCTCAATGGATCTCAAATGATAAGAGTGATAAAACACTACCACCCGACTGCGTGGAACCTAAGTGGTCCACTCCCACCGTGCTGAGGAGATAATCTCAAGTCCCAAAAAGGATATCAAAACCACAAAGCATAAATCTCTTTAAGTCCAGGAATCTTAAAAGTATACTAACTCAAAGGTTCCATTCACACAAACTGACATCTAATTCCCAAAGGCACACAATGACATGTAGGAAACCTACTCTGCAAGTAGGAAAGTGTCATCGCATTTATCTCATACAAGTTACCCTGGTAGTTAGCTAAACTCCATGGATCCATACAGATCTCATGCAGCCACTAGTATCCTCTCATACTGACGAGGCATACTATGGAATGCAAGGTCACAAACATGCATCTCACTACTCCCATCCTAGCCTGTACAAGCGCTCAAGGCATGGGTGAGAACATCCAAAACAATTATCTTTTTAGGTTCATTTAATCCCCATTTAGTGTGTAAATGTTATCACTTATTAACCAAACTTACAATAAGTTACCCTGGCAGCCTCTTAGGGCCCTGGCCCCCATTGCAAGCCACTTCTCGACACTACAAGTAGATTACCTATCCTAATGCTCATGGAATCATAATATCACCACAGTCCTGTACAAGCGACTGTAAATAAAATCCAAAAGATAATCCATAAAAAGAATCATCAAATATCCACAATAAGAATCATCAAATATCCATGATAAAATCATCAAATATGCATAAAAGCATCAAATCTCCATGAGCAACATCCATAGAAAATCATGACCACAATAGTTCTCTATTGGCAACTGAAGGCATCATTGATAATCATAAGTATCCATTGGTTCTCAATAACCAAAATACATCTCAAAATAAATCACCATATCCTTTGGTTCTCAACAAGCAACCAAGAATATCTCAAAATCATACTGATCGAAGACTCCAAAATGTTTGAGTCAAACATGTCACAACATGACATCATAAAGAAATAAATCCACATCATAGTCCCATCATGGCGACTAGAAAACAAACCAAGGATAACTGATCGATGACTCAAAAATGATTAGCTCAAGTATCTCATACACATACATCTCAGCTTCACACATGAAGACTGATGAACAAATACAAACATTTCATAGAGCATACAATCACATAACCATGGTTGGGCTTATAAAGATTGAGACCAAAAAGATCAACATGCCAACACATCTCATAACCCCCGAGCCTCTGGTAACAACCTAGGACTGGTCAACACTAGTTAACCCAAAACCCAAAACAAGAAGCATATAGAATACACGATGCAAACACATGCTTTGGTTTTGCTATATCTCATAGTTGAATCAAGTGTAGAGTTTCATTTTCCATTTTCAACTGTAGGGGTTTCAGTTTCCATTTTCAAGTATACTCAAATGTCTAAGTTTCATCATTTGACCTACAAGTCAACCCATTTGTTCCCCCGATAAAATTATCCTTCCATTATTAAGAATTACATTCTAAGAATAATTTAAGAATAAATATTCACTAAACTGATCATCATTGACCTTTAATTAAATTGTCCTTTATATTTAACCATGATCCATATTTTAATTAATTAACTCTTCTTTAATGTTACTTCAACTTCCAAAATAAATCAAGGATCATTATTCGTCAAAATGTAAGAAAGTCAATTACTAGTCTCTGAATAAGAAGATTATAACTTAATTAAAATGATCAACTTGATCAATCAATTAACATGGGCACACCATCCATGACCTATTAACATTCTAATAGTTTTCAATTTAGAAACTTAATTAGGTATACTAAAGTTTGTTTCTTTTAATTTAATCGTTATCATCGTTGACAACCATATAATATCTAAAGTCACAATTCAAGTCATAAAACTTATCAATGTTGATATCAATATTTCTACAATCTTATTAAAAGAATTATATCAATTAAATCTCTACTACATAACTTAATTATTAATTAAATCAAATTAACTCTCATTAATTGATTTAATTAATAATTACATAACCATAGCAACGTTCCAATTAATATCAGTTGACTAATAACTAACTAGAATTCTGTAAGATAAAAGTCCACTATAATTTCAACACTCAAATGATCATATTAACAATAGTAATTTGTTAACAACAAGACGTAATAAATCCCCAATACCAAATATTATCATTTCAAATAAATTTCTCCCATGGTACGTTAATTATAATTTAATTAATTATTTAGGTGATTAATACCATTATTTATTAATAGTTTGTTAGAAACTAACTAGAATTCTGTAAGATAAAAGTCCACTATAATTTCAACACTCAAATGATCATATTAACAATAGTAATTTGTTAACAACAAGACGTAATAAATCCCCAATACCAAATATTATCATTTCAAATAAATTTCTCCCATGGTACGTTAATTATAATTTAATTAATTATTTAGGCCATTAATACCATTATTTATTAATAGTTTGTTAGACCTAACAAACATTAATAAATAATAAACTCATCTATAGATAATCAATCTAGAGAATCCTTCTATAAACTTCATTAGTTAATATTCTGTTAATCTCTAAACACCTTTAAGATATAATATATCATAGCAAGGTTATTAAATATTATAACAATGACTATGACCCTTTAATCCAATACTATCTAAGTCTTCTTAATAATCATCATTAAACATTTTTATATATTTCCACCTCTCAACTATTTAACATACTTTAAAAGTTCACTACATAAACTATATTAATATCGTTCCCCTATTATTAATATTTGACAATTATTAATCATTTATCATTCTCAAATTGGTTGTTTGAGAACCCCAACTTATCAAATCACTTAAATATTATGGTTCATTCTAACTATACAAATAATCCAATGACAATTTACATTATCTAACACCTACTTAAATCTTACGTCTCACATCTCCTGAGATTAAACCAATTATTATTTAACCATAGTTTCCATAACCTAAATTAACAACTCAATTAACACTTGAATCAAAGTTCAATGATAACTTGCTAATGATAATAGATTCTTTATCATTTTATTGAATATCTCTATTCAATTATTATTTAACAAATGCATATTCAACATTGTTATTAACACTTTATATATTAAATAACAAATAGATTAACAATTATTAATATCAACTAATATTTTAAATAATATTTAATAATATAAATATATTATTAAAAATGAATTTTAATAAAATCTAAACTAAAATATAATATCAGCGATTTTAAATCGCTACTGCCGGCTCACGTGACCTACAAATCGCAGGTACCCTCTCTGCAGTCGGGTACACTGCGTTCGCAGTGCTGATGCATGGGTAACTGTCAGACTGTGACAGTAAGAGGGAGGTGGGTGTGGTACCGGGGACTATCCATCCCTGCGGCCTCTATACCATGCACGACTGTCGTCGCTGCTATTGATGGCCGAGCCGCCCGGCCGTGGGTACACTGTACCTACGAACTCTCAAACGCAGGACAGGGGGGATGGGGGTACGAAACTCATCCCTCCCAAAATTAATAACGTTTCTTTTTCAAGCATTTTCCATATGTTTTAAATCACTTTTACCATATGCAAATTCGAGTTTGTAGATAAATTTTTCTCACTTACACAAATATATACATATATGTATATATGTATATATATGTATATACGTATATGTATGTATGTATATATATATATATATATATATATATATATATATATATATATATATATATATATATATATATATATATATATATATATATATATATATACACACAAAATTTGTTATCAATCATTATTGTATTTAAAATACACATATATGTATTTATTTATATGCAGATTTACAAGAGAAAATAAACACTTAGATTTAGAGGCTTTTCTAAACAAGAATTCTTTCCTTTTAAATAATTGTTTTTCTAAACATATCCATTAATTCATTCAAATAGGTTTAACTATAGATTTGAAAACATCATTCTCAATATGATTATAATTCGAACCCAAACCTGTTTAGAACTAATTTCTTTCCTAAATTGGATCTAGGGTTTTCTAATGTTTTCTATTGATTTCCTTGCAACCAAATAAAATATCTAGATTCCAATTTCAATTATAGATTCAATCACTAGAGTATTCAGACACATAGACATGATGAAGACAGGAAGAAAAATAGTGCAAAGAGAGTATGTGATTATCACGAGTGCACCTGGACACTAATGCTAATTTTGCCATGCCTCAGAAGTCCATAGAAAATCCTTTCCTTCTCCATCATTCGCAATCCTTCCAAGATCCAAGCCAACCGAGAATTTCCAAGTGACTAAAAATGCTAGAAGGAGCATAGAAGCATATAGAAAATATATGAGCATATGAAGAAGAATATGAGCTTGTAACTTGCAGCTTCCATTAAGCTTCTACTTCAGCTTGTAGCTTGTGGCTTGTCCAAATACACTAGGGGAGCCTCTATTTAAAGGCCTTTAAGATGCATCTAGAATGTCTCTAGAGACAACTAGAAGATAAGCATGACAACCAAGCATGTGCCTTATCCAACCTTCTAGATAAGTCTTAAGGGTGTAGACACCATGTGCTCAAATAAAAATGCTAACTTCTAAGTGTAGACAACTAGTGCATTCTTAGAGTGCAAACTCTTGTGTTGTCTACATGACAACTCCCGAGAATTTGCAAACTCCTATGTGAGCAAATATTAAAATAATGCACATTAATTAATATAATATTTAATTTACTCTTCCCAATTTAATTTATTTATTTATTAAATCTCATGCACTAACTTTAATAATTCCACTTTGCAATTTTAATATATTTATAATTTAATCACATGAGATTTAGAATCTTTTAATAATTTAAAATATATTTTTCACTTTTAAATTTCATTTTCCAAAACTTATTTGCTAAAATATTTATTAGCTTTAATAATAATATTATTTAGTCATTTATTTAAAAATGAGCTCCAAATATATTATTATTAAAATAAATAATGTCACATTCCAAATTTAAACTCTAAACTTTTATTTTCAAATTTAATTATTTTATTTAAGTAATTTCCCATTTAATTAAATAAAATAAATATTAAAATACCATATTAATTTTCCATTTAATTAAACCATTAATTAAATCTTTTAATTAGGCTTAATTAATAGAAAATACTCCAAAGACTCATAATGTAAAAATACGAAAATCCATCATAGCCAAAATACATACAAAATCAAACCAAGGGTTTAAATCTCGAATTACGTCATCCAACGTATTCAGAGGGTACTCAACTCAGATACTTGTTCTAATTTTCCAATTAGAAAAAATGGCTTAAAAGGTTGGGATTTGGACTTGATAATTTATCTCCCCTCTCTTATCATTGAGATAGTGTGATAGGGTACGCTCATCCTGACAATTTAGGGAATTCAATACCTGGTACCTGCAACCTGCATAAAAACCATGCATGTACAAGCACAATATATACTAAGCTAAACAAGCAATGGCAGGAAGTGGTGCATCGTGTAGATCCCGACTAGCAGGTGACTACGACTCCCTTCCTTAACCACATCAGACACGCCATACAAAAGAAAACACGCAAAGAAAACACGCACACCATACACATGCAAGTATGGGGTAAGTATCCATAATAAACACATATGATAATAAACCATCTAACTAATCATCATTAATAACTGAAAGCAATGTAATAATCATCATGCATACATGAAATGTAAAGTCTAATTAATCTCACCATATAATAACTGAATCCATAGCACAATATCTTATAATCTCATAATAATCTTACTAACCATCAACATGAAACTAGCTCTAAAAAAGTTCAGCAACGACAACAAAATGCGAACTAGGGGCAGGCACTACAATCATGATCTTTAACTTCATTATTCACACCTCCCTATTCCTCCACTTTGAAAACCATATTCCCTAGGTTGTGGTCACCAATATCACATATTGTCTCAGGGAGATCGACCTATATAAAAATTAGTAGCATAAACAAACCATGTTCATGATCTCATCATCAAGTGAGTTCATATGTATATTAATTGTTGAAACAATATAATGAACAACTTACCAATGGATGCTATTTGAACCCCAATTTAGTGTGACCATTATCCCTACAATGTATTGTAGTTATTTTGATTAGGATTATTCTAGTGTTTAAGCCCTTACACATTTTGCAAAGACAATAATATTTTCCTATAAGGATCAACCATGGATAGAAACAAAAATTACATGCAAATATAATTGATATTAAAAAATAATAAATTGTACAGAAGACAAGACAAGATACAATGATTTAATATGTTTCACCCAATCCCTAGATTTCATCCACCAATAGTAAGTCCAATATTGTTATTATTATCCAATTATTACAATCTACAATCACTTATAGCTCAATACCATCGCAAGAAGCTATAGTCTCATCATTCATTATGAAATCCCTAATCCTAAGTCATTTTATATAAGCTTTTTTTGCTTACAAAATTAGTCTAGAATAAGCCATCCAATAGAAAAATAAAAATTGGCACCCTTTACAATAGTAGAGTCATTTTTGGCTTCAAGGTATTGCCCCTCGACCCCCCATCTTATACTATGATAGGGAGCACACCTAGGGAATTTCCCTAAGACCCTATAAGGGGCACTACCCATTGACCCCATCTTGGGGGCACTACCCCCAAACCCTTGTAGAAATAATCTAGGGGGAAACTACATTGAATAAACCTATGAGTCTAATTAGGCTCCACTATTGTAAAATTGGCTAAGTAGGGTAAGTTGGAATAATGTTGGACTTTTCATTTATGGAAACATATGCTTTGTATAAAGAATACATTATCTATAGATGAAGACTTTACAATTAGACATGGAAAATTGTCTAAGTACAAGTTAGTTATCTAGTAGAAAAAGGACAATGTTGATATGTATGGATGATAGAGACATTATTGGAACATGCACAGTTAGGTATAGACAATATAGAGTGTCAGAATGATGTATGTAAGTGTGTAAGTTAGTATATTTAGTACAAAAGAGGATATGACAAATTTATCAGTTTCAGCAGTATAGAGGCAGAATAGAGCATAATAGTAAATGGGTAATTATGTGTTAAGGAATTATTTTATTTATGAAATAGTTACTTAAATAATTAGGGATGACATCCTATATGTTAACCCTAAGAGAGCAAGAGTTAGTATTGCATTTTCCAAGCATGTGAAAGCTTGAAGGTAGACTAGATAGTTGTTGTAAAGTGTAAAGGTATAAAGGAAAGAATACAATATGTGAAGTTGTGTGGAAGTTGTAAGTGACATGTGAACTTATGTGAAATTAGTATGTATGAAATGTGAACTATGTGTGATGTGAATTCTAATGTATGATTAGAAGTATGAGAAGAGAAGAAAAGGAAAGCTCAGATATTGAAGATATTAGCATTGTAAACAGGTTTTTGTATCTTTCTCTTTTGTATCAAGGAACTATATTGTATATTGCATGTTTGGGCATTAGGGTCATCTTGCATACATTTTGTAATTGTGCATAGTTTTAATATGGCATAGTCCTCTAACAAAGACCGAGACACTATATGTATCTAATAGACTCCTAACAAGGTTAATATCCTTAACTGGATACTTTTGTTTAGTGGATCATTTTGTGGTTACCATCCACATCACCCACTAGGGTTTTCCCTTGGCCAAGTTTTCCATAGTTAACAAAATATGGTATTATGAGTTCTCTTTGTATATACTTATTTTTACTGTTCAATATTGTTAGTTTACTTTCATATGAAAGTTATAAGGCAATTAAAAATGTCCAATTTTGGGAAAAAAATTGTAGAATACTGATTCACCCCCTCTCCCCCCACCCTCCTTAGTATCCCTATTTCTAACATCCACATCACAATATTTCCATTGCCTTCTCTTTGAAAGTTAGACACCAACCTAGTGATTGTCTCCCTATTTTGATCTGATTAAGTTCTATTATCTAACACGATCCTTCTTCATAGGAATCTCTTATTCTTGTACCCTGATTCAATTGGTTGTACTTTATATATCTATTATTGATAATAATTTTTCCATACACAATAATGTTAGAGAGAAAACATTGAAAATGAACAATGAATTTTACAATACAACAAATTTAAGTTTGACATCTACTAAGATGAAAAGCTTTTAACTAAAATTGGCCCTTTTTAAATCTCAAAACATGTGCATGTCCCACTTGAACTAACTTGGTATATTTTTATAAAATATTAAGTCTATGGTGGTCTATGGTTATCTAAAGCCATTTGTATATTGATTCATTAATAATCCAAAATAAATTGAGAGGTCTTGAGTTAGCCATAACTATTTGTTTGTAAGGTTTGTCATCAATCAAAACCACTTGCACATGAGGGTTTGAGATATGTGTCCTAATCCTAACATGAAAAAGACAACAATGATTTGAAAAAGTGACTAATATGAAGAATATGAAATGTGATTAGTAACAGAGCAGTGGGAACCAAGATGAGATGATATGTCTTTGCATCATTATCTTCACAAATTATATAAATATTTACCTCATTAGAATAGGGTAATATAATAGGTAAGATAACAACTAATAACTTAGGAAGTAATGATAGATGGTGGGAGGAATATAGGATGGGGGCAAGAAAGAGTAACTAGAATTTTAATACTTTAAAATAAAAAAATGATCTATTGAATAGAGGACTACACCAAAAAAAAAAAATAGGGACATTACATGGTCATAATTGATCAAACAATAAGTGTTTTACATGAACACCCAACTTGTAGAGGCATTAACCAATATATAGAACAAAAAATAGTGATTCAAAGAAAGTAAGAAAGGTCAATATGATAGACAAAATCAACTAGACTAGTAGACCAAAGCAAGAATGAATGGTCAAAGTGGGTTACTTGCACCCATGAATGAAGTTAGAGACACAAACTATATGTGAGGAAATAATACAATCTTCTTAGGACTTAATGCTAACCCAATATTGAAGGATTTAAATAATTATCACATTAAGGATAAAGAGTGGTCCCTTAAATCACTATATTAATCAAGTGCTAAGACAAATGGTAATGGTCCAGGATGCCTCAATAATTGAGTATGGATGGAACTAATGATTTAACATACCTCAAGAAGAGTACAAAAAATCCTAATACAAGTCCTTTATTAATTCCTTTGAGGTTGACCTACATAAAAAATAAATGAGAATTGGCATACAAACAATAAACATTGCAACATTCAATATTAAATCAATTCAAAGGACAATGTTAATTGTTAGATATGATTTTTTACCATTTTTCTAATACAAATTAGAGGGCCATAAATTAGGACATATAATATGTTGCAAACCTTAGAAGGTCTCATTGAAGGTAGCAAGTGTGCTAGGTAGTGAAACCCTTCCTTCTCCACTAAAAAATATCATTGTAGAGACATAGACCACAAGGGCATATCAAGAGACAAAATATATATTCACTCTTGAATCGCAAATGAATTAAAACTCTAAGATTCCTATTAAAACTCATAGATTCTTATTCTCCCTATAAGTTTCCTTTTTATTATTATTTACAAATGAACTCTAGTTGTGACAAAATAGGTTGCTAGATGTAATGCATAGAAGGATGAGAAAAACTCACCTCCTCTTACACTATCAGTGAAGAATACTAAACAATTCAAAACTACATACACTTATTGTTATTATATTCTCCTTTTTGTGTATAATATCCTTGTGACCCAAAGTATTCATTTGTAAATAATAACAACATGATTGAATATATTAATATAAAACAATTTACCAATGGGTTCTATGATATTAGGTGGCATGATGGTTGTTGATCAAAACAAATTGCAATATTTTAATCTTAAACTTGAGTATTTTTGGCATAATGTAACTTAATAATAGGAAATATGAATGTGATTTTTGAAAAGAGGATTATGATTATTTATAACTACAAGGTGACAAATATAAACTTGGATGGTAAATAGTAAAATTCATAGAACCAAAATGGTTACACTTGTAGTGATTCTTTGTTGAAAGCTCCATGGTCAAGTAGATGAGGTGACATTGCTAGTCTTAACTCTTTCCATATTATTTTTTGAGTATACACATGACAAGGTATACTCAAAAATAAATTATCTTGTCTTTAAATATTAACCTTGGTGAAAATCCAAGATGAGATATATGACACAGGGAGATAGGAAAAACTAGGGCCGAAGGCACACTAGCTATTTAAATCACTTGCATAGAGTCAACACCATGGAAATAACAACAAAACTAATAATCTTAAGAGATAGAAGAAGAGAATAATGCCTTCATTCACATATCCATTCAATGATCAATTACATTCCCAACTATAAGGCCTTTTGGGTTACGACCAGATATCATTTAATTACAATCGTCAATGATCCAACTTTACGTTCTACTTCTTCCCTCTCTCCCAGTGCTATCTCTATGATTCTAACCAAGGTTGTTGGAAATTATTGAAAAGATCACGAATGAAGATTAATGGAGCTGGTAAAGAATGTCTTCAATCATTTTTTTGTCATTAATGTCAAACTTGCTACTTGCAAGAATGACAATTGCTTTAGTGATCCAAATACTATCAATTGGTTGATTGACAAGGAGGTGGCAATCAATAAGATGTAACTAAAGTACCTAAAGAAAGGTTGAAGTTGTGATGTTGTAATGAAGTATAAGGATTAGATAATCCATTGATGAAATAATGTATTGATGATATACTCTAAGACACAGAGGATAGGCATACTGAGATACATCAAAGATGTAAGGATTAACTAAGTTCATTGGAGAGAGAACTGAGCTAGCTAGTAAGTGCCAAAAAGATTCTCAGTTGAAGCTGAGAAAGTTCATCTTAGTGTGTGTCAAGTGATCTTTAGGTTTCAAGCAACCTTCAGGTGCTAAGTGATCTTCAGGTGCCAAGCAGCCTTTTGGTGCCGAGTGAAGATCAAGTGCTGAGTAACACAAAATTTCTTCAAGTGCCGAGCACCAATAAAATAACAATAGAAGCTGAGTAACACAGAAGGAGCTAAGCATCAGTAAATCAATAATGCCAAGTTGCTACATTATTTTTTAAGTCAAAGATTTTCCAGATCAGCAGTGATAAGTTTGTTATATCAAATTTTGTGAATTAGTTGGATGATAAGGATGAAGAGTAGATATCATAGAATTTTATGTAAACCATGTAAACCAATTCAAGGCGAATGCTAATGGATTTTTTATGAAGTTTCTAGAAGAAACAATTTGGAGGGAAAAAAATACCATTTTCTCAAGATTGAATTAATATTTGAGCGAGAAATGAAGAATAGAACTTCTTTATAAGGACTTACAGGTCAGAGATCAAATGCATATGTGAGAGAGGGAGTTGGTCTTAAGTGTGGTCATGCTAAGAAACCAAGAGGAGTAAGAACAAGGCATCAAGACTTTGAGTTGATCAAATGATCATGGATTGCATTGACATAACGAGTGGAAGAACTCAAGGAGACAGATCTTGAAGGGTGAACAAGCTATTAGCACTGCAAGGGAGGAAAGCCAAGCAAAGAAAAGGACTGAAGAGCAATCTAAAATTTGCAAGGTTGAAGTTGCAATCTATATCAGGTCAAAACCCTTCTAATACTTTCTTACCATTGTATTAGTTATTGAAATCCTACATTGCTAGGTTATCTTAATAGCTAGGTGAATAAGCCTTAGGAAAAGGATAAAGAGATCCCTAGGAGAAGGATAAAGAGATCCTGAGGAAAAGGATACGAGATCCTTAGGAGGAGGATTGGAGATCCTTAGAGAGGGATGAAAGATTCTTTTGAGAAGGTGACTGTAAATCCCATGGACTTGGGTGAGCCTAACAACTCTATTTAAATCCTTTAACAAGGTGACATTCCAAGTTGAATGTTCTTAAGTCCTTTAACAGGGCATGTGCTCCTACTAGGGTGTATAAATCCTTTAGCAGGGTCACATTTAATAGTGTGTTGTAGCCTTTAACAGGGAAGACCATTAGAAGTGGTTGAAATCGATTGCATAGTTATTCAGTGGGTATCATCCCCACCCCAATTTTACCTTCTTATTCTTGGAGGGTTTCTGGGTCATCAAAATCCTTAGTGTTATGGTGTGATGCATGTTTACTTTTCATGATTGTTTAATGTTCAATTGCATGCATGATAATTTTAGTTATGTGTCCTTAAGCATTAAAATAAAAAGTTGTATTGGACATCATTGGACCTTGGATAACTGATTCACCCCCCCCGTCGCCCCCTCTCAGTTATTCTAAATAATTCTAACAAAGGTCTCTTATATACATGCACGACCATAATTTAGCTTGTTGTAAAATACAACTAGATAAACTCTCATATTAAATACTAGTTTAAGCCACAAGTTGGATTGCAACAATTATCTAATATTAATTTAAATGCAAAGGTTGGCCTCAACAAGAAACCACGCACAAACAACTTGGCAAAAAAAGCCACCATAAATACTAATACTTGGCATCCAAATGAACACTCAGCAACCATGTGAACGTGGCAACCAAAGATCACTTGACAACCACATGAACTCAGCAACCAAAGGGTGACTCAACAACCAAAGATCACTTGATAACCACACAAACTCAACAACCAAAGGATGACTTGGAAACCAAAGAACACTCGGCAGAAACTATGAACTTAGCATCAACCAAAAAGCTTGGCATCCTCTAAATTCTTGGCACCTACTAAGAACTTGGCAATGCAAGACATTATAACTTGGTAGAACTAGGAAGATTTAAAACATGCAGGATTGTAGTACAACCCAAGATGCTCCTATATCAGACAACCAAGATGGAAAGAAATGATTCTCCTTAATCATGCAAGTGTCACAACCTGAGCTAAATCCAACTCTAATAGTAGGATGAATCCATTTTACTAAATACTCATAGTAGTATTTTCCTCTGGTGCTCTTACAAACTCAATGCTCCAATATCTATTCAAATTCTTCAATCTTCTTCTAAGGATAATCATCTGACACCTCCACTTCATCTTCTAACTCATGATATTTGTATAAATCAGCAACATTGAATATAGAATATATGTCCATGTCATCAAGTAACTCAACTTCATATGCATTACCACTATCAAATTTCTTCAAGATCTTATAAGGTCCAAACTTCTTCATCTTTAGCTTGTTGTATGTTCCAATAGGGAATCTTCATTTCTTCAAATGAATCATCACCTCATTACCAATGTCAAAAACATGATGGCTTCTGTACTTTTCAGCATTCTCCTTATACTTTTGATTACTTTGTTCCATTCTCAATTTTACTTTCTTATGCAAAGACTCCATAAAGTCAGCAAATTCCTTTCCAACAAAACTTCTCTTCTCTTCACCAACAATATCCCTCAAATCTAATATTCCTCTAGGCTACGTTCCTATAACAATCTCAAAAGGTGTCTTTCATGTACTCCTATTCACAAAATTATTATATACAAACTCAGCTTGTGCCAACATTACTTCTCAATTACTTGTCTTATCTCCAACTAAACATCTCAGAAAATTACTCAAGCTTTGATTCACAACCTCTATCTATCCATCTATCTATGGACAGAATGTAGAACTAAATTTCAACTCAATACTCATGTTCTTTCGCAAAGTCTTTCAAAAATAACCAAAAAACTTACTAGCTCTATCAAAAATAACACTTCTTGGTAATCCATGCAATCTCACAATTTCTTTGAAGAAAAGTTCAGTAACATGCTCAACATTTTATGTCTTCTTAGAAGGTATTAAATTGGCCATCTTAGAAAATATATCCACAATAACAAATTTAGAATCATACCACTTCACTATCTTAGGCAATCCCAAAATAGAATCCATGCCAATGTCACTCCAAGGTTTCTCAAAAATAGTATTAGGTATATATAAACTAGTATTTTGACTTACTCCTTTTGTAACTTGACAAAATCTACAACTCCTTACAAATTTTTGAACATCCTTATACATCTATGGCTAGTAATACTTATCCTTCAGCAAATTCAATGTCTTATCAATTCCAAAATGTCCAACCAATCCACCACTATTTTTTTTCCTTAATCAAATTAATTATCATGGAACTTATAAGGATACACAACTAAATTCCTTTGAAAAAAATACCTTCTTGAATGAAATATTCATCATACTTACTTATGTGATCTATTAGATTTGGTTCTCTACAATCTCTCCACGCCTCAATAAAATCAGGGTCAGTCTCATACAACTCTTTCATATCATCAAAACTAAGAACTTCAACCTTCATTTAAGTCAATAAAGAATGTCTTATGTTCAATCCATCAACAACCCTACTAGTAACTCCACTCTTATGCTTGATAAAAAATGTGAGACTCTGCAAGTACTCAACCCACTTCATATGTCTTTGATTCAATTTATGTTGACTTCCTAAGTATTGTAAAGCTTTATGATCACTATACAACACAAACTCCTTAGGAATCAAACAATGTCTCCACTTCTTCAAGGCTTGAACAATAGCATAAAACTCTTGATCATACATAGAATACTTCCTTTTAGCATCATTCAATTTCTCACTAAATAAACTAACAAGTTTACCTTCTTGACTCAATATAGCTCCTCTTGCACTACCACTTGCATCACATTCAACTTGAAATACCTTATTTAAATCATGTAAAGCCAATATAGGCAACTCAGCAACCTTCTATTTCAAAGTCTCAAAACTGTTATCAGCTCTATGTGTCCACTTGAATCCCTTTTATCTCCTCTCATTGTTTGAGTCATAGCTTTACAAATAGAACTAAAATTCCTTATAAACTTCCTATAAAAACTTAACAAACTATGAAATGATCTTACCTCACTCACATTCTTAGGTGTAGGCCATTCCAAAATTTCTTTAACCTTCTCAAGATTCATCTTTAAACCATTAGCTAAAATCACAAATCCAAAATACACAATCTCTTCTTGCATAAAAGAACACTTTTTCATATTGATCATCAACTTCTCCTCTTTCAATCTCTACAATACTTGTCTAGCATGCTCAAGATGTTCTACCTTAGTCTTACTAAATATTAGAATGTCATCCAAATAAGAAATCACAAACATCATTCATTAAGCTCATGAAAGTACAAGGTGCATTAGTGAAACCAAAAGGCATAACCAACCATTCATACAAACCATCTTTTGTCTTAAAAGCAATCTTCCACTCACCACCTTCTTTGATTATGATTTCATGATAACCACTCTTTAAATAAATCTTAGTAAAATACTTTGGTTCACTCAAAAACTCCATTATGTCTTCCATCCTCGACATAGGAAACCTATATTTCACTGTGATCTTGTTAATAGCTCTAGAATTAGTACATGTTCTCCATTCTCCATTCTTCTTAGGTGCTAATATAGTAAATACAACACATAGACTCAAACTATCTTTGATCAAACCTTTCTCCAACAACTCATGCACTTCTTTGTTAAGTTTTTCATTCTCTGTAGGTGTCAATCTATATGGTGCATTGCTTGTCAAACTAATTCTAGGAAATAGATCCATACAATGACTTATATTTCTCATTGGAGGTAAACCATTAGGTATATATTTTGCAACAATATCCTTTTATTCATTCAGTAAACTCCTAATTTCTTCTAGTACTTGATCAATACTACTAGTTGTCACTTAGTCACCACTGACTAGCACTCGATCGACACTATTTTATGTACTTAGTTACTATTGACACAACTCGATCTCCTTAGAATTATAGAAAAATAAACTTGATTCTTTTTCATTTCCTTTTCAAATTATTTCCCATTAACCATGTAAATTTTCATAGTAGTATAATTAACCTCATTTGGACTTTCAATCAAAGGCAACAATATTTTCTTTCTCCCATTAACCCAAAGAGTATATTGATTTAATCTTCCATCATGTATAGCATATCTATCATATTGCCAAGGTCTGCCCAATAGAATATGACAACAATCCATAGGCATAATATCACACAAAACTTTATAAAAATAATGTCCAATCTTGAACTTCACAATACATTGTTCACTTACCAATATCTTATGCTCATCCTTGATACATAAAACATGATAGGGTTTAGATGCTTTAACCTTTATAATTGCAACTTTGTAACCAACTTTTCTGATTCCAAATTTGTACAACTTCCATTGTCAATGATTACCTTGCAACATTTTCTATCCATCTTACATCTTGTCTTGAAGAAAATTCTCCTAAGGATAGTTTCCTCATCACTTCCATTATTACATGAGGTTCTCCTCACCATCATATTTTCACTAGCCTTAGGTCCACTTGGCAAACCCTTAGTGTCTCCTTGAATCACAACATTTATGTTACCTTGTCCACTTTTAGAAGATCTACATTCAAAGGATCTATGCCCTTCTTTACCACATCTAAAATAATTATGATGAAAACCACCTCTAGAATAAGAATTACCTCTTCCTTGGTAAGAACCATTACCTCCTTGGTAGGAATCACTGTCGTTCCACTCAGTTTTTCCTTTATCATCACTCTTCCATTCATATATGTCTTTATCTTGCACAAAACTATTAGATATATTACCTTCTCCATAGGATCTACCTCTACCTCTCTAGAATCTACCACCTCTACATTTTGTCTTTTTTTGTGCTTCTTTGTCAAGATCTCCTCAACTTTTAAGTCATATTTGTATGCTTCCTCCACACTTTCCAATTTCACAAAAAATATTTCATCTTGAATTCTAGATCTCAATCCATTTAGATACCTTTCAATTTTCTCAATATCGTCATCCACATGTCCCAATCTAATTTTCAATCTATAGAATTCCTCAGTATACTCCTTCATAGTCATGTCCCTCTATCTTAAATTTTGCATTTTTCTCAACAAGCTAACTTGGTAATCAACAAAAAGGAATTTGTTCTTTACTTTGTTCACCATTTTCACCCAAGTTCTAATATTTTCCTTTCCTCTCCTTTTTCTATTAGTTTGCAAATGGTCCCACCACAGTGAGGCATGTCCTTTCAATCTTGTAACTACAATCTTCACGATCCCATTATAAAGAGTTTTTTCATACTCAAAGAACTTCTCCATTTTAGAGATCCAATCCAACATAGCATTGATGTCCAATTTCCCATTATAAGGAACAACTTCTATAGAAAGCTTTTAATTTTCTTTTGATAATACTCTCAACAACCTTGCTTCATCTTGATCTTCTTCAAGTTCTAGATTAGGGTTTGGTACTACTACTTCATCATCAAGATGTGCTCCTCACCTCTAGGTTGTCTCTATAACATCTAATTTAGCTGCAATTTGTCTTAATGTATCCAATATTTCATTATCAGCATTTCCTCTACCTTGAACCATCTTTATAAATCAAGTTCCTATGAGATTGTAAGCCTCTGCAAGTTGTAGGTCAAATAGTTGGATTTGCTATCCCACAACCAAATTCACTTAAGTTTCTACACAATCCACTCTCCATAAGGATGAACCTTTAGCTTTGATACCACTTGATGCAAGGAGATAG